>CM024765.1:61027163-61427163 GCA_014218235.1 Colocasia esculenta
CTAACCCTCAATTGGGCGCCTTCCTACCTACATGGATGTCTTGACAACTATACTCCAACCCCATCCAAAGCTTTAGACTCGGTCCATGAGAAACTTACATCGGGAGTAGGGGCACCCATTAAACTAATAGCAAATTTAGCAGCTGTACTTACTCTGATATCCGCGAGAAGCACAAAGGATAACAGTAAAAAAAAAAAAAATGGGGGGGGGGGGGGGGGGATGGACGTCCCGCCGAAACAAGGTTCCTTTTCATTCAAAAATATGACAGCTGAAAATCTAGCTCAGATGAAACTAAAATGTTGGATCAGCCAAGAGAACATCCAGTCGAATGCTCAACAATATGAAGGAAACATGACAAAGTATGCATTGTAGATACGTTCTATGCGAAGTAAATCTAACGGGTTGAACTGAAAAGTGCTCGGCCAACAATGCCTGTGGCCTCGATATAACGCTCAACACACCGAGAGATGCAACTGCTCTCACTCCCGCTTAAGCTTGATCCAGGCTTTGTGATGCACTTGGCAAAACATTTGCTCCTTACAGTCTGTGAATGAACAGGTGAAGACAAAAGAAAGGAGTGTCGGAATTATTACAGGAAGAGAACCCTGTGTCCCCAACCAGAAAAATCAAGGAAATCAGATTAGATAGCACAGAGAAGAATAATATCCATGATTCCATCTGGTACATGCAGAAAGTAACTTACATGCATTATGTTTTAAAAAGGATTAATCGGTTCGAGTCGGATGACCCCCCCAAGGATTAGTCGGACTGATTAATCGGCGAGTCGGCCGCCTCAAGTTTAAGTCGGTTATTTTTTCAGAAATTTTTTCCCATTTTTTTTATACATGCCTCTTGTTGATTGTTAGTGTTTAGGGTGTATTCTTGTCATACTTAACAATACTTTTACTACTAAATCATAAAATATTATTCTTACAGAAGCAATCAGTAAATATAAATTTATTTTTTTATGATACTTTCACAGTTTCACTGCTGAGACATGAAAGTAATAATTTTTTAAAAAATATTCAGAACAAAAAATAAGTTTATACATCTAAATAATACATAATATTATCATTTAAAATTATATTTTAATTTCTAACAATACTGTGACACTGTCTATCCAGTATCCATAGAAGAAATAATGCTGTGACATCACAGCATTATTTCTTCTATGAATACTGGATGGACAGCCCGTGGAAGAAGTTTAAAAAAAGAAAGAAAACAAAGTAGGGGGTTCGCAACTTGTAACAGTGGAAGAAGTTTAAAAAAAAAATAAAAAAGGGTGAACGTGGCAACTTGGAAGGCAGATGTCTGGAAGATGCCGGAAGAAAGTAAAAACAGGGTATCGAAAAAATAGAGTATTGGATATACGAAACTTACCTGGCCCGGCCCACACAGTGCTCTCCAATCTCCACACGGCAGCAAATGTTGACCTTGGCTGGCTAGCTGGCGACGAGAAGGCGACCCACCACAGGCCACACCAGCTGAACCCTGGTCCTCGACGTGAGGGGAAGAAAGCCACGGTAGGCATGATAGGAAACGGTCTCCCAAGTTTCCTGTAAGTCTTTACGTCCGTAGCATGATAGGAAACTCTTATTCGTGGAAAGGGGTCGGCTAAGGAAACGTAAAAAAGGATATCTCCCTAAAAAATAGAAAATAAGCATGAGTCGGGATGCGACTAGTCGGCTAGTCCACCCGACTCGATTAGTCGAGCCGACTAGTCGACTAGTCGGGCGACTTTTAAAGCATGCATATGGTTTTCTGCTAAACTTGTATGTCATAGAATACCAACCTCTCCCCCGTACATGTGCATCTAGTTTTCTGCTAATTTTTTCTATCATACAATTCCAACCTCTCCCCCAGACTAGGTGATGCGGGAGCATATTGGGCCGCCCTTGGGAATTAGCGTCCATATGAATTTCGACTTTGGTGTCTTCTGGGCCAAAGTTACACATGTTTTATAATGGCCCAGTAGCTTGTACTTAGTATATAAGTTGTTTATTTTGTGTTCTTTGTTATCATGTGATTGTACTTAGTACCTTTTTTAGCTTACCCACCTTACTGACTGTCGTGCGGTACTCACCAATGTGATGGATCTCTAGCCACCCAGTTCCCTCCCCACTTCGCTCCTGCCAAAGAAGCTGCCACGTCACCCCTGTTCAACCACAGTTATTCATAGCTACGACGTCTTTCCTTGAACCCAGGTCCTTACCTCCCACCACCCCATTAACTCCACTCAAGCCCCAAAGTTCCTTATGTTTTCCTGATACGAGATTCGATATCCTCTCTAGTCAATCCATGTTTCCCCAGCATCAACTAAGAGGGGCTCTCTTTCAGCTACACCATCCTGCTATTTCACTGGATTTAGAGCCAACTAGGGGTGTCAATGGGCGGGTTTGGGCTGGCTCAGTCAAAGCCTAACCCAACCCAAGGTGATGATGGCCCAACCGAAGCTCAAACCAAACCCAATGGATCAAAACTAACTAAAACCACATTAGCCCATTGAGGCCCATTCCAGCCCAACAAGTCTTGGGGTGGTTGCTGCCGTTGCTACTCATCCAAAAGGCGTACTTCATGGTGAACATCTCGAAGCCCCGGACATAGATGTCCTTGATGTAGTTGCTGCGGCTGATGGCAGTCCTGATGCGGACGCCGGACTCGGTGTTGACAGCGGTGATGTCCTTAGCATGGACATCGCGTATGCCGCCGGACATCTCGGAGCCGAGGGCGATGGTGGTGCTGGTGGGGAGACGCAGGTGAGGCGGCGGATGGCGATGTGCTTACTGGGGATGCCCACGGCGATGACGTACTTGTTTGGCCCGCTCTTGATGGCGACACAGTCGTCGCTGGAGATGACATAGCTGTCCTCGATCTAATGTCAGCGCAAAAGTCTGTCACGGATTTGAACAGATGGATTACTTCAGTCCTATATGAATCCTCTCCTTCCTTGCACTAACCGGATTGATCCCGACCAAAGTGGCAACTAGCTAGCTAGTGATCGAGCTGTGTTCCTCACCTCGGTTGATCCCATCCATCTTCGGGGACTTCACCGGAGCCAAGATGGCGATGCCGGCCATGATGATGTTGCTGAAACCATATGTGTTCATCAAACCATCCCTCTCGTTAGTTCTCCGACGATGACACCAGTGTCAAGTCAAACACAATAGTATACAAAAACTTTGCACGCTGCAGCCAGGGTTTTGGAGGATCGAAGAGCGAGCTTAATTCCTTATTAACATCTGTATAGCCCGATGATGGCAAGAGCATTGGGGCCATCACAGTGGTCGGGAGGGTGGTGGCCGAACAGGGTTCTTCAATCTAATGCGATGATCAGCTGGTCCAAGAGCTCCACCACAAAGGAAGGAAGAAACAAGGCAAGATCGTGTTGCAAGGGTTTGGGGCAGGAGGAGAGGTCGCTGCGAAGGAAGGAATCTCCCAATGGTTTGAGGTAGGAGGAGAAGTTGCAGGGCAACATCTTTTAGTCCATGGACCCCATGGGCCGATCCAACCCAACCCATTAATTAATGGGCTTAACAAGCAGGCTTTAACGGTGTTGGATGGGCCATTCTATCTAGGCCCTAATTGAGCCCAAAATAGATTGTCCATTGGACCTATGGATAGCCCAACCCATTGACACCCCTACAGCCAACCCCTCCATCGGCAAAGTGTCCCAAGGCTACTCCACAGTAGTAACCGATTCGTGGGCTCAATGTTAATCGATTAGTGGTGTAGAGTTCACCTCGCCAGCTGCCAGGTCCTAAGGCTACTCCACATTGGTAATTGATTCGCGGGGTCAGTGTCAATTGATTAGTGGGATCGAGTTCATCCATCTAGCAGGCTATCGTAGGGTTGTCACAGTGTTAATCGATTAATGCACCTCCAAGAGGGTCCTTCCAATGGCTAAGGGTCAGCTTATTCTCAGCGGTAATCGACTATAGAGCAATGTAATCGATTAACGGGCTCAAGTCACAGGGTGGTAATCGATTAACACCCAGTTCGGCCAGGAGCACAGCCAATCCAGCCCAGTTCAGCATCTCATCCCGCATCACTAAGTCAATAGATAAGGGCAATCCCAGGTAGTTTACAGGAAAGCAAGGCCTCTTATACCTAACATTTCTACCCACTTGTTGAGGATTTCCTCCTAAATCCCTATCCCTAACAATTCAACCTTAGAGCAATTAGTTTTGAGAGAGTCACATCTTCCCCTAAAACCAGAAGATTATTCAACTTTGACTTTAGTTTCCTCTCCACAGAAAAAGGTAGTGTCAGCAGCAAATTGCAGATGTGTGAGCTGGTAAGCCCCTTCAAGACCTTCAGCTGCCAAGTAGCTCATTCAGTCTCAACATCTGTGCCATAGCAAGGAATAATGAAGGGGGAATTAGATCACTTTAACAGAACCCCCCTCAAAATTCTAAAATGGATGTCTAATTTGTTGTGAATATCTCAAATTACTAATGTTCCTAAGAAGGAAGCAAGGGATGGAGACTTACATCCAATCACAAGAGAACAAGAGTACTCTAAGCTGATTCAAAAAACCCCGACAAAACCAGAAGCAAGACTCGAAAAATGCCACAGGCACGAAGGCGTTGATGGTTGTGAAAAGTCATAGTCAACTTCAGTTTTGGGATTTGGCAGGTTTCTTCAGTGCCATACAAGAGATATTTTCCCCTCTACTTAACATAACCTTGTTCAGAGAGTAGATGTAAATTGGGAGAATTTTGTGGTGTGTTGAGAGGTTCTAGCTAGAGTCTGTGGTGAAAGAAACAACTCCAAAATTTTGTCCATATATAGTGAAGTTTTCTATCCATCTTTATCTGCAGATATGGCAGGTTTGCCCCTGAACTACATAGAAGATTGCTTCTTGCCCTGCATGGTTGTCAAGGAGCTCGAAGGCGTTCTTGATGGGCACCTAAGCACTTAGGTGCCCGCCCTATGTGGTGCTTAGGCGTCCAAGGTGGTGCCCAATGTGATATCTCCCTCCTATATAGAATTTAAGCATCTAAAGATATATAATGTATGAATCAAAATGCAATTATATAATAAAATGTTAATATGACATTATAATTAAAATTAGAACATAATATTCACTATAAAAAATATTAAAAGCCTAATACATTTAGATGGATCTTGAACAATTAGGATTTTTTAACATTTAATGACTATGACAATGTTCACAATCTAAGGATCGTGAATAGTCTTGGGATATGAAGCTTGAGCCCTAAATCCTCATTATGTAGGTACGCACACACAAATCGACCCACAAGGTCTAGGCCGTAGAAAGAAAAATAATTTGCAAAAGCAAATTGACAGGTTTCATAGGGTGTAGGCCACCCTAAGGCGCCCACCTAGGTAGCACCTTGAGGCGCCTTTTTGGGTCCTCATTAGGCACCCTCACCTACCCCTCAATTGGGCACCTTCCCACACGAGCTGCCTAGGCAAGCACCTTGACAACTATGCCTTATTAATATGTGCCTTTTCTTTAAAAAATGAGCAACTATACTCAGTGTATTCATCTTCCAGATTTTGATGGTCCTTTTAGATTCCTGGGCATCATAATCTAATAGGTGACTAGTTGAGAATATAAATCTGTACACTCGGAGAGAAATTATAAGCATTATATGAATTCCAAAAGACATGACTTTTAAGAGACACTCCACCACCCATTTATCCCCTTTCTTTTATCTTATACCAGAAATCATCAACCGTCTAAACTTGGGATAAGCATATAAGCAATTGACTTCTGCTTAACAGGGATTAAAAAATGCAGTAAATACACTTTTTTTTTCTTGTCTGGGAGACCTTGTCATTATTTCACATGGTAGCTATATTGGAACGGGAGCATCCAGTACATAACAGACAAGAAAAAAAGTAAACCAACAAATTGCCTAGTTAATAAAGTTAATAAGTCTAAAGCAATAGAGGGTGAGCGGCATAATTGTCAAGGTGGTAAGGTGAACCAATGCATCCAAGGATCCCCAAGAGCCTAAGCACATAGGTGCGGTACCTAGGTGGCAAGTTGAAGAGACAGTGTGTGGATCCTGATCTACTTATTTCCTGGCCTCGCAAGGTGATGATGGTGGATGGTGGTGACCATAGATGGTGGCAAGTTGGTGGGAAAAGAGCCCTAGGGACCCATGGATTCTTGCATTTGAAGGGTGGAGGGGGGTCGAGATTGAAGGGAAGTTGGATAAATATGAGCCAAATAATTGGATCCTATTATTGTGTGCTGGGATAGGTGGCCCAAGGTGCCTGAGCAGATGCCTTTGGCCACCTGACGACCTTTCTTGGCTCAGATAAGGCAACCCAGCACATAGCCCTTCCAAAAGCACCTGGTCACCTAGGCGACCATCTTGACAACTATGGCAAGCAGTAAAATATCCCAGTAGAATCCCTGCCAACATTTTCAATACAAGCTCTATTAGCAGCATTTCAATAGTTCTTTCAGGATTCTCACATTGCTTTTAAGCACTAGGCAACGAGGTGTTGGCCAAATGTGATGCGGGACAAAGTGGGGGACAGCGGAAGAAAAAGGGAAGGATAGCTGGAGTCTCACCAGAGAGGGGATAGAAGGTGGGGGTGTAGGCTTCGCGCCCTCCCCTTCACAGGGACACCTTGGGTGGTGCTTCTTCTCAAAGCTCCTTCTCCTCCGTAGAGAACAAGATTGCAAATTTTTTTTGTCTTTAATTCATCAATAATCAACTATCTCAAAATAGAGCCATACATGTGTGTTATATAGGTTTGGGCTATTCTCAATTCTAATGGACTTCAAATTAAAGATAGACTTCTATACCTAATAAGACATATCATATTAGAAATCTAAAGAGAAAAAAAAAAATACAGAATCCTACCCAAATAATAGGATGTTGGTTTGAAGTTTTTAAAAAAAAACTATTTCTAACAAAAAATTATAGTTTGCCAAATTTTGACTAAAATTGAGAAATTGAGAAAAACTGTTACTATTTGTTTGGTAAAATTAGTATAATTTTAAAATTGTAAAGACATGTTTGGTAGACACTTTTCACTATTCTTTTGTTATAATGAAAGTGAGGAGGAGGAGGGGGGGTGTAGACGGTCGCCCACGTAGTGGGGTGGGGGGGCTAGCGGGGGAGGAGGAGGGGGCGCAGGGGGGGGGGGGGAGGGGGGGAGGGAGGGGGGGGAGAGGAGAAGGAAGGGGCGCGGCGGGAGGGAGGAGAGGGGGGTGCGGGGGGGGGGGCAGTGCGGGGGGGAGAGGGGGGGTGGCCGGCGGAGGGAGGAGGAGGGGGGCGCAGGGGGGAGAGGAGGAGGAGGGGGCGCGGCGAGGGGGGGGGTGCAGCACAGGGGGGGTGGAAGAGGAGGATGGAGGAGCGGGGGGGGAGGAGGAGGGGGCACAGGGGGGAGAGCGTCGGCGGGGGGGGACGAGGAGGAGGGCGGAGGGGGCGGGGGTGGGGGGGGGGCGCAGCGCAGGGGGGTGGAGGAGGCGGATGGAGGCGCCGGCGGGGGGGAGGGCGCCAGCGTGGGGGCAGGAGGAGGAAGGGGCACGGCGAGGGAGGAGGAGGGGTCGGGGGGGGGGGGGGGGGGGAGGGCACAGTCCGGAGAGGTTTTCAAAAAAAAAAAAAGGTCAATATTTTTTTTTTGGAAGAGATTTACATAGGAGGGCACAGTCCGGAGAGTGTTTTCAAAAAAAAAAAAAAGGTCAATATTTTTTTTTTGGAGAGATTTACATAGGATAAAATTTCTTCCCTAAAATAAAAAACCACTTACCAAAGTGTCTACGGCGTTCTTCTTTTTTAAATTTAAGAGAAAAAATTGATAAAAAAGTGCAACAAAACACCCTATAAGACTACTCAAATAAAGAAAAGCAAAAATGCATAATAAAAACTAAATGGACTCTAATTTGACTCTTTTTGGACTACTTTACCCTTGAGCTTTAAAAAAGTGCGAAAATACACCAAAAAATTACAGAAAAATAAGAAATCTCCAAATGGGCCTAAACCATTGCTTCAGCTTCTCGCTCCCCATCAAAATGCCAACGTGAGTGGGTAGCTAGGCAAGTAGCTTGATAAGACTGAAGCAGCAGCATGATTCATGAACCACAGCAGCCCCCGTTGTGTCTTTGATTGTTGGATGCCGTACCACATCTTGCTACATTCAATCAATTTGATGCTAATGATTTGAAACAATTTTTATAGCATTTGGAGTTCCTAAACACACTGACACTGGAAACTAATGCTGTGACAAATATAAACTTGGCATCAGATCACAAAAGTTTTATCCCCCTTGTATGTTATATACTAAATTTCACTTTGAAGTCCAATTTCTGACAGTGTTTATTTTTTTTTTTGCACACGCTACAGAGAAACCATTGCAATCCAGCTGCTATAGTGCTGTCCAATTAGTCTCTATGATTGTGATATCTCTCAAAATATTTCTCTCTCTTATTTTCTTCCCTAATAACATACTTTATCCTTCAGAAAGTAAAGTTATGTAACCCTTGATTCCTCTTCATAGCCAATTTTTAAACCAGCTTCCATGACTTACACCATGTTATTTATTTTTGTCATGTTCTGGGGTAATCTCCAACATTGGAGATTATCCTCTTCTCAAAACTACAAAAACAATGACAAAACATTCATGAATCACTTAGCATGGAGAAGTGCTTCAAATGCCTTCCTTTGAAAGTCATCACAATGCCACAGGAGGTTGCATATAGGCAGCTGAGGTATAGAGGCCCTCCATAGCCAGTTCTCTTGGCAACATATATGCAGAACATGATCCAAGAGATCATCCAACATAAGACAAAACATAAGCGGAACCACTTGAAGTCTCATTCTGCCATAGTTGCCAAGGCACCTGCATAGGTGGGAAGGAGCACAATTAAGGGCTAAATGAGGGTCCGCCTTATGGGGACCCATAAAGGCACCCCAAGGTAGTGTCTACCCACACATTGGAGAATTCAGGGCTCAAGGACCCCAAGAATGCCTTAGGGCATCTTGACAACTATACCTTCTGCATATTGTAGTAGAATCTCATGCAAAAGGGAATCAAATGAAAAATTGAAGGTCAATCTCAGCCACTCATGAAAATGGTCTTTTAGTAAAAACAAGACAAGAAAGGATGCTATCTCAATGAAAATTCGCCATCATCTCAGACAAATATTGACAATGACCATCCTCAAACATTCCTTTCAACAAAACTCATCGAACAGTTCTAAGAAAAACTCAACATATTCTCAAGAGGAGCCACATACCAATAATGGAATATAAAGTTCATGCCAACCAATGTATATAAAGCATTCCCTGCATACATGGACTGGCATTATGTAAACAACCCTTAGCCCAAAGCATCCATGAAGCATATTGTCAGCCCAGTCCACCAAATAAGTTATATTACTCTAAGGTGGGAGGTCTGTATAACTTGCCTCCATCCATGTTCCAAGTCTAGCCCAGATCACTCTTTGGCAGTGCTGATGGGGTGGCTGACATCAGCTTGCTGCTAGCCAACTCATCCCCGTGGTTGGCTATGAGAATGTGCATTAGTTTTAGAAGTAGAAACTGAAGTCACCTAAACCAACCTCCTGTTGTAGAACTAAAACAGTATTTGAAAGAGTTTTACTTGGTGTGAGGCTCACAGTGCACTGGGCCAGTGCCATGCCAGCTGGTGCACCACGTTTATTTGGAAAAAAAACAGTAATGTTCCCCATGTTATAAGCCAGTTATCGGCCTATCACTTCCATCACTTTGGGCCCAATAAGGCCTGTAACATTTTATTCTTTTTCTCTTTTGAGCAGCCAGATGAATGATGGAATTGTACAGAAACATCCTTTAGATGTGATCCAATATAAGAAAAGCAATTAAAAAAAAATTGAAAAAAAAGGTGGTTCACCAGATGGCAGCAAACTAGCCCAGTGCACCAATTAGAACTCTATTTAGAATATATCCCTATGATATAGTTTCACACCAAGAAATAATCTAAAGGAGTGATTTTGATCCCACATGGTAAAAATTAGAAATCACTGAAACAATATAAGAGAATGATCAGGGCAAGCCATGCACATGAAGAAAATCCACCTTGAATCCTCCTGTAAGCAGTCTTTTCAGGTCATTCACTTATGACAGAACATTTAAGCATAAAAGTTCTTTATCAGGCTGTGCACAACTACACTAGATTATTTAAGAACTGAACGTACACAAACTCTCTAAGCAGCCATTGTTGGTATAGGAAAAAATAAAAGAAAGAAGAAAGGAGCAAGGAAAAGGGTGGTGCATGAGATCTTCCCCAAAAAAGAGGACCAGCCAGAATAAAGAAGTCACCCTTCTACACTCATACATATATGGCAAAATTATCACAAACATGATTACAATGGCCCTACACATGGGCGGTTATGACTGAAATTTTCAGTCTTAAGAACACAAAGAAAGAACTTAAAGTGTCGAAAAGGCCAAAATACCCTGTTTTGATATCAGACTACAGTCAGCAAACTTGGCATTATGGCATTCGGCAAAATACTTAAGGTAGACTTCCACTTTCTAAGAGACGTGTAGGGAGGAGGCCTGGCATAAATACTCAGATGTCAGGCTGACAGCTCATGGGCCATCATTTTCATTTTACATTTTAGGGATAAAATAGAATTTTGGGAGGTTACTTGGTGCAGGGAGGCTATGTTATCAAAGGAGATCAAATCACTCACATAGGCAATGAGTAGGGTCAGGCAAGAAAAATGCTTGATCTTGTATATTTCCCTATGACCAAATGGTTGTGTTTTTCAATTATCTATGCCTTTTTCCAATCCAACTTAGTTAAAAGTGACCAATGCCTTCCAGTCATCAATGAGGGTCCTTTCATGGAATGTTAGGGGGTTAGGAGGGGCAGTGAAGAGGAGGGCTGTGAGGGAGCTTGTCAGGAGATGTAAAGTTGATATTTTACATCTTCAAGAAACAAAGTGGGAAGGGGATAGCAGTGACCTTATCAGGGATATTGGCGGTATCAGATTATCGCAAGGTGTTGGCTCTCCAGCAGTGGGAAGGTCGAGGAGGATCCTAATTCTTTAGAATCCCTTTGAGGTGGAGGAGCTCTCGCAGGATAGAGTCATCTCCAGATGGGCGGTCTCTCTTCACTTCAGATCTATTCGTGACATTTCACTTGGGACTTCACTGGAGTGTATGGTCCACAGGGGAGAGAGGAGAAGAGACAGTTGTTGGAGGATTTGCTTCAGCTCCATTCTTCTTCGGGGAACCAGTGGTGCATTCGAGGTGACTTCAATGCAGCGGTTATAGATGGAGAGAGGACTGGAGGCTATGCTACAATATGTGAGACAGAAGAATTTTCTCACTTCATCCAGGAGGCAGCTCTAGTGGACTTAGGTATGTCGCAAGCGGTATACATTTGGTTCAACTCCATCTCTACCATTATGGTGGGGAACTGTTACTTTTCTCCCTAGACTGATATCAGGATCTAGGCAGGTCTCTTCTAATCCTCTCTGTTTGCGGAGGAAGCGTCTTGTAGGGTGAGATATGAAGACAATCTACTGCCTTGCCCATCTCCTGTGGAGAGGGAGGCTTCCCTTCTCAAAGGAGGAGGTTTACCAGGTGGTGTTTTCTTTGGTTGGTGACAAGGCCCTAGGTCCAGATGGTTTTCCCTTATTCTTCTATCATAATGCTGGAATATAAATTATATAATTAAACATGATTTTATGGTTGCAATGAGGGACTTTCAAGAAGGAAGAGTGCACTTGGGAGGCATCAACAAAACATTCCTGGTTCTTATACCTAAGAAGTCAGGGGATATGGAGTTCAGGAACTTCCGACCAATCAGCTTGCTAAATGACTCTTACAAGATCATTACCAAGGTTTTAGCTAAGAGATTGATCTTCGTGATGGACAAGTTGGTCAGTCATTATCAGGGAACTTTAATCAAAGGGAGACACATTTGGACAACTTCTTGGTGGCGCATAAATGTAATATATGCTTTCAAGCAATAGAGGAGGAAGGGAGTTGTACTCATGTTGGACTTCGGAAAGACCTATGATAGGGTCAGCTAGTAGTGTTTATTCCTTGTGCTATAGAGGATAGGCTTTGGGAACAGATAGATTGACTGGATTAGATCTTGTGTTACTTCTGCTTCCTTTGTAGTCATTATTAACGGGAAACTATCTTCCTGGTTTAGCAGCAGTAGAGGCCTGAGATAAGGGGATCACTCTCTCCCCTTTTGTTTGTGTTGGTTGCCAGTTTGATCATCAGGGTGTGGCTAAAGGCTGAAGATGGCAGGTTTCATTAAAGGGTTTTTAGCGAGTAGAGTTGGTCCTATTATCTCTCATTTTTAGTATGCTGATGATACTATACTTTTCTTGGAGGATATGGGTCACTCTTATGCTATGGCAAGACTTTTGTTAGAGCTGCTTCAAGAGGCCACTGAGCTGAAGGTTAATTTTGATGAGAGCACTTAAACATGGAAAAGAGACCATTATGGAGGGCTGATACAATGTTGGGGTATGCCATTGGTACTTTCCCTATTCCTTATCTTGATGTTCCACTTTCTCTGGGGGCCTGCGCTACGCTGATTGGAGACCTATCATTCAGAAATTGAGCCCCGACTTACAGGATGGAAGGCGAGGCTGTTATCTTTTAGGGGCTGTCTCACCTTATGCTCATTAGTGCTGGACAGTTTAGCTACTTATTTTCTTTCAATATTTCGTATTCCTAGCTCAGTGACTAAGAAGTTACACTCTATTCAGTGCAGATTCTTCTGGTATGGCTCTAGTAACAAGACTAGAGGTTGGCATGATATCTCCTGAGAGAGGATTAACCTCCCCAAAAGTTGGACGGCTTGGGGCTGAAGAATGTCACCAACTTCAACACAGCTCTTTTGAGTAAGTGGCTTTGGAGGTTGGGTAAAGGAGAAGAAGGGCTTTGGACAGAGATTATCAAAGACCACTAGTACTCTTCTTCCAGCGTATGGGATTTGACTCCTCCACGACATCACAGGACTTTCCCCCTGTGGCGAGATATTTTCTCCTGCAGAAACCTTATTATCTCAAGAGTGCGGGTGGAGTTGGGGGATGGCCGAAAATGCAGATTCTGGAAAGCCAGGAGGTGCGGAGATTTCACCTTGGAGTCCTTATTCATTAATATTTTTGCATTGACAGTGGATCCTCTGGCTTCCGTGGCCCAAGCTTTTGATGAGCACCTACCCAGAGGTGCTTGGGCTCCTACCTTTAGACGCTACTTCCTTCCAAAAGAGGAGGAATAGGTCTAGGATTTGATGTGTCACATTCTTTATTATCGTTTGTAGAATAGCAAAGATGAGTGGAGATGAAGATGGGGGAAGGGAGATGCATTTTTAGTCAAGTCAGCCTATGAGGGGTGCTCAGATGGGGGTGCTTGATTTCCCTTTTTGCAATAAGTATAGAGACCGGCCAGCCCTTTAAAAGTTAATGTCTTCATATGGAGGATTGCTCAGGGGAGGCTTCTCACGAAGGATAGATTGAGCCGTTTTTTGCCTAATGTGGATCCGACTTGCTGCTTTTGTGGAGTTCATGAGGAGTCTCTTTATCACCTTTTTGTGGGATGCTCCTACACTCGAGAGATTTGGCGGGAGATTGCTCGGAAGATCGGTACTTCTATCACCTTGCGGGGTGATGTAGCCTTCTTGGTCAAAGAATGGCATAAGCACTGGCCTATCAAGGCGGACGATATTGTTTGGTGCTCATCCTTCATGTTACCTTATCGGCAGTGTGAGGGGAATGTAATTTTTGTATTTTCAAAAGGGAGTCCGGGTCAGAGGAGAACTTGGTCCATTTTGTATGAGATAGGGTGAAGGAATGGGTAGTCAATTTATCTAATGTAAATGCTTCTATGTCTCCACTTTGGGTGTTTGGGGAGGGTAGAGTGATTTACACCTTCTTCGTGCGTGTTTCTTGTATAGGTTCTGTGGGGAGGTTCCCTTTTGGGTGTTTTTGGCCCACCTATACTTGAACATTCTGTCCCTTTTTAATATTTATTCATGATACTACCCACTTTCCAAAAAAAAAGTGACTAATGCCGCTTTAATAATGCCTAATTAACTTTTGTCTCTCTTATGCTGACACATTTTTTCTTAGTGTTGATGATTCCTAAGACCATCCACAACTTATCTGGTGCTTTACACAAATCGGCCTTTATATATTAGACATGATTAGTATTTCCTAAGCCTTATTATCGAAGTTTGATTTTACTCTATCATTTTCTTCCTTCACAATTATTTGTGGGAGAAAATAGCTGCTTCAAATGCCTAGGCACTCACTTAGGCATTTGAGATTTTGAGGTTGAGGCAAAACCAGGTTGCCTCGCTTGCTTCTTTCCTTTAACTACATAGTGGGTAAGTTCCCCTATCTTCCGAAGTCTGTAGCCAGCATGATGACAATTTGCATAAAGGAAAACTGCTCAGCCATTACAAGGATCAGGAGGATGGAAATTTTGAATGGAATTACTCACTGAAAAAGGAAATTGGTGACCGATGGGAACCTTACACTTTAGCAACCTATTGACTACAATTGACTAGGTGCAGCTGGATATCGAACAGGTAGACAGAAGAGATTGAAAGCAGGAGCCAAGAGGTAAATTCTCAGCGCATATGCTATAAAATCTTATCCAACCGAGGATGCACTTGGTAGAACAGTCGAATAAGATGTGGTCAAATCTATTTCCTATAAGCATCAGACCTTTCAAAGAAAATCTTGTCATCTGAGGCTGCCTATCAAAGACGAGGTCAAAGATGTGGAAACATCCTATCTCATTATCATGTCAGTTTTGCCATATTCCAGTGGGAGCATGAACCATCCTCATTTTATGGGGCATAGCTGAGTGTTTGTGGAAATTAGTATGCAAAGTTCTACAAAGCTCTATCTATCATATGGTAAAAGACTGTTGATTATTCCGAGGCCTCTTGGGTATGGTTCTGTGCAGACAAAGAATTTATACTGGAAACCGGGAGACAGAGAAACTATAGAAAATCCAGATATGACTTCGGTCCCTGGGAGAGGCATGATGAAGTAGGCCAAGGGCATTTAATGAATTGATAGATATCTCACAGGTGTTTGAAGCTGCAGCAATCCACATTCCACATCTTTCATGAAGAAGAGAAAATGGAGGAATTTATGAAATATTCTGCGTTTACCATCTTTACCATGCGGGATTAAACGAGATATTACTGTGCAGGGTTGTCTCCAATTATTATTTTATTCCCATTTCTAATTCGCGTACATTGTTGACATTATCTTTGTCAATGAGCTGCAATCTTCGATCACCTTAAAAAAAAATCAAAATCCACCGCAAATTTTGGAAGAAAAAAAAAGCATGCATTCCCTGCACCAAAAAAAGACACAGGAAGCAAGAGCACCTTGCAGGACGCCGGTGAATGTCGCTCACAATGGAGACGGAGACATAGAATCCCATTAAAAAAAAAACAAATGGAAATTCGGAAAGATAAAGGCGAAGAACCAGCGCACTAATACCAGCAAACATAGACAAGAAGGGAAATGACCCACACCTCAAGGAACTCCTCCGCGTAAGCCTGTGCAAGCTGCACCTTCAGCTGGTCCATCAGCGCGTCCGGCGACGCGCCGGAGGACGGCGATGACGAAGGGGAGGACGAGAACGAATCCATGACCTTCTTCCTCCTCCCCTCTTCCGCTGTAGACCAAATCGAACCAAGAAACGGGAATTTCTTTCAGGAGGATGAACAACAGAGATCAGAATCCCGCGCGGCAGGCGCCACTGGGCGTGAACAGCCGCCCGAAGCAGACCATGGAAACCCTAGCTGGGGAAGTAACACGGTGAACTGGGCGAGCGCGGGAGCTTGGGCAAGCAACGGCGGCCAGAAAGCTATTTATAGATTATAGGCAATCAAACCGGTTATGAACGTTACCTAAATATTTTCTGTGGGTCCATGTAGGCCGGTTATTGAATTTTCTTTCTCATTTTAGAAAAAAAAATTAAAAAAATTAATTATAAATCTCAATCTGGGAGAGTTCCTTAAGCGTATATTTCTGTTAGAAATTTCTATACTAAAAATTCGGACACTTTTACGAGTGTTAATTTGTAGTCTTTATTTTCGATTTTAGAGTAACATTTTTTGTCTTTTGACCGTCATCAACTGTTATTTTAAAATTTTTCAATTTTTATTTTAACTAACGTACATACATTTTAAGTCATATCAATATTTATTTTAAATGTCACATATTTTAATTCAATGTCACACATATGTTAACAACTTTAAAATTTTATGTTAACACTTTAAATTTTAGATTTTAAATCTTACATATTTTAACTCGCTATGACCTTAAACTCTTACTTTAATACCTTCAAGTTCTTAATTTAATGTCTTCAAACTTACACTTTAATTTATGTCAACAATTATTTTAAATCTCACACATTTTAATTCAATATCACACATACTTTAGCAATTTGAATTCTTACTTTAACACTTTAGAACTTTGACTTTAAATTATATTAACAGTAATTTTAAGTCTCATATATTTTAACTAACTATTACATATATTTTAACGATCTCAAATTTTTATTTTAACAACTTCGAACTCTTACGTTAATGTCTTTAAAATTAAACTTTAAGCTACGTCAACATTGACTTTGAGTCCTACACATTTAACTCACCATCACAAATACTTTAACAATTTCGAATTTTTTACTTTAACGCCTTCAAATTTAGATTTTAAGTTATGTCTATAGTGACTTTAAGTTCTAGACACTTCAACCTATCGTCACACATACATTACTAGCCTTGAACTTTTACTACTCTTACTTTAACACTTTTAAACTTAGACTTTAAGTCATATCAACAGTGGTTTTAAGTCTCACATACTTTAACTCACCGCTACACATATTTTAACGACTTCAAACTCTTGCTTCAACATCTTCGAACTTAGATTTTAAATCATATCAGCAGTGACTTTATGTGAGTTGAAGTAGAAAAAGAATCTGGTTAAAATACAAGAATAGAGAATAAGAACATAAATGATAAATTAAAGTAGATGTAGAATCTAGATAAAGTAGACATACTTTGATGACTTCAAACTTTTATCTTAAAGCTTTACAACAATTACATATGTAATATATATATTGTGTAACATAGATGGTTAAAATAAAATTGTAAATTGTTAAAGTAATAAATAATTTATCTTATTGGAAGATGCATAAATGGTTGAAATAATAAAGAAGGTCAACCTCTATGTTGAAGTATATGTATGAATGTGTTAAAATAATATTATATGTGAGTTAAAATAGAAGAAGAATCTGATTAAAATAAAAAATAAGAATAAAAAATAAGAATTTAAAGGGTAGGTTAAAATAGATGTAGAATCTAGTTAAAATAGATGAGAAAATTAATTAAAATAAAAAATAAATCAAATAAAATAGATGAAAAAATCAGTTAAAATATGAATATAGTGGTCATATATCAAATGGTGAGGAATAAATATACACATTCACGAAAGGGTAAAAAAGGGAAACAAAATAGAAGACGAAAGTTATCTTTTTAGAGAATGATTATAGAAGCGCACTAAAGGACGAGACTATTTGGGACACATTTTTCTAACAAAGACTAGGAAATAAATCCCCCAACTGTCCAAGGGCTCCTAATCAATTTTGCCAAAAAAATATTGTTCTTATCAACTTAAAATTAGAAAATCTTATATTAACTTTCTTTCATCTTACAAGTGAAGTTGTACTATCTAACGAAAATAGATACACTCATTGACACTACAAGAAAAGGGACTATTAGGGACGGAGTATTTGCAACGGCTCAAAAGAGTCGTCCCAAAAAAAACTTTTTGCAACGGTTTCAGTGCCGCCGTCGCCAAAAGTGTAATATTGGCGACGGCTAACGGAAGTCGTGTCCATTAAAAAAAAAAATCGTCTATAAAAAGAGTAGTTGTGACGGCTGTCCAATAACCGTCTCCAAAACTGTGACATTCGCAACGCCTTCGGGAAGCCGTCTCCACTAAGAAAAGTATTAGCGACGGTTAATGATGTAAACGTCGCTAACAAAATTTATTAAAGACGGCTACACAAGCCGTCGCGAAAAACATTATTGGAGACGGTGACCGTCATCCCCAATAAAGGTTATTAGCGACGGCTAACTGAACCGTCTTTAATATGTTTGGTAGCGACGGATAATTTTCTCGTCGCTAGTAACAAATATTGGAGACGATTCTAGCTGTCTCCGATAATCGATTATTAGAGTCACTTACTAAAAGTTGTCCTTAATATTAATATTAGTGATGGCTATGTATCTGTCGCTAAGGATTTTATTACAGACGGTTTTAACCATCGCAAATAAATGATTATTAGATACGGCTTTCAATAGTTTTCCTTAATAAGAGCATTAGCAACGGCTATAACTGTCGTCGATAGTTGGTATTAGCGACGGTTGTCTTTGTCGTCAAAGTATAATAACGACAGCTATGGCCATCGCCATTAGATAATGGCGACGGTTTATAGCCGTCGCCAATAATGTAATTTTTTAAAAAATGTTAAAAATGGTTTACATATATATATTTTTTGTAAAATATGGTAATGTATGTTAAATTAAAAGGAGAAAAATAACAGTAAAAAATATATTTTGAGAGGTATGTTAATTACCCCAAGGTACCTAGAGTAACCCATGGTGGTAAGTCTACCCCATGGGGTAAAGTGGGATAACTTTTTTCTTAATTTGAAAAAATTATCATAAATTTTTAAATATTATTCAATTATTTTTCTCATTTTTTTATTTTTTCACATGAAAATAAGTGGAGTCAAAGATGATAGTTGACCCAAAAAAATGAGTACCCATCTCCATCTCAAAAGTAGCATCGAATAAATGGAGTTAAAGTACCCTAAGTTAAGGGTCTAACCACCAAAGTACAACACTAGTATATCCCGTGAGTTTGACGTATTGCTGCTGCTCCATCTTCGGATTGGACAACACATTGTCTCGCCGTTCTCGCCGCATTGTTTGAAGGATCGGATCAGCGCTGGTCGATCTATTTAGCAAGGTTTCTTCCACGCAGATCGTCGTTCTTCATGAAGCGTGGATTATTGTCGGAGTCATCTTCCCATTCCAGGGCGTCATCTTCCAGTTCTTCCAATCAGCCCCACTACAGGTAGGCATGCATATATATATATATATATATCAACATCTTCGTATAGATGGCCGCTGATGAAATTTGTTGTTCGTTTTGCTATTCCCCCTTCTTCCACGTATAGTACCTGATGTTTCTGCTCGTCATCTATTTTTTGGGTTTATAGGGTTCATCCACAGAAAGTTGTTTGCTACTGCATGGGAAGTAAATGTTTGTGCTTCATTTACATGAAAAAATATGGTATGAACATAACAAATGGGCCCACATCTTTTCCCTAGCTTCTCTATTTTCTTCCCTCAACCACTCTGGTTCGAAGAAAATGGAATTGATGTTACAAAAGATAGATTTTTTTTAGTTTCTTACTTTTTTGTTTCATCCCTGCACACCACTGTTTGTTCCCTCAAAACTGGTGAATTCCCAGCATTGTCCTTTCCTGGCAACATTGGCATACAAAACTATTCACTCCTCATAAGGGCTGTCATGCATTTTTTAGTATCCCTTCTCATTACAAAGACCCAATGAGGCTCAGCAACAATGCTGATGCAGATTATGTTAACATCTACCTGCAGCTTGACTGATTCATTCCATATACAATCAAATGCAATGTAGCATTTTTTGTTATGAATTAGATTTCCAATGTTAAGGTCTCATTGAGTGTGTAGTCTTTAGAGGAAATGCCATTCATCTGCTGTGATAACAAATTGAAAAGTGTGCAGTAGGAGGCAATATTGTTTCTTCAGTACAATCTATACTTCCTAGGGTAAGTTACTCTATATGGTCCCTCACTCATGTGGTTCACTGCTTTGAATTAAAAAGATTTGTAGAAAGATGTATCATGTATAGCAGCGAGAAACGTTTTTTTTCATAAGATTACTTTCACTAGTTTGTCCATTGCAGTTAGACCGATATATTTTTGTAGGCATAAAATTGATCAAAAGCCTTTTTTTGTAGCTTGTCCCAACCAGATCGTAAGAAGCGTCGTATCGACGACATGTCAGCAGCAGGTTATTGTCCTAGAACTCTTGCCCTTATAAATAGTCATCCTAAGCATTTCGTCTTCATTGTACAAGATGTGTAAGCATGAATTCATAAAAATATAGGATGTTCCTCTACTATTTATTATGGTTATTGCATCCTACACAAGTCCATTTTCTCACCATATTCCCTTCCTTTCGGAACCAAAAACTCTAGAGAAAGTGCAACGCGCATCAGCGATAGAAGGGTCTGGGAGGAAACCCCGCTCTTCGAACTGGGATGCTCGAATGGATGGAATCCTGATTGATGTAATGTTGAAAGAACAACAACGAATCAATTCTCCTGGAGTAAATTTCAACACACACAGTTGGACTTTATTGTACTCTGCATTCAATTCTGCATCGAGTTACTCCTTAACTAGTGATCAAGTGAAGGATCACTGGAGAGTACTGAAGACAAAATATAAGTTGTACGTGCAGTTGTTGAAGTTAAGTGGTTGGGGGTGGGATCCAATTAACAACATACCAATACCCGGGTATGATGGGGCATGGGAAGAGATTATTAAGGTAATGATATTTTAATTCCCGTTTAGTACTATCTATTTTATTATAGTGGTTTAGGGCAGACCTCACTAACTTATGTCAACTATTTTCTTATTAGGTTAATCCCAAATACTCACAAATTTGTCGAAGATCTTTCCCTTTTTATAATGACATGCACATTCTTTATAACCAAAATATTGCCACTGGAGAGTAAGCCGAACACATCAGCCGTAGATGTGCACGGCGAAAAAGTAATGTCAATGCAACACCTAGCATAGACAACAACGTCAGTGAGTACTCTAATGAACCTGTCATGCACATGTCTGTTGGCCAAGAAACTGAACCGACTGCAGGCCATTTCACTCCAACATCAATGAACAACACTCCCACATCAATGAACAACATGTTCAGCAGCTCTCCGAAGAGAAAGTCCACATCAATTGGCAACAAAGGACGTGGCAAAAAGAAAGTGCATGATGCTTTACATGATCTTGTTGACATAACCCACGAAAGGAATGCGCTCATTAGGGACTTAATCAGCGATCGTGGGTCACATCAACAAAGTGAGAGTTCCTCCCAGCGGAGGCCGGACGCAAAGGTTGTTCCTAGCATTGCGGAATGCTTAAGGGATTTAGAGGGCATTCCCAATCTCCCTTATAATGTTTTCCTCAAGTCCATGAACATCTTCACTGAGCCAAAGTTCAGATCCCTTTTCTCTGCAATGGCTGACAAGCACAAGGTTGAATGGCTGAAGATGATGACCGCCGATAAGCCATGACAAAGTGACACGTGTTCCTCGTCATTGTGGCATACTTAGAGTTTAACTGTTTTTCAGTTTAGGCTTATGTGTAGTGCTTTCTTTCATTTCTATGTTTTTCAGTTCATGTCACTCTATTTCACTATGTACTTCTCTTTTCATGTAATGTAGCAAAATTTGTTAACCATATTTATGTGTAATCTTCAGTTTACCATCAATGGACTTGCTGGTTACTAAAACAAGATAATGGGTAAGTACATGTGCTACGTTGTGTGGGTTGGATGTCATCTGGGAACTGATTATTCTTGGGATGAGTGTTTGGTTGAAGTCAATGGATTTGCATGGGCACGATATAAGGGCTTCTACTCAATTGAGGAAGCGGAAGCTGCATTCCATGTTTACTTTAGGGTTCACCCATGTCATGTCAATCAGAAGCATATAGCATCTGCATCCACCAGCTACCCCTCCCACAGTGTCGAGAATGCAACCCAAACGCATGTGCCGAAGCTGCCATTCTTCAACTTCCTAATCTTAGGCTTATTAATTCTTGTCATTCTCCTAATGGCCATCATTGTTGTAGGCCTGTTTATCATGATTATGGTCCATCATTAGCCACATAGCATTTGAAGTTTTCTATTAAAAGGGTACCATCTTTCATTATGCATGCTAAGAATGTGATGACTGAAATTATGGAAGAACATTAAGACCTTAATCATTGTCGTGTAATTGTAGTACTTTTCAATGTTTCTTTGTTTGCATGCGTACAGAATGGAACTTGATCTTGAATATATTGCAAGAAGATGAAGAAACATTCACTGCAGTACTGAATGTAGTGATAGAGGAAGTGCAAGAAGAAGTACAGCCAACCATACCAAGGCGAAGGATGAATTCATCAACATACACAGGGGCAATTTGGGTGCAAAACGTTCTGAACGGCCATGAGAGAAAATGTCTTAATGTCTTTAGATTGCATCCTAATATGTTCATTAGTTTAGTTGACATTTTGGTGAGTAAGAGCCTATTAAAAGACTCCTGATATGTTAGTGCCAATGAACAACTGGCGATGTTCCTCTATGCTGTTGGCTATGGTGCTAGTTCTGGTGCATTGGTAGAACATTTTCAACATAGCTCCCAAACTATTAGCCACTACGTGAACAAAGTGGCTTTTGGTTTAGCTTCGTTAAAGGAGGAATATATTTTACAGCCTACTCAAGTCAATGAATGCCATCCACATATTTCTGGAAATGATCGATTTTATCCCTATTTCAAGGTGATGTCAATGCACATCTTGTTGAACATTTTATCTATACATGATCTAACTTCAATTGTATATTTTGTAGGATGCATTAGGTGCTATTGATGGCACTCACATTCCCGCAAATGTGTCAATTGAAGACTAACCACATTTTCGGAATCACAAATAGGCTATAACGCAAAATGTGATGGTTGTTGTGTCATTTGATGGCTTATTAATATGCATGTGTAGGGTGGGAAGGCTCTGCACCAGATATGCAGGGTTAAGATGGGCCTTATCACGAGAGAGTTCGTTGTGCCATCGGGTAAGTATTTCCTAGTTGATGGTGGATACGCTAACACTAGCTCTTTCCTTGCCCCCTATTGTGGCCACAGACATCATATTGGAAGCTTTCATGGGGCAGGAAATAGGCATTATGATAACAAGCAAGAAAAATTCAACCACAGACATGCACAACTTCGAAATATTGTTGAACAGACTTTAGGTGTATTGAAGATGAGGTTCAAAACCCTCCGTGGTGAGGGAAATATGTACCCCTTTGACACACAGAAGAAGATAGTGTTTGCATGTCTTGTGGTACATAACTACATCCACCGTGCACAGGGGTCCGACGACTTCTTCAATGCATCCTCTGATGATAATGAGTCCAATGAGGGGTGTATGCTTGAAGATGCACCCACTGGCTTGTGCCTTAATGAAACAGCAAGGGCAGCTGGGGAGGCACTGAGGGAGGGGATTGCGAATGAACTGTGGCGTGCAGGCAATGTCACATAGATGATCATGTTCACGCATGCTTCCATTGTTACATGTTCTTCTCTTGTGTGGTTGACTATTCATTTTTTCCCATTCTTACGTAGACAGTTAGTATTCCATAGTTGGTTACCCTGTGTCGGATTATTGTACCAAACATTCATCATCAATGATTTGAATTTTTAGTTATGTACTATGTTCATTCACAAGTATTTAGCAAGGCTTATGTAGTATGTTATTGTACATTGCTCAATGTCGCATAGAGTATGAAAGTTGCATCATTCCTATCAGGTATGATTCCCATCCATACCTTCCATTCTCACGAATTTGTGGAAGTTGCAGTAGGTAGTGTTCGATACTGAGACACTCAGTATGTCCATTCTCGGCGGGTACATATTCAAATAGACCGATTGAGGGGCTGAGTTTGGAAGATCCACTCTCGATGGGTATAATCAAATAGACTGATTCTCTGCACATATAACAAAAGAGTTGGAGGGAGATAAATATTATGCAATGTGCATTAATATGTAGTCACACAACTATGTAAAATAGTTTTGAATATTATTTTATTATTAGGTTATTGAGAATCATTTTTGTAAAATTTTCAATATATATATATTTTTCTTTAATATATACAAGTAGAAAATATAATGACACTAATGAATTGAAAAGGTGAGGTCGACCCTAGAAGACCTGTGGGGTCGACCCTATTTCGCAGTGCTAAAAAACAACACAGAGGAGTCGACCCAAGAAGAAGTATGAGGTCGACCTCAAAGCACAGGAGATCTACTTTTCATTTGAGGTCGTCTTCAGTTGAAAGAACTCAAAGAAGTGGTCAACCCCATTTTCCAATGTTGAAATGGGGTTATAATGGGTCGACCCAAGAAGAAGTATGAGGTCGACCCATGAAGAAATATGGGGTTGACTCCATAACACATTGATTTGAAGATACTCCATATAACACGATAATTTGAAGACTGTTTTTCATGTACGCTTATCACTTATATTATTCAGAATCGAAAATGGCACTTTCCGCATCTTCTCCCTATAAGAAAATCAGAAACAGGTCAGAAACAATAAGTATTGGGAAACATTTGGAACGATAAAATGGTAGATTTATGTTAGTGTTGGATCGAAATATCTGATGATGTCCTAGAGGGTGTTGCCCAGCTAGCAAGCCCAGAATACATAAGTAATTATGTTAAATTGAACTTTACCATAGTTTGTTAATTACCAAAATAGATAAGTAATTAATTTAAATTACTTGGGGATAGTCAGATCATCAATCTCCCCATTTTTGGTGATGACAAAACATGACAATAAGCATATATGTTCTGAAATAAAACTAAGTAAGAATTATGGAATTATCATAAGAAATGTATTTCAGAAATACGAAAAATCTCCCCCTTCTGTCATTTAAGCAAAAAGATACACTCTGAGACAAGAAGAAGAGAAAAGAGAAATGAGATCAAAGAGACTTTTATTGATTTTGAGGAGGTACATGCAAATAGACATTTGAAGAAAGAAGGGAGGCATGCCGGGAAATAATTTCCCAAGCCCCAATCTCCTGATCTTCAAAAAGTTGATGGAAGATGGCAGCTTCTAAGGTAAAAGATGCACCCATGTCAGGAACCAGGTGCTGAATGTAACGATGCCGTTGATCTTCTAAGAAGAGCTTATACTTAGCCTTATCAAGAGTGAATTTGTAATAGCTACTCTTCCCAAAACTAGCACGCTGAAGGAATTGATCAATGGTAATAGGATAGAAAAACTGATGATCCTTTAGGTCCTTTTTCAAGGAGATAAAAGCGGAATATCGCTCAACACATTGATGGTACAGTTCCCGAACTGGATTGATGGAATTCAAATCCAGGAAGGCTTCAACTGAGAGACGAGGCTTGCCTGATCTGAACAAGGAGCTGTTTAAAGCTTCTAACTGAAGAGCTGACTGATTGTAGTGTTTTTCCCAATTTGTGGGAGAAAGCCTTTCACATTCAGAAATCAAAGGAGCAAGAACTTCAGAGGTGATTTGGCCCAAATGGTATTCTCTAAAGATGAACCTTTGAAAGGAGGGCAGGCGACCCTACGATCCATATCCCCGGAGATCACTAGCCCTGTTGGCCTAACCACACTCTCGGATGGCCCTGATGGCCCAGCCACAACCTCAGATGGCCCTGATGGCCCGACCTGCACAACTTCATCAACTACTTCCACTGCTACTGATTCTTTTTCAATATTCAGTGCCCCGGATGGCCCTGATGATCCCTCTGGAATGTGCTCTGCTGGCTCAGCTACCTCTTTTTGCTGCATGGCCTCAGAAGGCCCTGAGCAACTGACAGGTTCAACTGGAGAGGGAGCATGAGGGGCAGAGGAGGACTGCACCCTTGAGGATATAGGAACTGTAGCTATGAGCTTCTTGATACTGCTAAATTCTCCTCTCATCCATCTGAATACTTGCTTGACCATGCCAAATTCATACTTCAAGGATTGCATATCAGTGGTCAAACCTCCAATCTCTTTAGGTGCTGTAGCCTGGTTGATGAGAATAGACTGGATATCAGATTGCACAGAAGTAAGAACTGTCGCTTGCTCATCTAGCCTTTTAATAACGGGCTTCAAGTTAACTTTCAGCTACTTCTTCTTACTCTTTCTATGTTTTATTCTCTTCCTTTTGCTGCTGACCCTTTCACTAGGCTCCACAAATTCACCATGCTCTTCATTATTCATGGGGACACTATCAGTGTGCTCCCCCTGAGGAGCTGCTTCCTTCTCAACTCCTTGCTCCCCCTGAATGGAACCATCTTCTGCTGGATCATGTTCAACAGCAATTTCTTGCTCCCCCTGAATAGAAGCTTCCTCCAATATAATCTCATCAGTGTGGCCTGATGCCACAGCTTTTGATGCTTGTTCACCACGAATTACTGGCTCCCCTTGAGGATTTTGGATGGAGTCTAGTACATTCCTGACTACTGAGGCTACTCGGGAAGAGGGAGGAACAACTTCTGAACTTTGCCCAATGGGCTCAATGTCCTCAGGAGGAATATCAACAATCCTGCTGCTAAACTCTGCTGCTGTTGCTTCCTCTACAGTTTGATCTGCTACCCTTTCTTCTATTGCTGGTGCTGCTGCTGCTTCCTCTGTAGTTGGTGCTGCTGCTATTTCTGGTGTTGCTATTGCTGCTTCTACTACTGTTGCTGCTGCTTCTGCTTCCTGGACCTCTTAGGCTTCACCAATGATGGCTTCACCCTCAGCCACAGAGTCTTTGTCCATACACCATTCACAACTGAAAAACTGCTTTTTCTTAAGTTCCTGGACCGGATAGCTTGGCCCATTTTCTCAGAAACATCTCCTACAACACTAATGCCATAATGCTAGAAAACTTTGGTTAAGAGATGGGCATAGGGTAGAGACACGTTCAGCTTGTTCTTCTTATCCCATACTTGCGAGCTTGCAATCTTCATCCTTTCCATAATGATTTTGGCCATGTTAATTTCTTGGTTCTGGGTGGCCCAGAACATCAAATCTGAGTCTGCCTTGGTGCAAGTTGAAAAACTAGCACTTCGGGGAACCAAAACTTGACAAACTATGAAGTGCAAAAGTCGATTAAAAGCATTCAACTGGTTGATGTCTAGCTTCCCGTCCTTCAATCTGAATTCGGGACCAACAATCCCTAATCCTTTTGCTTGGATATCCACAGTCTGAACTCCACTGTGACTGGAGGTAGTCACACCAAAGAGTGATGCCAATAGATCTCGTGTGACCCTAATCTGGGTTCCCTTGACCATGGAAGTCAAGGTCCTCCCGTATTCCTCTGTCTTCAGACAAACATAGAATGCCTTCACTAGATCAGGGTAACTTACTTTTGAGAAGGTAGCCATCTTCGTCCACTTCAGTCTGTCCATAGCTGCGACGATGTTGTCCATACCGTTCTTCTTCAAATCTGCCACATCCACTGCTTTGTGACCACACAGCTTGGTCTTCACCGACGCGAACCTTTCCTGCTCATCTGTTGAGAGGAATGCAGCTCCATACCCCCCGACACTGCCGGAAACACCAGAAGAGGCCATGGTTTTGGATGGGAAGAGTCTCTGGAGGATTGAGATGGAGAAAGCAGTAGAAACCCTCAAGAGATTTCTTGTGGGAAAGAGGTGGAAGCTTCAAATCCCAGAGAGTCGATGCCAGAGTCGTTAGGGTATCGCCTCAAGCAAGAAGAAAGAGAGAGGTGAAGGTGGGAGGTGAATCGATGGCACATAGATTTCGGGATATAAGGATTTAATATTTAACTCTCATAAAATAACGATGGCAGAAAACGACAAAATGACAAAATGACTAGTTCGATAGGAATAAACTCTCATAAAATAACGAACCGTCAAGAATTAATATTTAAACAGACGGGCAATATTGAGTCGTTACTCCTTACAGGGATCAAATCGTTACGAGACCTTACCAAATCATTATGAAATGGAAATCGATGTTCTCACATGAAATCGTTGTGAGAGCAAATCCTTGTCCTCACCAAACAAATCGATGTGAGAGCAAATTGTTTTTCTCACTTAACAAATCGATGTGAGAGACAATCGTTGTTTTCACATAACAAATCGATGTGAGAGCAAATCGTTGTTCTCACTTGACAAATCGATGTGAGAGACAATTGTTGTTTTCACTTAACAAATCGATGTGAGAGTAAATCGTTGTTCTCACTTGACAAATCGATGTCCGAGAAAATCGATGTGATCTCTTAGCGAATCGTTCTGAGAGGCAAGTCGATGCGATCAGATACTTATCGAATCGTTATACTGACAAAATTGATAAGACACATAATGAATCCTTATGAAAGTAAGGAAATCGTTATGAAGACAACACATTAAAACTGATGTGATATGCAATCGTTATGACTTACAGTGAAATCGTTATGATATTGAAGGGACTCAAGAAGTCAATGTATACTTGGACAAAATTCACGCTATGAGCTTTGAATATTTGCAGAATGAAAAATACTTACCCGTTTGGCTTGTTTTCCCTTGTTTTATTTCTTGTGCACAGTTCTAAAAAAAAATTATGTTAAATTGAACTTTACCATAGTTTTGTTAATCACCAAAATAGATAAGTAATTAATTTAAATTACTTGGGGATAGTCAGATCATTAGAGGGGGTTTAATAGGACTTCTTGTGCTTTTTAATATTTTATCTGAAATTATATAGCACTAAATAAAACTGTTAGTATTTAGTGTAGTGTATGATTCAAGTAGTACTGTAAATTGTCGGAAACAATCAGACAAATGCACAAGGGAATTTGACCTGGTTCGGCCCTTCCCACCTGGAAGTCCTACATCCAGTACTCCTCAAGCCAACCACTTGAGATTTCACTAACTGCCAATAAATTTGGCCTTCTCTCAGTCTTGAGAGGAATTACAAACTCACTTGCTCACAACCAATTAAGTCTTCCCTTAACAGGGGTACAATACTTATACCTTCAACAAAGTCTTCCTTACACAAGAGGGGAAAGGCAGGAACGATCTTCCTGCAGAAAGACAGAAGTACTTGAGTGGAATGGATGAGTGTAGGGAGCCAGTGTTCAAAGGTGAAACCTGGCATCTCATGAACTTCAAGGAAAGCCTTGATGGACAAGAATTCCCTGAAAAAGTTCCTATGGTGTTCTGAATGATAGATGAATGCATACCAAAAAGGAGGAAGAAGTTGGTAGGATTGTCTTTCAACATTTTCCCACAAACTGATGAGAGTTGTATGTTGGGAATGATTTCTGATATGGTGTGAGTAGAGCTGCCTGCTACAGATGTGGAGGCAGTAGGAAGACTAGAAAAGAAATGAGGAGGTTGATTTTGGAGAATGGGTATGGATGCCTTGGATTGTTCAAAATTGTATTTCATCTTCTGAGTAGTCGGATACAGAATATTCGTCTTCTGAGTAGTCGACTGTATAAGTCGGAGTTGACAGTCGGATACAAAGTAGCTTTCTGGACTTCAAAAAGTTTTGAGATAATTCGAGATGCACTTGGCATTGGAGAATTGTGTTGTTCACGCACTGTTTAACAATTTTTATATCATAGTGAATGGTTTATGTGAAGGTAGTGAAGTTCTCTATTTTTTCCCTTCCAATTTGCTCTGTTCTTGTGTTTTCTGCGGTTACAGAAAGGTTCCAACTGAGTGTGCACATACAAGCCCACAGAACAACATGCACAAAACGAAAACATATTTTATATAGAAGGCCAGTTACAATAACTCCCGAAAGTCCCTAACCCGACCACTCGGTAGAGAGGAGAGATGTAGGAGGAAAGGAGGAACGGGCAGAGGAGGAACGGGCAGGGGAGGAAGGGGAGGAGGAACAGGTAGGGGAGGAAGGGGAGGAGGAACAGATAAGTTCTCCTTTAGGGCCGATCTCAGGCTGGATGTTCGTGAGGCCCTTGTGGTGGTACAGGCATTGGGCCTTCTGTAAAGCCATCGTCCACCCAAGGTAATAGCCGTTCCAGAAGTAGGGGGTGTACTTCGATGGCGGTGGAGACGCTGGCGCCGAGGAAGCCGGGGCCGACTGTGGCGGTTGTTTAGCAACTGCCTTGCCTTTACCCTGGGGAGCAGCCTGAGATGAAGACATCTGCAAATATAGACGAAGTAGACGAGGAAGAGAGAAATGAAGAAGAAGACTTTCAGAAGCTTGTAGGGTTAAGTTGCAGGCCTGGGGGTTCCTTTTATAGTTGTGAAGAACCTTTAGTGATGTCTTGCGCCTCAAAAGGATTAGAAGCAAAAGACAATTAAACACAAAAGGCAGAATTCGAATGGACGGATGCAAGAATTAATGTTTTTAATGGTGAAGCAGGGTTTGAAGAGACGCTTGATGTTTGACCGCTACGAAAGCGCTGCAGCCTCCCACACTCATGCCTTTCTCACAACCCCCAATTGTTCAGCACCAGTACTCCTAATTTTTTTTAGGGAAAATTAATTGGGGGTCCCTGTCAGAGGCTGGTACTTATTTCCTCGTCCCTGTCAGAATACTGTTAGACGTAAAGTCCCTACTTTTCGTCCAGTTTAATTTCCAGTCCCTGCCTTTCACACGTCACTATTTACGACCTCACGCACGATTTCCGTCTCGTTGGCCTCCGTCTCTTTTTCCCATTCCCGTCTTACCCTTCCGTCGTTTCCAATGCCTTTTCCCCAAATGATGCTGACGCTTCGATCTTTTCGAAGGCCCATGAACTATAATCGATTGGAAGTTACTCTTACATAGCGTGCCAAGAACTGATACAGCAACCAATGACATCACTTACATAGGTGCTTTCGAAGGCCCATGACCCGTTCTTCACAACTATAAAAGGAACACAGGGCCGCATACTTATCCTTCATAAGCTTCTAATGCTCTTCTTCTTCCTATCTTTCTTGCTCGTCTTCTTCCTCTTTATTTGTAGATGTCTTCATCTAACCGTGCTCCCCAGAGGGATGGCAAGGCACCTGCCTCACCTGTGCCACCGGTGCTGTGACGACCCAACCAGCAAACTGGCCCAACAACCGTGCTAGTTGGTAGACTTCTCAAGAAGGTCACCCATCCTAGGACTACTCCCAACTGAGCACGCTTAACTTCAGGGTTCTTTTCAATCTTGAGCTCTGAAAATGACTAGTCCGAGTTGTTGGTAGTCTGTTGATTTAGTCCATTTAACATATTCTTATATGGGGTGTTATAATCTACCTCTCTTATATAAGAGACGTCCTCGTCGCTATTCACATATAGCACACAATCAAACCCCAGGCGAGCAGGATTCTAGAGGTGGCCCCCATAGGCTCAAGAGGTGGCTCCCACTATGTAGCACTTTGCGCCATTATCCTCAAGAGGTGGCTCCCATAGCGTAGCACTTTGCCCTATGTGGCACTTAGTTCTTGCACTTCTGGCTGGGCAAGTCTCTGATACCATTTGTGACGACCCAACCAACAAACTGGCCCAACAACTGTGCTAGTTGGTAGACTTCCCAAGAAGGTCACCAACCGTGCTAGTTGGTAGACTTCTCAAGAAGGTCACCCATCCTAGGACTACTCTCAACTGAGCACGCTTAACTTCAGAGTTCTTTTCAATCTTGAGCTCTGAAAATGACTAGTCCGAGTTGTTGGTAGTCTGTTGATTTAGTCCATTTAACATATTCTTATATGGGGTGTTATAATCTACCTCTCTTATATAAGAGACGTCCTCGTCGCTATTCACATATAACACACAATCAAACCCAGGCGAGCAGGATTCTAGATGTGGCCCCCATAGGCTCAAGAGATGGCTCCCACTATGTAGCACTTTGCGCCATTATCCTCAAGAGGTGGCTCCCATAGCGTAGCACTTTGCCCTATGTGGCACTTAGTTCTTGCACTTCCGGCTGGGCAAGTCTCTGATACCATTTGTGACAACCCAACCAACAAACTGGCCCAACAACTGTGCTAGTTGGTAGACTTCCCAAGAAGGTCACCCATCCTGGGACTACTTCCAACTGAGCACGCTTAACTTCAGAGTTCTTTTCAATCTCGAGCTCTGAAAATGATTAGTCTGAGTTGTTGGTAGTCTGCTGATTTAGTCCATTTAACATATTCTTATATGGGGTGTTACAGGTGCCACCATCGCCCCCGGCTCCCCCGGCTCCACCATCGTTGTCGACCTACAGCCCCGACTACTGGAAGGGTTTTTACATCGGGTGGAACATGGCTTTACGGAAAGCCTCTCGGCTGTACGACCACAAAGGCCTCATGAACATCCTCCCTGACATCGGCCCTAGGGCAGAACACATTTGTTCCTCACCTTCCTCCCGTCCCTCCACGGCCTATTCCTCTTCCTCCCCTCCCACGTCCACCGAGTAATCGGGTTAGGGAGTTTAGATTGTAACTGGTTCCTCTTCCTCCCCGGCCCGTTCCTCCTCCTCCCCTCCCCTCCCTCCCCGGCCCGTTCCTCCTCCTCCCCTCCCTCCACCACCGATACCCTTTCTCCACCACCGAGTGATCGGGTTACGGAGTTTAGATTGTAACAGTGCTTGTTTATGCAATATACCTATTTTCCTTTTAGCTGTAGCGGTGAAGCTGTAAGACTGTACTGCTCGAACTGTAACCTGTTAGCATGTATACTATAATGAAAATAAGTAAATACTATAACAAGTTTCAACTTATACTGTAATAATGTAGTTGTCGCTTTAGCGTTCAAATTGTAAGTCTTTAGTTCTCGAACTGTAACCTCCTATCATGTATACTATAAAAAAATAGGTAAATACTGTAACATGATTCTACATATACTATAATAAGGTAGACTTAGCTGGAGCGCTCAAGCTGTAAGACTGTACTGCTCCAACTGTAACCTCGTATCATGTATACTGTAATAACAATAGGTGAAGATTGTAAGTGCAGAGGATGTGGTCAAGTAAATGTACAAGTATCATTACACTGGTTAGGAATTAGTACGTGCGGCAGTTCTCCTTCAGTTGTATATGCTATGAGCGTTCTTGTGCATTGAAGTACGCTTTGATGAAGTGGAGGGCGAACTTTGCTCGCATGTAAGGCATGTCATCCTGACTGAAGGGCAAATCTTGAATGTCCCTACGTGCTAGACATTCCATGTATTTTCAAGTGAAAATGCCGCAGTCGTCTCCCGATCCTTGTTGTGGGCATGGGTCGGGGTAGCGTACGGCCATTTTTCTGCATCTATGTGCTTGCCCTTCAAGTATCTTTTAAGTCCTCCACCTACATGAGAGAATTGACAATGAGTTCCAAACAACTTGATGTACATTTAATGTTACTGTTACTATGTACATAAGTGCTCATGCTCTGTAATGAATGTAAGCATTGTATGTAACAACATGTCACTTACATATTGTGGAATGTCACGACGAAGTTTGTTTCGTAATGAATCGTACATGTGGAACTCTTTTTCTTAATGTGGATGACCAAAAGAGCCCAATGGTTCGTTCCAACGTGTATGGGGGAGGGAGAAGAGGAGGTCGAATTCATTTGGGGCGCGGTCCAATTTTCCGAAAGCGTAATCGAAATGTTGTTCCTTGCTCTTATCATATCTACACGATTGGACATAATCCTTTAAAGCGCTCCCATATATCCAAAATTCAAAAAAATGTTCGGGTTCTTTCACAGGGGAGAACAAGTAAGTGTTGACGTAGCAGTCAATTACGACCGATTCGCTCTCCCTCGCAAACAATAGCTCCCGGATGTCATTAACGAGAGGAAATTCTCGTATCCTTCCACAGTACCGTGAACATGAAATCTCTACATGTAAGAAAACATCTTTGGTAAGAATGAAGATGTCATCAAGTAATAGCCGAAGTAATATAATGTAACAGAAAAGGTCCAAACTGTAAACATGGTACACATATACTGTAACACGTATCAGTAATGATGCACTCATTCAGAAATCGTTCAATCAAAGACTTTCGGCCACTCTAATACTTCTCGGGTGACGTAATCTCGTCTCTCCTCTTCTTACCCTTGGAAGTGTGTCTGTACTCTCTGAGAGTCAACATAGATCGGTTCAGAAGTGGATCATTCACTTTCGTGGGTTTGTGGTACCGAAAATCCTCTGGCTGCGATAGAGTAAGTAATAAAGAATGTTCTATAAGAGGACTAGAATGATTGTAACGGACTCTGAATATGACTGTGATGTATCATGAAGGCTACGTAACAAAAGTTCAACTTATGTATCTTCTATAGGGGAAACCATACCGTATATAACTCGGGTTGTCGTCTTATCCTCGTCCAGCTGAAACTCGTCGGGACAATGATGATGGGGATATCTGACGCTGCTTCGTTTCTTTCTTATTCTTCCTCCTATTCCTCGTGCTCTCCGCCTCCTCCTCCCTTCTTCTTCTCTCCTCGTCCTTCTTCTTCCTTTGGTCCTCCTCCTGCTCCTTCTCTTCCTTGCTCGTCCTCCTCTATCCTTCTCTTCCTCTGGTCCTCTCCTCCTTCTTCTCTTCTCCGCCTCCTCCTCCTCCTCCTGCTTCTTCTCTTCGCGTCCTCCTCCTCCTTCTTCTTCTCTGGCTCCTCCTGCTCCTTCTTCTTCCTCTATCGTCCTCCTCCTCCTTCCTCTTCCTCTAGTCCTCCTCCTCCTTCTTCTTCTTCTCGCCTTCTTTTCTTCTCGCCTCCTCCTGCTTATTCCTTTTCGCGTCCTCCTCCTCCTCCTTCTTCTCTGGTCTCCTTCTGCTCCTCTTCTTCACTCTACTCGTCCTCCTCCTCCTTCCTCTTCTGTATCTCCTCCTTCTTCGTCTTCTCTGCCTCTTCTTCTTCCTCTGGTCCTCCTCCTCCTTCTTCTTCATCTGCCGTCCTCCTCCTCCTTCTTTTCCTCTGGTCCTCCTCCTCCTTTTCTCCTCTGCTCGTCCTCCTCCTCCTTCTTCTTCTCTGTCGTCACCTCCGTCCTGCTTCTTCTTCCTTACTTGTCTCCCTAAGTCTTCATCCTTTCGCGTCCTCTCTTCTCCTCCGCCTCCTCCTCCATCCTTCCTCTTCGGGTCCTCCTACTTCTTCTTCGTCTGGTCCTCCTCCTCCTTCTTCTTCTTCTCCGCCTCCTCCTCCTTCTTATTCCTCTTCGCCTCCTCCTCCTTCCTTTCCTCTGCTCCTCCTCCACCTCCTCTTCTTCGCCTCCTCCTTTCTCTTCTTCTCGTCACCGTCTCCTTTCGCCCTCTTCTCCCTTCCTTAAGTCGAGAACTGCCACTCGGACAATGACCGTCGTGACCTTGTCATGATGGTTCCCTTGCTGTAACTGAGAATATGAAAGTCTGTAAATGTCTATGAAAGACTGCTGTAAACGTAGAAACATTTTTATATCTGAGTATATGAAAGACTGTAACAGAGAAGGAATCAAACTGTAAAAAGTAGATACATGACTATTACTAAGTATATGAAAGACTATAACAGAGAAAGAATCAAACTATAAACGTAGAAAACATTTCCTGTAACTGAGAAATGAAAAGACTATAACTATACAAAACATTTACCTCGACGTCGGGAACTCGTCTTTGCTACGGCATGTGATCGTACTGAAGCTGTAGGGAGCTCCGGTGGTGGTAGAACTGTCACACCCCGATATTTAGCAGCGGAAAAATACCGGGGGACTGTGAACGATACAAACAGACGTATCACAGTTGAATAGCACAGAGCCACGATTGAACAAAAGACACATTGAGACTATAAGATGGTCATCCACAAATATACTTTATTCCATTCAGTCAACTAATTACAACCTTACATGGAGAGAATCAACTGAAAAGAGTTCCTTATTCAATAAAACTTCTAGAAAAGTTCACTATTACATAGACTACTCAATTGTCTATTCTAAACTGTCATCTACTTATATGGCGGGTGCTCATCACTCTTGCCCTGCCCCATCGGACTCAACTGGTTCTTCATCACTTCCTGAAAAAGGGCAGGATGATAGGGTGAGCGAACTAGCTCAGTAGGATTTACATCTCAATATTGTGTGGACACTAGTATACATGATTAACATTTTAAAAGGCAAGATATGAACATGATGACAATGCATGCAATACTAACAGATCGAATAGTAGAGTAGAACGGATATCATTTCAGATCAAATGTCGAGTTGCATATATACAGTGGACAGATATTTCAAGAATAGAATCGTATCAAAAGAGATTGGCCATATTCCGACAGATATCATGCGTTCACATAATCAGACGTATCATATCATATCAGATCACATCAGACTTATCATATCAAACAAAGGCACATTCACACTAATCTTGCTTATTTGTTTGTGCTATGCCAAGCACCAGAAGTCCATACTCCCTTGGTTAATAAGTACGTTGGGGCGCTCTCCCCAGGACCGGACCAGGCCCCTATTGCACAGGCATTGGATCAAATTTTGACTGGAGTCCCACGTTGTGCTGAACAACAAACAGATTCATATATGGCCACAGAGTTTCAATAACAAGCTCGTAGTAAAAGGAACATGATCATTCATAGAGTCAAGGTATGACAAATAGCTCAAGAGAAACAAGGGGATAACGATGTATCTTATGTTTCATAATTCATTAATGTCTTGACATGAGGATGTTTCTAAAGACAGATCATATGCAGAACATGTGCTCTCAATTTCCCCAAGGAGGGTGTGCCTATTCGTGCAAAAGGTAAGTGATGAGTCACAGATCTTTCCTAACAGGTATGCAATTGACAAATAATTAATTGAACACCGGAAAGCATGTAACTATTGAAACATATGCAAATCATGACATTAACACCACTAACAAGTCCATACTAACATATTCATCCCCATATTCATATAATATTCTTATTTTATCAATTGACAATAAGCAAGATCACAAGATAACCCAATGGACATAAGATCAATCACCAATTACACATTAGAATCGTATTCATTACTACTATTTTTCAATGGGTTGATTTATTTTAGGTCCATGCATACTATATAACATCATGCACATGCTAGTAGACATCATGAAATGATCAGACCCAAAATATGCAATTTTTTGTAAGAGTAGTGTCGACACACCCCTTATTGGTGTCGACATAATGCTTCAAACACAAGACAAAATAATACAAAACTGGTCAAGTAGTGTCGACACTAGAGATAGCTTCCAGAAAACCTTCTGGCCAATATAAGACAGTGTGTCGACAATAGATCAGGTAGTGTCGACACTAGATCAGCTCCCAGAAACTTTCTAGGTCAAACTGGGACAGTGTGTCGACACTAGATCAGGTAGTGTCGACACTAGAGGCCTTCCCAGAACACCTTTTGGGCTGTTTTAGGATAGTGTGTCGACACTAGATCAAGTAGTGTCGACACTAGTGGCCCTCCCAGAAAAAAACATATAAGTCATGTGTAACCAGAAAATATGTCTCATTCAGCGATTCACTTTCCCCTCTTATAACTCTCTAACGAATGACATTTAAACAAAACATTCAACACTAAAGATGATGAGGACAACCAGTAGAAGAACTTTTATGTTGGAGGTGTGATCAAATTCGGTCTCGAATCCTGAGAAAACATGTGAAGAATATAAAGCTAAGTGCAGCCCGAAAATGCAGTATCATGCAGAGACTCTCTTACTATGCTTATAACTCTCTAAAGAAAGACTTTTGGACAAAATGTCCAACATAAAACATGATCGTGACTTCAAGTAGAAGAACTTTCATGAAGGAAGTTTAGTCTAATCCAATCTTGAATCGTGTGCATAATAAGAAGAACGGGAAAAGCCCTAACTGTGCACGACTTAGGGGAAAATACGAATACGCAATGTATACTCCATGAAATTGAGTCAAACCAAGTGTAAATGAACCTAGACTCAAAGATCTACATGATGGTGTTGGCTTCTTTAATCTTGGCTCGAGAACACCTACCTTCGAATGCTAAGAACTCTCTGCAGATTTCTAGATTGATGCAGAGCGAAGTTGAGGAAGACCACGATTTTCCCCAGCCGTTCTCCACTTCCCCAGTGCTCCAAACTTGCTACTCTCGACCCCAACTTGTGCTAAACCGTCCCCAAGAACAAGGACGAGTTCTTATAGATTAGGGTGTAGTTATGAGTCCTAACGGGACTAGGAAAGGAGGTTGTGAATTCTGCTTCCTTCTTTCCAAATATGGGATTCTCACCCAAAGGAGGTAGCAACGGTTTAGGAAACCACCAATTGGGGTTGGGTTCGGTTTTGGCTTACCTTGCGTGACTAATTACCTTAATTTTACCCCTAAATTGCCCTCTCTAATTATTGCATAATTACATACACAAATTTTTGGGTATTTTCTTGTCCCAATTTCTATCCTTGGGCTAAGTGTGCTCCATTAACCCAATCTTGTTAATGGGTTATTAATACATGATATTGGAAGTCTCTCCAATATGTTTATTTAATTTATGGTTGGGTCATTTTTTCGTGTTAACAATTTTTCGACTTAGTTTCCTAATTCGGGTAATTTGTCACGTGTGACGTACACTTGGACAATCGGATTTTTCATTGCACGAATTCCTTCGTGGAACACTTAGGGACAATATTTGGGGTTGATTTATAATTTTTATGGAATTTTCCGATGTGTTTTCTCACGTACAATAGTGGTACGTAAGTTCTATCATTTCGATAATACGGAAGTTATTTATTTACTAATTTCATACTTGAATTTGTTCATGTGACATAAGTTGTTCATTGATCCAATTTCTTTTGTGGACTATCCCCTCATATTGTTTGGAGTCCACCATAAATTTCTCATTTAGTTTATGATCTCATTTATACACCTAATAATGGGTTGTCCAACTTATTTCCTAATTACGATAAGAAGCCACACTAACTCTTAAATATATCCCAAATAACTTTTATTGACCCAAAATTTTTGATGGATCATTAGAGCATATTATTTGAAGTCCATCTATGATTTTTATTTAATTTTCCAGCTCCTCTAGGTATGTGTGATAATGATTTCCTGACTTATTCCCTGATTACGACACTCAGTCGTAAAACGCCTTAAACTTGGACCATCCGATTTTCCTTTACACGAATTTCTCTGTGGGTCATTAGAGAGTATTATTTAGAGTTGAAATGTGGTTTTAATGAAATTTTATAATGGGTTTTTGTATGTATGATAATGACACGTGCATTTTTGCTATTTCACAAATATTGATTTTATCGTTTTCGATTTATTTCTAATTTTCCAATTACCGAATTTTCGGGGTGTTACAAGAACTAACACTGTAGATTCTGGCTCTGCGGGGGGATGTTGCCACTGAGGCTGATGCTCAAATTGTTCCTCCAGTCTATGTAGCCTTTGGTCCATTGACTGGAGGATATTGTTCTGCCGCTGTAACTGCTCATTTTGCAACTCCATGATAATCCTCTGTTCCTTGGACACTTTTAAAAGCTCCTGAAGAATGCCATGTATTTGATTATCTGATGGATTGACGTGGATGCCATCAATCGTCGCGAAGCTATAGGTTGGTCATCCCTCACATTGACCTCCAAATATACCTGAATTAACACAGGTACAGGTATAAGTCATATACAAACATAAGACAGTTCCAGGTGTAAGTCACACTTACATCAGAGCGTCGTAACCCCCATAGTAGGGCGGATAACTCTTGTCCCTTACCCCGACAATCCCAACGGAAAAATGGGGGATCTCTTTGGGGATGATCTGGTTTCAATTTTAATTGGTGCGTTAAAAACCATGCCTACATCATTAACAAATAGATAATGCGTATCAGAAGTGTATCGTATGTAAAAGGAAACTTTGGGTACTGTAATAGGCACCTTTAGGTACTGTAACAGATGCATATGCTGTCTGTAATAGGCACCTTTAGGTACTGTAACAGACAACATCTGTAAACGTATGTAACATATACATATGTCATCTGTAAACGGAATATTTACATACTGTACTAGATACATATTGTAACAGATACATATGTCGTACATAAAACATATACAAAGTACTGTAAGAGGTACATATGAGGTATGTAAAAGCCTACTTACACCGAGAGCGGGAACACAACCGGTTAGGAAGATGGTTTTGCTGCACGCAGCTGCTGTTCCGAATGCCTTCACCCCCGATATCAGGTACTCATGGATGGCAGCAGCCCAATTGGATTTCTTCATCTTATGGAGGTCGTCCAAGTATGGCAAAATGGACAGCAACCTCGACCTCCCACTTGTGGGGAAGAAGAAACAGGAACATAGAAGCGCAAACCAAAGCTTTACCGAAATTTCAACAGCTAGCTCACCCTCCCGTGGAACGTACTCCGTAAGTTTCAGAAGGACATTGTGCCTGTCCATCGTTTGTTTGCTTCCAAGGATGCGGCGCAAACTAGCTTTTGTCCCATCCGCCTTCAGATTGATAGGTGAACCAATATTCGGTATACCCATAACTGTTGCCAGGTCTGAAGGGCGAAAAGGCAAGCTACAGGGGCCAATCTTAAAACGTTCTTCTCCATCGAAACGTGCCATAAGATCGACTATCAGTGAAATTGGGTAGGTCACCAATTCGCATTTGACATACGCGTGAAATGGTGAATTCCTCATTAACTTTAGATGCGCGCTCCTAAATTGCAAATCTTGCATAACGGAATAGTACCAGGAGAGCGAGCATCGCGTATTAAATTGATTCTTTTCTAAAAAGAGAAGATCGGATCTTAAATAAAAAAACCTTCATTCGACAAAGATCAGACACAGGGTAAGAAGAAATATTACTATTTTGGACGACTTCGACGCTAGTTTCATCAACTTCCATGGCGATCAACGCTTGTTGCGCCGCATCTGCCGCAATGCTCTCAATCTTAGCGCTCGTAGGAGATCGACGGCTTTCCATCATTAAAGGGGGGAGAGAGATTGCTTCGGGTGGAGTTGTAACTGAAGAATGGGAAACTGTAACAGAGAAGAGGGATGGTGCAGGAATGACGGTGTAGGTGTATGGGGAACCGATTTGGCATGATATATGAAGGAATGGACTTGGTGGATCTCTTTGGGGATGGCGGTGCACTACAATGATGAACATCGGGCGGCTGAAAAAAATCGGTACTCCCGAAGATGGGACTTGAAAGCTATCACAGCCGTTCATATAGAGCATTCCCGCCATTTATGTTAGCATGATACACACTCCCGCCAATTTGACCCCCAGTCCAAGCAACTCATATATGCTATTTACGGAAATTATGCGCCACATTTCCTTTATCTTCCTCTGCGACCCAATGGAGCAACTTCCTGGAAGATGTTCATTTGGAGATCAAAGTTTCGTTCTTTTCATAGGGAGGGACATGGATTTTTCGTCCATTCATAGCAGGGTTTCCGAAAGGTTGGGTGTAAACATGCAGGAGAACATGCTGAAGTATCTTCTTCCCATGGATACCCACGTTGAACAGGTCTTGCTTGACGATGGGGATGTCCAAGCTATGTTTGATCTTCACAAGTGTCAATGAACATCATTCATAAATCTACAAGTTCATACGGTGGACACTCGTTGCCTCAGCACACATGCTAGTCGTAGGTAGAATACACTCAGTAGGACAAGTCTTCAGAAGCAAAGAGGTATTGCAGATGGAACTCACAAATTACGCGATCGCACGAGGATTTAATTGGAAATATTTGAAGAACGACTCTATACGGTTAACTGTACATTGCAATGTCGTTGTTTGCCCATGGCGCCTTCATGAGTCCGTCGTTCGTGAAGGTCCACAATTTGTAATCAAGAGTCTCAAGAACATACACAGCTGTGGATGTGACATTATAAGCGACGGACATCCACGAACATCTAAGAAGTGGGTAGCAAATGCTGTGAAGGGGAAACTAGTGATAAACCCACCTACAGAGCAAGTGAAATGATGAGCGACATCTGTCGGGATTACGGTATCTCCATCCCTTATCATCAGGTATGCCATGATTTTAATTCTAAACATCACGACCTCTACTGTAATGTATAGATCCTTAACTGTAAGACTTTGACCCTTGTATTGTAACAACCGTAATCATATACTGTAAAGGTCTGTATTGTAATAACTGTAATCATTTCGACGTATACTGTAACAATACATGCAGACCACTGTAACGTATAAGGACAAGTACTGTAACAATCTAACATACCATGTATGCCATTATTTTAATTCTGACACATCACGACCTCTACTGTAATGTATTCAACGATAAGTGTAAGTCTCTGACCTTGTATTGTAACAACTGTAATCATATACTGTAAGGGTCTGTAACAATCTAACATACCATGTATCATCATATCAATAGGCATGGTGGGGCAAAGAGGTTGCTGTCTGTTCTCTATACGGTGATTTCAGAACTACATCGAACGTGCATTACAGTCAAACCCGGGATCGGTTTTGTCTCTAGAAGTGGACCCAGAGAATCAACGTTTCAAAAACTTTTTCATATGCTCCAGGCATCTGCATATGGGTTCGAAGTGGCTGCCAACCTATGCTCTTTTTGGACGGAATCATATCAAAACAGCATAGAGTACAAGGGGTTATACTTGCAACAAGTGTCTTAATGGTAACAACGAGCTATTCAGGTTGCGTACTCATCGCAGATTCGGAAACATATGACAACTGGGTCTGGTTTCTACAAAATTTGAAAAAGGCTTGTTATCAGATAGAAGGATCGCGTTCCTATCAGACAGGGGGAAAGGTCTGAAGGAAGCGATTCCTGACATATTTCCAATTGATCATCACGACTGCTGTTTCCGCACATCATGCAGAACTTCAACTGTAACACCTCGAAAATTTAGTGATTTAAAAATTTTGAAATAAAAGAGGATAAATTAAATAAACATATTAGAGAGACTTCCAACACCATGTCTTAATGACCCATTAACAAGATTGGGCGATAGAGCACATTTGGCCCAAGGATATAAATAAACTAAGACAGGAAAGTACCCAGAAATGCATGTATGTAATTATGCCATAATTAGAGGAGGGCAAGTTAGGGTTAACAATTAAGGTAGTAGTCAGTAAGGTAAGTCAAAACCGGACCAACTCTAAGAGGTGGTGTCCTAAACCTTGCTCTCTTTTGGGTAAGAGAATCCCAAATTTTATGGAAAGTGGGAAACAGAATTCGCAGCCCCTTTCCTAGTCCCGTTAGGACTCTTAACTACACCCTAAAACTATAAGAACTCATCCCTAAACTCTTGGGGAAGGTTTAGCAACAAGTGGGGTCGAGGAGTAGCAAGTTTGGAGCGCTGGGGAAGTGGAGAACGGCTGGGGAAAATCGTAGTCTTCCTCAACCTCGCTCTGCATCAACCCAGAAATCTGCAGAGAGTTCTTAGCATTCAAAGGTAGGTGTTCTCGGGCCAAGATTAAAGAAACCAACACCATCATGTAGATCTTCGAGTCTAGGATCATTTGCACTTGGTTTGACTCAATTTCATGGAGTATACATTGCGTATTCATAGCTTTTCCTAAGTCGTGTGCAGTTAGGGCTTTTCCCGTTCTTATTATTAGACACATAATTCGAGACCGAATTTGACTAAATTTTCTTCATCAAAGTTCTTCTACTTGAAGTTATTATCATCTTTATGTTGGACATTTTGTCCAAAAGTCTTTCGTTAGAGAGTTATGAGCATGGCAAGAGAGTCTCTGCATGATACTGCGATTTCGGGCTACACTTGACTTTTGTTCTTCATATTTTTTCTAGGGTTTGAGACTGAATTAAATCCAACCCCCAACATCAACATTCTTCTACTAGTTTGACCTCGTCATCTTTTATGTTGAACGTTTTTTCTAAATGTCATTCGTTAGAGAGTTATAAGCGGGGTAAGTAAACCACTACTTGAGATGTGTTTTCGGGTTCCACATGACCTATAGGTTTTGTTTTGGAAGGGCACTAGTGTCGACACTACTTGAGCTAGTGTCGACACACTGTCCCAAAACAGCCCAGATGGTGTTCTGGGAAGGCCTCTATGTCGACACTACTTGAGCTAGTGTCGACACACTGTTCCAGATTGTCGAAGGTTGTTCTGGGAGCTGTCTCTAGTGTCGACACTACCTGAACTAGTGCCGACACTACTTGACCTTTTTGCCTTGTATTTGAAGCACTGTGTCGACACTACCTGAACTAGTGTCGACACTACTTGACCAGTTTTACATTATTTTGTCTTGTGTTTGAGGCATTGTGTCGACACCAGTAAGGGGTGTGTCAACACTACCCTTACAAAAAAATTTCATAATTTGGGTCTGATCATTTCATGATGTCTACTAGCATGTGCATGATGTTATTTAGTATGCATGGACCTAAAATAAATCAACCCATTGAAAATATAGTAATGATATGAATATGATTCTAATGTGTAATTGTGATTGATCTTATGTCCATTGGATTATCTTGTGATCTTGCTTATTGTCAATTGATAAGATAAGAATATGATATGAATGTGGGGATGAATACATGTTAGTATGGACTTGCTAGTGGAGTTAATGTCATAATTTGCATATGAGTTTCAATAGTTTTATGTTTCTCGGTGTTCAAATAATCATTTGTCAATTGCATACATGATAGGAAAGATCCGTAACTCGTCACTTACATACTTGCACAAATGGGCACACCCTTCTTGGGAAATTGAGAGCACATGTTCTGTATATGATCTGTCTTTTGAAACATCCTCATGTCAAGACATTAATGAATTATGAAACATAAGATACGTCATTATCCTGCCTTGTTCTCTTGAGCTATTTGTCATACCTTGACTCTATGAATGATCATGTTTCTTTACTACGAGCTTGTTATTGAAACTCTGTGGCCATAATATGAATCTATTTGTTCGGCACAACGTGGGACTCCAGTCCAAATTTGAACCAATGCCTGTGTAATAGGGGCCCTGTCTGGTCCAGGGGAGGAGCACCCCAACGTACTTTTAAACCGCGGGAGTATGGACTTGTGGTGCGTGGCATGGCACTGATACGATATGCAAGATTTGTGTGAATGTGCCATTGTTTGATATGATAAGTCTGATGTGATCTGATATGGTATGATTTGATATGATACGTCTGATCATGTGAACGCATGATATATGTCTGAATATGGCCAATCTTTTGATACGATTCTATTCTTGAAATATCTGTCGTCTATATATATGCATCTTGACTTTTGATCTAAAATGATATCCGTTCTACTTTGCTATTCGATCTGTTAGTATTGCATACATTGTCATCATGTTCATATCTTGCCTTTAAAAATGTTAATCATGTATGCTAGTGCCCGCACCATATTGAGATGTAAATCCTATTGAGCTAGTTCGCTCACCCTATCATCCTACCCTTTTTCAAGAAGTGATGAAGAACCAGTGGAGTCCGATGGGGCAGGGCAAGAGTGATGAGCACCCGCCATATGAGTAGATGATAGTTTAGAAATAGACAATTGAGTAGTCTATGTAATAGTGAACTTTTCTGGAAGTTTTATTTGAATAATGGATCCTTTAGTTGGTTCTTTCTTATGTAAGATGTATTTAGTTGAATGGAATGAAATAAAGTATACTTTGGGTGATCATAATATAGCCTCAAATGTGTTATTATAATCAATTGTGACTCTACGTTACACAACTGTGATACGCCTGTTTGTATCGTTCACGTCCCCCGGTATTTATTCCGCTGCTAAATGTCGGGGCGTGACAGTTGGTATCAGAGCCTTAAACTTTAGGGTCCAAGGGAATAAGAACATAGAATGAAACTAGATTACACGAGTCAAAATCTGTCGTACCTAATGTGAGCTTGGGTAGAACCATGGGAACAGAAGTCACATGTGATATATATTTAGATGATTGACTAATATTATTATCTTGAAGGTACTTATTACCTTAATGGCCGCTGAACGTGCCCAAGCTAGGGACATGCAACGAACAATATAGAACTTGACTCAGGCTATCCTACAAGCCACCCAGGGTGGAGGTAACCGCGGAGCCGGTGATCTCCATCGAATTTTCGGAATATGGATCCGCCTAAGTTTGAAGGGAGTACTGACCCAAATGTTGCTGAACACTGGGTTAAGGAGATTGAAAGGATATTCAGGGTCATGCAATGCACGGACCAGAACAAAGTACTACTGGCGACTTTCCAATTGGAAAAGGATGCCAGGGCATGGTGGGAGTCGGTAGAAGCAACACTGAATGGCCAGCAACTAACATGGGCTCAGTTCATTGAGTAATTCAACACCAAGTACTTTTCTGAGAGGGTCCAGGAATGGAAAGCAGCTGAATTTGCGGCATTGAAGCAGAGAGGACTCAATGTGGCTAAGTATGAGGCCCAATTCTCTCGTCTGTCCTGATATGCTGTCCACTTAATTGGGACAGAAAGGATGAAGGCAAAACGCTTTCTGAATGGCTTGAGGCCCCAGTTCATCACTCAACTGGCGCCGATGGACATTCAAACCTATGCTGACATGGTAAAGAAGGCTCATTTACTGGAAGATGCCATGGAGACTACTGAAAGAATTATGGGAAGACCCACGAAAAGGGAGCAAGTGTCTTCTACAGGAAGGTATCAGCCGACCATTGGGAAGAAAAGGCCCAGTGGCGGAGTGAATGAACCAGCTGATAAAAAGCCAAAGGAGTTAGGTAAGCAGATAGTGGTGGCAACGGGGAGAAAGGTACAAACACTGTGACAAAGCTAGTCACCGGTCTGAACAATGCTGGAGAGCGCAAGGGAGATGCCTGCGCTGTGGTAGTCATGACCATAGGATCTCGGACTGCCCAATACTGAAAGAACAAGCTCCTCAGGACAAGCGTTTGAATGGACAGAAGAGGCAAGGCCGATTGCAAGCTATCTAGGAACCGGAAGCTGCTGAAGAAGGAGGTATCATGGAAGGTACACTCACTATTCATTCCCGACCCGCATATGTTCTCTTTGATACGGGAGCTACGCATTCCTTTATATCTCAAACATTTGTTGATACCCTACCTGTGAAACCCGTCCCAATGAAATCCGGAATAGTTGTGTCAACCCCGATTGGTCCTGGCACCAATCTTACAAACCATATACCCTCTAGTGAAGTGTTGATTGAAACTCAAAACCTACAAGCAAATTAATATGTATGGATATGGAGGGGTATGATGTGATACTAGGAGCAGACTGGTTGTCTGAACATGGGGCTAGTATCAACTGCAGGAGAAGTCGGGTAACCTTTAGCCATTACCCAAAACTAGTGTTCACAGGGGATAGAAACCGCAGGAGATTATCACTTATCTCTGCACTACAAGCCAAAAGGATGATGAGGAAAGGTTGTATGGCCTTTCTTGCTGCTGTTGTCATCACAAGGAAGGAAGCCAAAGTGAGGACATCCATGTTGTCAGCGAATACGCTGATGATTTCCATGAAGACTTGCCAGGAATTCCTCCTGAGCGAGAGGTCGATTTTACCATCGAGTTGGTCCCTGGAGCAGCACCAGTATCTAGGGCACCATATAGAATGTCCCCCGCAGAACTGAAGGAATTAAAAGAGCAACTGATGGAACTGTTAGAGAAGGGTTTCATCCGACCAAGCACATTGCCATGGGGTGCACCTGTCCTCTTCGTCAAGAAGAAAGATGGGTCGATGAGGCTATGTATAGATATAGACAACTAAATCAGTTAACCATCAAGAACAAATACCCTTGCCAAGGATTGATGAGTTGTTTGACCAATTATCTGGAGCTAGGTACTTCTCTAAAATAGATCTCAGATCCGGTTATCATCAATTGAGGATCAAAGGAGAAGATATTCACAAGACAGCCTTCCGAAGCAGGTATGGGCATTATGAATTTATTGTTATGCCTTTAGGACTAATAAATGCCCCTGTAGGTTTCATGCAGTTGATGAATAGCATTTATCGCCCATATCTTGATAAATTTGTGGTGGTATTCATCGATGATATATTGATCTATTCCAAGACGAAGGAAGAGCATGAGGAGCATTTGAGGATCTCATTACAGATTTTAAGGGAGAATAAATTATATGCCAAGTTAAGCAAATGTGAATTTTGGCTTGAGGAGGTATCCTTTTTAGGACATGTGGTATCCAAAGATGGTATCACTGTTGATCCATCAAAGGTTGAGGCTGTGCTGAAATGGGAAAGACCGACAAGTGTCACAGAGATCAAGAGCTTTCTAGGATTGGCAGGATATTATCGAAGGTTTATAAAGGATTTCTCAAAAATCGCAGTGCCATTAACTATGCTGACCCAGAAGGAAAGCCTGTTTGTGTGGACCGATGAATCTGAAGAGAGTTTTAACAACTTGAAGAAGTGTCTGACTACTGCTCTTGTCCTCGCCTTACCCACTGAAGAGGGAGGATTTGAAATTTATTCAGATGCTTCTGGAACAGGTCTGGGATGCGTCTTAATGCAACAAGGGAAGGTAATAGCATATGCCTCAAGACAGTTGAAGATCCACGAAGTGAACTACCCGGTTCATGACCTAGAGTTGGCAGCTGTAGTATTCGCCTTGAAAATTTGGAGGCATTATATCTATGGTGAGCAATTTAAGGTCTTTTCTGACCACAAGAGTTTGAAATACTTGTTCTCACAAAAGGAGCTTAACATGAGACAAAGAAGGTGGTTAGAGTACCTTAAGGACTTTAACTTTTCCATTCAGTATCACCCTGGGAAAGCCAATGTAGTGGCAGACGCTCTAAGTAGACAACCAGGAGCTATGCTAGCTAGTATGATGCTGGGCGAATGGAAGTTACTGGAGCAATTTGCAAGCTTGAACTTAGACATGGGAAAGAAGGAAAAACAAGTAATGATCTCCAATCTCCAGATACAATCTGATCTACTGACTGAAATCAAGGAGAAACAGGGAGAGGATCCATTCTTAGTTGAGATCAGGGAGAAGTTAGAACAAAGACCTGACTTCACACTATCAGCTGAGGGAAGATTACTATTCCGAGGTAGGACATGTGTCCCTGATCATGGAGAGCTCAAGAAGAGGTTATTAAATGAAGCTCACCAGTCCCAAGTACACGATTCATCCTAGAGCAACAAAGATGTACCAAGACTTGAAAAGGTCGTACTGGTGGCCAAACATGAAGAGGGATGTGGCCGATCATGTGTCATACTGTTTAACATGCATGAAGGTCAAAGCTGAGCATTTTCGTACAGTTGGTGGACTGCTACCACTAGAAATCCCAGAATGGAAGTGGGATAGCATCGGTATGGACTTTATCATGGGATTGCCCAAGACTAGAGGTGGTATGGATGCAATTTGGGTAATAGTTGACCGATTGACTAAATCAGATCACTTCTTGCCGATTAAGAGTACATGGTTAGTGGATGTATTGGCTGCACTATATGTTAAGGAAGTAGTTAGACTGCATGGGGTTCCATCTAGCATAATATCAGATCGGGACCCTAGATTTACTTCACACTTTTGGAAGGGATTGCAAGCAGCAATGGGTACTAAACTAAATTTTAGTACTGCCTTCCATCCTCAGACTGATGGGCAAACCGAAAGGACCAATCAAATTGTGGAAGATATGCTTCGTGCTCTGGTGCTAGATTTTAGAAGGCGATGGGATTATCAGTTGTACCTGATGGAGTTTGCATATAACAACAGCTATCAGGCAAGTATCAAGATGTCTCCATTTGAAGCCTTATATGGCAGGAGTTGCAGATCACCCCTTTGCTGGGAAGAGGTTGGGGAGAACCAATGGGTTGGACCCGACTTAGTTGAGGCGACTGTCAGAAAGGTTCAGATTGTCAGGGAACGTCTGAAGATAGCACAATCCAGGCAGAAGAGTTATGCAGACAAGAGAAGGAGAGAACTAGAATTTCTGGTTGGCGAACATGTTTTCTTGAAGGTCTCACCTTCAAGGGGAATTCAAAGATTTGGGATCAAAGAAAAGTTGAGTCCCAGATTTATAGGGCCATTTGAAATTCTAGAAAGGATTGGTCAGGTGGCGTATAGACTTGCACTACCTCCACAGCTGGCGAACGTGCATAATGTGTTCCACATATCCATGCTGAGGAAGTATTTATTCAATGCCGACCATGTAATCAACCATGAGGACTTGGAGATTCGGGAGGACCTAACTTATGAAGAGAAGCCGATCAAACTGTTAGATCGGAAGATTCAACGACTCAGGAATCGTACCATACCTATGGTGAAGGTCTAATGGAGTCGAGACGGAGTTACTAATGCTACCTGGGAAATAGAGGAAAGAATGAAGAAAAACCACCCAGAACTATTCTCAGGTACGAACTACGCCATTATGTGTAAATTAGGGGACCAAAATTTTTTTTAAGTGGGGGAGGATGTAACACCCCGAAAATTTAGTGATTTAAAAATTTTGAAATAAAGGAGGATAAATTAAATAAACATATTAGAGAGACTTCCAACACCATGTATTAATGACCCATTAGCAAGATTGGGCCAATAGAGCACATTTGGCCCAAGGATATAAATAAACTAGGACAGGAAATTACCCAGAAATTCGTGTATGTAATTATGTCATAATTAGAGAGGGCAAGTTAGGGTTAAAAATTAAGATAGTAGTTATGTAAGGTAAGCTAAAACCGGACCCAACTCTAAGAGGTGGTTTCCTAAACCTTTGCTACCTCTTTTGGGTAAGAGAATCCCAGATTTTATGGAAAGTGGGAAACAGAATTCGCAGCCCCTTTCCTAGTCCCGTTAGGACTCTTAACTACACCCTAAAACTATAAGAACTCGTCCCTAAACTCTTGGGGAAGGTTTAGCAACAAGTTGGGGTCGAGAGTAGCAAGTTTGGAGCGCTGGGGAAGTGGGGAACGGCTGGGGAAAATCGGAGTCTTCCTCAACCTCGCTCTGCATCAACCCAGAAATCTGCAGAGAGTTCTTAGCAATCAAAGGTAGCTGTTCTCGGGCCAAGATTAAAGAAACCAACACAATCATGTAGATCTTCGAGTCTAGGATCATTTGCACTTGGTTTGACTCAATTTCATGGAGTATACATTGCGTATTCGTAGCTTTCCCTAAGTCGTGCACAGTTAGGGCTTTTCCTATTCTTCTTATTAGGCACATGATTTGAGACCGAATTTGACTAAACTTTCTTCATGAAAGTTCTTCTACATTAAGTCACTATCATATTTTATGTTGGAAGTTTTGTCCAAAAATCTTTCTTTAGAGAGTTATAAGCATGTCAAGAGAGTCTCTGCATGATACTGCAATTTCGGGCTACACTTGACTTTTTGTTCTTCATATGTTTTCTCGGGATTACAGACTGAATTAGATCAAACCCCCAACATCAAAGTTCTTCTACTAGTTGACCTCGTCATCTTTCATGTTGAACATTTTGTCTAAATGTCATTCGTTAGAGAGTTATAAGCGGGGTAAGTAAACCACTGCATGAGATGTGTTTTCGGGTTCCACATGACCTATAGGTTTTGTTCTGGAAGGGCACTAGTGTCGACACTACTTGAGCTAGTGTCGACACACTGTCCCAAAACGCCCAGATGTGCTCTAGGAAGGTTGTGTCTGACTATCTCTAGTGTCGACACTAGATTGTCCTGAACTAGTGTCGACACTACTTGACCTTTTTGCCTTGTATTTGAAGCACTGTATCGACACTACCTGAACTAGTGTCGACACTACTTGACCAGTTTTGCATTATTTTGTCTTGTGTTTGAGGTATTGTGTCGACACCAGTAAGGGGTGTGTCGACACTACCCTTACAAAAAAAATTCATAATTTGGGTCTGATCATTTCATGATGTCTACTAGCATGTGCATGATGTTATTTAGTATGCATGGACCTAAAATAAATCAACCCATTGAAAAATAGTAATGATATGAATATGATTCTAATGTGTAATTGTGATTGATCTTATGTCCATTGGATTATCTTGTGATCTTGCTTATTGTCAATTGATAAGATAAGAATATGATATGAATGTGGGGATGAATACATGTTAGTATGGACTTGCTAGTGGAGTTAATGTCATAATTTGCATATGAGTTTCAATAGTTTTATGTTTCCCAGTGTTCAAATAATCATTTGTCAATTACATACATGATAGGAAAGATCTGTAACTTGTCACTTACATACTTGCACAAATAGGCACACCCTTCTTGGGAAATTGAGAGCACATGTTCTGTATATGATCTGTCTTTTGAAACATCCTCATGTCAAGACATTAATGAACTATGAAACATAAGATACGTCGTTATCCTGCCTTGTTCTCTTGAGCTATTTGTCATACCTTGACTCTATGAATGATCATGTTTCTTTACTACGAGCTTGTTATTGAAACTCTGTGGCCATAATATGAATCTGTTTGTTCGGCACAACGTTGGACTCCGGTCCAAATTTGAACCAATGCCTATGCAATAGGGGCCCTATCTTGTCCTGGGGAGGAGCACCCCAACGTACTTTTTAACCGCGGGAGTATGGACTTGTGGTGCGTGGCATGGCACTGATACGATATGCAAGATTTGTGTGAATGTGCCTTTGTTTGTATGATAAGTCTGATGTGATCTGATATGATATGATTTGATATGATACGTCTGATCATGTGAACACATGATATCTGTCTGAATATGGACAGTCTTTTGATACGATTCTATTCTTAAAATATCTGTCCTCTGTATATATGCATCTCGACTTTTGATCTGAAATGATATCCGTTCTACTTTGCTATTCGATCTGTTAGTATTGCATGCATTGTCATCATGTTCATATCTTGCCTTTAAAAATGTTAATCATGTATACTAGTGCCCGCACCATATTGAGATGTAAATCCTATTGAGCTAGTTCGCTCACCCTATCATCCTACCCTTTTTCAGGAAGTGATGAAGAACCAGTGGAGTCCGATGGGGTAGGGCAAGAGTGATGAGCACCCGCCATATGAGTAGATGATAGTTTAGAAATAGACAATTGAGTAGTCTATGTAATAGTGAACTTTTCTGGAAGTTTTATTTGAATAATGGATCCTTTAGTTGGTTCTTTCTTATGTAAGGTTGTATCTAGTTGAATGGAATGAAATAAAGTATACTTTGGGTGATCATAATATAGCCTCAAATGTGTTATTATATTCAATTGTGACTCTACGTTACTCAACTGTGATACGCCTGTTTGTATCGTTCACGTCCCCCGGTATTTATTCCGCTGCTAAATGTCGGGGCGTGACATCAACGATCAATGTGGGGGGAAATATGCCGCCCCTTTCAAGAAATTGCTTAGAAAAATTCTCCAGCGCATTGCCTATGCTGTTACCGAACAAGAGTACCAAGACGCAATGATGTCAATGGAGCTTAATTCTGCTGATGCCAAAGAATGGGTGCTCCGAAATGATGTCTACCACTGGTCCCATGCTCGTTTCCCGGGACAAAGGTTCAGCTCTTTAAATACACAAGCGATATGTTCTATTACATTCTACCATTTACGTTCTTACAGTTGGGCGTTACATCTCTTATAGTAGAAGACATAAGCTATTACAATAAGTGTTATCTTACAGTTACAGAGATAATCTATTACAGAACGTGTCAAATATGGTTACAGTATCTAGTGGACACTTGTTACAGATATTTGATGTTAACCTAGTTTCCTTCACAATGCCTAACAGGTTTGGCGAGTTATACTCTAATTTGACAGACTCATTCAACAATTGGATACATGATGCGCAAAGTATACCAATACTACAGATGGTTGACAAAATTAGAGTGCAAATGATGGAAATGGCTGCAAAGAGGAAAATTGATGCAGCCTTGTGGGATACACCATACTATCCTAAAGTACAAAAAATCATCGAAAAAAACCTTCAAGAAAGGAGAAGCTTAGCAATCCGTCATTCAGACGGAATCAAATTTGAGGTTATTGAAAGTATGAAGACGTACGCCGTAGACCTCCATCTACAAACATGCTCCTGTGGACACTGGCAACTTGTGAAGATTCCTTGCAAGCATGCATGCGCAACAATTGGCAGTAACAAGGAGGCCGTTACTCAATATGTTTCGGCATTTTACAGCACAGAAATGTATAGGGCTGCATATGAAAGAAACATTCAACCTATCCCAACATTTGACATGCCGGATCCGCCTCAACCATCAGATGTTCTAATCAAGCCACCGACAACAAAAAAGTTGCCAGGAAGACCGAGAAAGAGGAGAATACATTCAAGAGGAGAAGTAGATCATGCATATATTTGTTCAAGGTGCAAACAAACAGGTCACAACCGAAGAACTTGTAGCAACCCACCCCACAATCCTGAGGGATTTTAAATCTTCTATATTTGTTACAGCAGCAGATCGTCCTGATATTTCATAATATGTATACACAAGTTTTTTTTACAGTATACATCATAGAATGTTACATTTTGAGCACTATACTATTACAGTTTGAGCACTACACTCTTACAATGTTACAGTTCGAGTACTGTCTACTCACGTATTCTGTTACATTATACGTAATAAAATGTTACAGTTTAAGTGCTAGACTGTTACAGTTTGACCACTACACTCTTACAGTATGATCACTAGACTTACATTGTTACAGTTCGAGCACTACAGTGTTACACTTAGATAACAGCCCTGTTACAGTTTGAGCACTATACGGTTCGAGCACTGTCTCCTCACGATTTTTGTTACAGTATACGTAATAAAATGTTACAGTTTAGGCACTACACTGTTACATTTTGAGCACTACACTCTTACAGTTTGAGCACTGTCTACTCACGTATTCTGTTACATTATACGTAATAAAATGTTACAGTTTAAGTAAGAGACTGTTACAGTTTGACCACTACACTCTTACAGTATGATCACTACACTAACACTGTTACAGTTTGAGCACTACAATGTTACACTTAGAGAACAACCCTATTACAATTTGAGCACTACACTCTTACGGTTCGAGCACTGTCTCCTCACGATTTCTGTTACAGTATAAGTAATAAAATGTTACAGTTTAAGCACTACACTGTTACATTTTGAGCACTACACTCTTACAGTTCGAGCACTGTCTACTCACGTATTCTTTTACATTATACGTAATAAAATGTTACAGTTTAAGTAAGAGACTGTTACAGTTTGACCACTACACTCTTACAGTATGATCACTACACTAACACTGTTACAGTTCGAGCACTACAGTGTTACACTTAGAGAACCGCCCTGTTACAGTTTTACATTATACGTTATAATCTGTTACAGTCTTTAGTCATGTTGATTATAGTATAGATAATACCATGTTACAGTGTGTTATTGCTAACATGTTCAGTTTGCATGATAGAGAGCACATACACAAGCACACAGAAGACTGCATAAAACAAAAATGCTTATCATAAACAAGCCATGTTACAATAACTCTCTACTCTTGGTAAGACGACCAGTCGGTAGAGGAGGGAGGGGAGGAGGCGGAACGGTCAAGGGAGGGAGGGGAGGAAGGGATGTGTTCTACCCTAGGGCCGACATCAGGGAGGATGTTATTGAGGCTCTTGTCGCCGTAAAGCCGGGAGGCTTTTTGTAAAGCCATCTTCTAGCCGATGTAAAAATCGTCCCAGTAGAGGGGGCTGAAGGTAGACTGTCGCAGCGGGGGAGCCGGGGGCGACGGTGGCACCGGTGAGGAAGGTGCCTTGCCATCCCTCTGGGGAGCATGGTTAGATGAAGACATCTACAAATAAAGAGGAAGAAGACGAGCAAGAAAGATAGGAAGAAGAAGAGCGTTAGAAGCTTGTGAAGGATAAGTATGCAGCCCGGTGTTCCTTTTATAGTTGTGAAGAACGGGTCACGGGCCTTCGAAAGCACCTGTGTAAGTGATGTCATGGTTGCTGTATCAGTTCTTGGCAAGCTGTGTAAGAGTAACTTCCAATCGATTACAGTTCATGGGCCTTCGAAAGGATCGAAGCGTCGGCATCGTTTGGGGAAAAGGCATTAGAAATGACGGAAGGGCAAGACGGGAATGGGAAAAAGAGACGGAGGCCAACGAGACGGAAATCGTGCATGGAGGGTCGTAAATGGTGACGTGTGAAAAGCAGAGACTGGAAATTAAACCGGACGAAAAGTAGGGACTTTACGTCTAACAGTATTCTGACAGGGACGAGGAAATAAGTACCAGCCTCTGACAGGGACCCCCATTTAATTTTCCCTTTGTTTTTACCCTTTAAATTCCCACCGTTCCAACTTGCGCCACCCCATTCCAACATATCCCTCTCTCTCTCTCTCTCTTCCCTCATGTAATGCACACACACACCATTAAATCCCATACACAAACCTATATACATATGCATGCACACACAACGCGAGGCTCTCCTTTTATTTTAAACAATGACGCGAGGCTCTTTTTTATTTGTAATCAAATCACTTAAAGCATGGTTCGAAGAGACGCCTTGATGTATGACCGCTTCGAAACCGCTGCCGTTTGACCAATTACCTGGATTTAACCCTCGTCCGACGTACGTACTTATCAAGTGCAGGGGCGACGACGGTTGTGATGTGATCGGCGGGTCAAGCTTGCGTGATGTCCCGCGCGACGCTGACTAATTTGACAAAACACAGACAATCTCTGGGATTTGGTTGTACAACATATCTATACCACCCACCAATGCGGTCCCTGCCAACTTCAGCTGGATCTTTGCGAGCGTCCAGGTACTTGGAATGCTTGCTACACACAACACTGTGTGTAGCAAGCGAATGACCAATACCTGGACGATCAAAGGCTTAATTTCTGTGATTTCATAAGTTCACAGTCATGGGGTTATGATGGGTCGACCCCATTCACCAGTGTTGAAATGGGGTTATGATGGGTCGACCCATGAAGAAATATAGGGTTCACTCACGATGATTTGAAAAGTGTTTTTAAGATCCGATATCACTTGAAAATGTTTTGGTTGTTGCACATGTGTACTTCACCACTTCTTAGCCAACAAAGATGTGATTTGTGATGAAATTATATAGGATGATTTAAATCATCTTTAAACAATCACGTATTTACACTAACATATTAATATGCATGTGTAAGCAAACCAAAATCTAATATTCAGAAATCATTGAATTGTTCTCCAACTATAAACCGTACATGTACGGACACAATATACAATATAACAATGAAGACTAAGGTGGTGGTGGTTGGCGAGATAGAGAAGCCCATATGAAATTTCCAGCGCCGGCCAAGTCTTGCAAGTTCTTCCGCATCTCTTGATGATTGCCCCGTATAAAATCCTATTGTTTGGCCATAGATTGAAGAAGCATATCATTGCGGTCTTGCTGTCCCTTGAGAATAGAAACATCGGACTGAAGCTCTTCGTAATGAGTTTGCAAGGATTGAAAGCGATTCTCCAAAGTTACAAAGCGATTGTCCAAAGAGTCAAAACGAGCAGTCATATTGGTATTGAGGTTTTCAATCATCTGAGTTAGCTGGTCTATGGGAGGAGCAGGAGGTCTGGAGGAGCCTAGAGTAGACACATTTGTGTCATCACCATCTTCATCAGGTTGGAGGTCCTGCACTTTGTAAGGAGACCAAGTGTCATCCTCATACGTGCGAGAGTATTCCCATCAATCACATCAAACATTGTCAAATTTTGGTAATCTTCACCAGTAAAATTGACTTTGAATTTCTTCAAGATGCGGGTAATAAGCATACCAAAAAGAAGTACACGCTTAGCCGTGCCTACTACATCCCGCATGGTGTTCAATGTGATATTTGGTAGGTCCACAGGAGTTCCATTTATAAGTCCTAGAATTAAAAGGATATGGTCATCGATGACTCCATCCATGCTACCAGTCCTTGGAATGAGAATAGAGCAAACAATCTTGTGAAGAAACCGATGGTAGGCCGGAAAAGAGTTGGCATTCACACACTCTAATAGTTGGCTCCCAATCTCAGTTCCCAATACTCTTTCATAACCTTCTTGACGATTGTCTAACCGATCGGCATATTTAAACCCGCGCTTATATGGAATACGCATCACTTCGGAAAGCATTGAAACTCCGAGAGGGATATGGATCCCTTTCACATAAGTACTCAGTTTCTTGTCCTCATCTTCCTCCAAATTTGCATAAAAGAGACTAACTAAGTGAGGGTAAACCACTTCATTCATGGTGACATAATGTCCCCATCCCAATGTCTCAAACAGGCAAGCAAGATCTACCCCATTACTTTTAAAGAAGTCAAAGTCAATCCTTTTCCCAAAATGCATACGTGATATATCGGTGGTGAAGAGATCATATGCGTTGACACTACGAAAATTATTACCGTCAAAGCTTTGATTTGGAGCTCCACTGCTGCCTCGAGATCTCTTGGAGGGAGTCTGATCATCACCAGCCACTACCACTGCCTTTCCCTTGTCACCATGCCGGGGAGGAGCCATCTGATGATAGTGAGAGTTTGGTCAAAGAAGAAGAAATAGAGGAAGAGGGAACAGAGGAGTGCAAAGAGGAAGAAGGGTCGATCCAGTGCAAAGAGGAAGGAGAATAGGAGGAGGTCTGATGATCAGTCTGTCCCCATGTAATTTTAATGTATTTTGGTGATTAACAAAACTAAACTAGTTTTTATAAAAAATATCTAATGAATATTTCATGAGTCTTAAAGTACAGAAAAAATACCAAGGTCAATCAAGCCAATAAAGGTATGCATTACTTCTCTGAAGCTTTAATCTTTTCAACATGATATTTTTTCTAAGCTCATATCGATTTCTGTTGAAATTCATAATGATTTCCTTATAAGACCGAAAAGTCATGTTGTTTCAATCAAGTCGATGTCATAACGACTCTATAAGTTATCACAACGATTTCTTTAGAAAGCGCAACGACTTGCCTGTCATAACGACTCTATAAGTTATCGCAACGATTTCTTTAGAAAGCGCAACGACTTGCCTTTCATAACGACTCTATAAGTTATCACAACGATTTCTTTAGAAAGTGCAATGACTTGCCTGTCATAACGACTCTATAAATTATCGCAACAATTTCTTTAGAAAGCGCAACGACTTGCCTGTCATAACGATTTCATGAGTTACCGTAACGACTTCTTTAGAACTCGCAACGACTTGCTTGTTGTAACGATTTCATAAGTTACCGTAACGACTTCTTTAGAACTCGCAACGACTTGCTTGTTGTAATGATTTCATGAGTTACCGTAACGACTTCTTTAGAACTCGCAACGACTTGCTTGTTGTAACGATTTCATAAGTTACCGTAACGACTTCTTTAGAACTCACAACGACTTGCTTGTTGTAACGATTTCATAAGTTACCATAACGACTTCCTTAGAACTTGCAACGACTTGCTTGTTGTAACAATTTCATAAGTTACCGTAACGACTTCTTTAGAACTCGCAACGACTTGCTTGTTGTAACGATTTCATAAGTTACCATAACGATTTCTTTAGAGTTTATAACGACTTGATAAGTGTTCATAACGATTTGCTCTCTATAATGACTTGTTAGTATTCATAACGATTTCATAAGTCATATAGCCATCGATTTCATATCTTGATATCTTATTTATCTTAAAAGCGTTGACTAGTCAAAGTCCACGTAGACATCTCTCTGACGCTTCTGCATTTATGAGATCTGAACGTATCTCTACATGCATGTAGACAATATCATCCTTTATCGTGCTTACTCTGATTACATCTTTTAGACTTAAGCTATTTGGCATTACTATTTTCATGTCTATTGCTACTGACGTTGACTGTCATCAGAGACAGCTTAGCTGTTTGCTATTTGAGATTGACATTTGTGCAGACCTCTGATCTAGCTTTATGGTACAACGTTAAACAAAATAGAAGCCAAAGGATATTTCTGAAGATCTCATCTCTTTGCGTGCTCAAGCGATCAAAAGGCTGTTACTGGAAGCTTCCAAGACTCCAGGTGTCATTCAGTCTAACGACTACTCAAAAGAGAGACAACGGACACTTCAACGTCTAGATTTCAAATTGAAGATATAAATACAAGTTAGAAGAACAGAAGAGACATCGCGTATTCAAGCATTCAAATTCTTCTGAAGAAGTCCAGAGCCAAGAACCTCATTCCACTTAGTTTTTTCTCTTTGCTCTCCACTAGTTTGTGAAAATCTTGAGAGAGCCCGTGTAGTTATGAGAGTGTGCCTTGTTTAGATCTTTGCTCTCAGTTCTAGTTGCTTCAGATCCTTGCTTGTCAAAAGCTTGATCTAGGGGCTTAAATTTCATTCATTCTCTTGGTATTGTTCCCTTCGGTTGTGAAGGAAGACCTGGTGGTATCCAGGGTGTTGTTCCCTTCGGTTGTGAAGGGAGACCTGGTGGTATCTAGGGTGTTGTTCCCTTTGGTTGTGAAGGAAGACCTGGTGGTATCCAGGGTGTTGTTCCCTTCGGTTGTGAAGGAAGACCTGGTGGGGTATCCAGGGTGGTGTTTTTCCCTTCGGGTGTGAAGGAAGACCAGCTGAGCTGGGTGTTGTAGCGTCCTTAGGGGGACTGTACCCTAGTAGTGGAATCCTGAGTTGTTGCTCAGGGACTGGACGTATGACTCCTAAGGAAAGGAGGTCTGAACCATGATAATTCTTGTGTTGTGTGATTGTTTTCCTTGTGTGATTCTCTTACGAACTAACTGCTACTAATCTCTATCGAAGAACGTTGTTGTGTGAATGTTTTTGATTTACAAGTATTAATAGATTAATTTTTAAAGACCCATTCACCCCCCCTCTGGGCTCGTCAACTGGGCAACAAGTGGTATCAGAGCGAGTCTCTTCGACAAAGAAAGGATCTAACGATTTGAAGAGTAAAGATCCATGGCAGCCCAAGGTAACTTTGAAGGTCAGTCTGTCAACCGACCCCCTCTCTTCGATGGTGAAGATTATCCTTATTGGAAGACCAGAATGGAATACTTTCTACAAGGCCACGACTATCAAATTTGGTCCATAGTAGAAGAAGGTGATCTGTTAGTCACAAATGAGAAAGCTCAATGGACATATGATGATAGAAAGAAGATCTCCTTGAATTGCAAAGCAAAGAGCATCTTATGCTGTGCTCTAAGTAAGAAGGAGTTCAATAGAGTCTTAGCCTTCAAATCCTCAATGGAAATGTGGGAAAAGCTCAGGATTACTTATGAAGGCACATACAAAGTAAAGGAAACAAGAATCGACATTCTTGTCACTCAATATGAAAGATTTCAGATGCAGTCAGGTGAGTCCATAACTCAAATGTTCAGCCGGTTCACTGACATCACAAATGGACTAGCTAGTCTGGGGAAAACCTATGAGATGGGAGACATGGTGAGGAAGATACTTAGATCCTTACCGTCTTCATGGACCCCAAAGGTCACAGCAATAGAAGAAGCTAATGACCTGAAGAGAATGTCTGTAGAAAAGCTCATTGGGTCCCTCATGGCCCATGAGATCAACATGGAAAGGCTAGGAGAGTCCTCTAGCAGAAAGAAGCACTCCAACGCCTTAAAAGCTGAAGAAGATTCACCAGATGCAAGTTCAGCTGAAAGCGAAAGTGATGCAGACAGCAAGAATGAGGAAGCAATGCTGTCTAGAAAATTGCAGTGAATTTTGGCTAAAAAGAAGAAATTCCAATCTGGTAGAAGGCACTTCAAAAGGAACAAGGACTTCAAGAAGCCAGATGGAAAAGAAATGAAGAATGTTATGAATGTAAGAAGCCAGGACACATTAAAGCTGAGTGTCCAAAATTTAAGAAGTCGGAGTTCAGGAAGAAAGACAGCTCCAAGAAGTTCAGAAAGTACAAAAAGAAAGCGATGGCAGCAGCATGGGAAAACAGTAGCGACTCAGACAGTGAGTGTGACGGCCCTCATTATACCGGTACGGTTATACCAACCCACGTCGGTATAGCAAGCGTCATCACAGTGGGACATTTACCCAACGATACATTCAGCTGAGATACACGTGAATATAAGAACAGAGTAGTGGAAGTAAAAAGAACTACTGTCTTCATTCATTCATCATCCACATTTAGCATACATGAAATTGCAATGACATTAAAGAACTTAAAGTTCACATAATTTAAATTGCTGAAAATTTAATACATAGATGTCCACCATTATACATTCCTTCCATGATAACGCTAATATAATGTTCAATTTACATACTATGACACGCAAAAGTCACAAGTACTCCAAAGACTAATCCCCGCGCTCGGAGTCCGTCTCCACCGTCTCTTCCAACGGTGCCACGTCACCAACTACACCTGTACGCCGAAGCAAGTAGTGAGTCTAAAGACTCAGTAAGTAACACCACTCATACCATACACGTACATGTCATAGTAGGCTCTACACATACCATTGCAAAAACTCAACATGCATCATGCTTAACGTTTGGAATGAATAACCAACCATGATAATTCTATAAGTAAACACATGATGCATGCTTTCAGATTTCCTTATCAAGATAAATTCCTAACACATGTTCTCTAATCATTCCTACACATGAAATTCTACTTTGCATTTTAACTAAAGCATGAAAGCCCTTAGCATGATTATCCTATGTACATGAACCAAAACACACCTAGCATGGAATCTACGCATTCTTGTGCATGTACACGAACATTTTACATACTTTAACTTGCTGGTTTTCACATGATTTAGCAACCACAACCCTACACATGAGAGGTACAATGTTATTTAAAATACAACATGTGAACAACCAAATATGGGATTTTGTGCACATACTTGTTAATTGTCCCTAGCATGGATTCTAGGCATTTTACACATATAAACATGATCCTAACATAATGAAGCTACTGATTTAACATGGTTTCAGATTTGTCACAATATGGATTACAATATCATATCCTCACATTTTGGTCTCACATTTTCTTTACACAATTTCCAATTCACATAGCTTGCACTTTACACATACACATTACACATTGTTCACTTTCACATTACCACATGAACACATGCACATTTACACATTCACATTTACACTTTCACATTTAGTTCCGTGACACATAGTCCAAACCACCAAAGAAGGACACAACACATCACATCACATAGACGCCATCTAGGCAATACAATGGCGACTCTTGGACTGCGCAGACCGGGAGAACAAGTCTCCACCCTAACCAGTGGTACTTGTCTACCTCCAGGATTTCCCCCTAATGCCCTTAGGGTCACTTACACATTGAACCTTCTCAGGGGGACTTTTCCCTGATACGGTTCCACTGCCCTCTGCGGAAGCAGTGTCACATTTGGCACAAGTTACACATTACACATTTTTACCGATTTTAACACATAGGTTCACACATATCATTCTCATTTCATTCACTTTCTCACTCACATTCACATTTCTCTGTTTTCCTAGCATGACACTACAGATTTCAAAATCTACATTCAGGTAAATGTCACCGACCAGGTCGGATTACACTTAAATCGAATTGTTTCACATTGGCATGCATAAATTCACAATTTACATGGAAAATTCATATTGTATCATCTACTGGTCCAAATGACCTGAAATTCTAACCACAAGCTACTTTCGGTTTTAGAATCCCACATGCAAAATTTCAGATTTTTCTGAGCTAAAACAAAATTACAGAAAATCTAACATTTCTTTCACATGCTATCCGCCATTTGATTTAACATGGAGTTACACACAAGCACAGTTTTAACCACTCACTGTCTGAACCCTAACAGGCATGGAACTACAGAATTCATTCCCGAATTATTGGACAATCCATTAATTTATGGAAGATTTATCATGACCTAGCATGATCTCTATTTTTCCGAAACAAATTTTACAATAATTCACACAAGCATGGGAATAATCTCAGAAATTTAGAACAGGGACTGAACCTCACATGCATAATCCTTACAAATTGGGGCATTTAGACTTGTCCTAAATCATGCAAACATAGTTTAACAAGATTAAAACTCATCACACATGTATCTTCATGAAATAATTAAGTCCTATCATTCGTGATAATCCATCCACACACCACATCCATCACACCAACAATATACATAGCCTATAAATGATTTACAGTATATCCTCATCGTGAAACATATCGAAAATAGTCGTATAGAAGGGCAGAACAGGTCACTGTTCTATCCAGATGAACTTGGCGGCGGTCTCTGGCCGCTAATTCAATGCCAACGGCATAGTCGATGGACGCTAAGCATAATCTTAGCGGCAAGGGACTTTGCGTCAATGTCAGGTCTGTGCAGAACACAGACCCGAGCTCCAAAGATGGGGTGAATTTGGGGGTCTAGGACACGAGGGAAAATATACAAAATAGTAAAACCATCCTAGACACATACAGGACGTTATGAATGGGGTACTTGCCTTTAGAAAAATACACCAATGGATCTAGGGCTTGGAGAAGCTCTCCTTGGGCTGTCCCAAGAAGTGGCGAAACACCCTCCAAGATCACCTCCCTCCGGGTTTCTGAGCAGTCTCCACAGCAAGTCGAGGTCGGGGAAGCCTTCCTCGATGATCCAGCAAGCTCCTTGTTACAGCAGAACCCCGGAACAAGCTTCAGGTTGTTGGATTTTGGGTTCCAAAGTGGGGGTTTTCCTCAGTCAAAAAGTAGGGTTTCTTCTCCTCTTTCTCTCTTGTAAAAAGGCAAGGAGAAGTGTTGGGGAAGCAAATTTGGGTTTAGATATATGGGAGAGGCTTCTCTCCCACGCACAGGGTGGCATGATGGCTCTCAGACCGTTGGGAGACAGCTCCCCAATGGGTGAGTTGCCTTGGTTCTGGAATTTCTGGCTCTGCAACGCATGCAGGTCAGAGAAGTTGGCGTCCATATCGTTGGACGCTGGGATTAGTGTTGGCGTCCATGGGGTTGACGCTGACACCACATAAACGGCTATGGGATTGACGCCAATCTGGCCTTCGGCCAGAAGTCTAAAACATGCAGAAACCCATGTACGTCATGCATATATACATGTAATACCTATATAGTTTTGTGTACACACTACCATCAAGCAATACATACATTATTTATTATATACATACACACATAAGTACACTAATTAATACATACGTAGATACATACATACGTACATACACAACATGAATTATCTACATGCAATACAATAATGCAATAAAATTCGAGGGCCTTACAGTGAGTCAAGCTCCTGCAGCGATGAAGAAGAAGCCAACTTGGCCTTCATGGCTAATACTGAAGAAAAGGTAACATTTGACTCTTCTTTTTATTCATGCTATGGTTCAGATTCTGATAGTTTAGAAGAGACTTTCAACGAACTATATGAAAAATATAAAGAAGTAACCAAACTACTAAAAGTAAGCAAGAAAAACATAGTTTGTATAGAAAATACAAACTCAGATCTAAAATCAGAAAATGATCAATTAGAAAGTCAAATAACTGAACTTAAAAGAAGAAATGAACTGTTATATGAAGACTTAAAAGCTAAGAATGAACAAATAAATAAACTTGAAAAATAGGAAAATGTAGATGAACTAAGAACTGAAATCAGAACACTAACAGAAGAAAATATACGGTTATCTAGCACATTAGAAAAATTCACCAATGGTAAAAACTCCCTCATATTAAAAGGTGCTAGAAGATCAAGTAAAAAGAAAAATGGATTAGGATATACACCCCCAGATAATGAGGAAACCATAGTTTATCCTAAAACATATCCAACACCAAAATTTGTACCTGAACAAGATATAACATACAAAGATGATTTCAAATATATAGAAAAAGTAACCAAATTATCCTGCTGTAGTCACTGTAACAAGTTAGGACATATCATAACGACGTGCCCAACAAGACATAAGAAATGGATAATAAAAGGGAAAATAAATGATACTAACCCATCAGGACCCAAAAGAATTTGGGTACCTAAAATTTGATGTTTTTATTTCAGGTTATCCCTCGAGCATCCAAATGGTATTTGGATAGTGGATGCTCAAGGCACATGTCAGGAAACCAGAAGTTATTCTCTCATCTCCAAGCTGAAGAAGGAACAGTCACTTATGGAGATAATGGGAAAGGAACAGTGATAGGCAGTGGCTCTGTGAATAACAAAGGAAAAACAGTCATAGAAGATGTGTTATTAGTCAAGGGATTGAAGCACAATCTCATTAGCATCAGCCAACTGTGTGACAGAGGCCATCAGATCAAGTTTCAAGAGTCAAAGTGCAGCATACTGAAGGATGGAGCAGTCATCTTTGAAGCAAATAGAGAAAAGAATTTGTATGTGCTCTATCTTGAAAAACTCAAGGTTCAGAATGTTTGTCTGGCAGAAAATAAAGATAAATCTACTGAATTATGGCACAGACGACTAGGACATTGCAGCGTAGATGGCATGAGAAAATTGCTGAAGAAGAATCTTGTGGAAGGTCTACCTAAGGTTAGTACAAAATTGGATGGTGTATGTAAACCTTGTGCTAAGGGAAAGCACACCAAAGGCTCCTTCAAGTCAAAGACGGTGGTGACCACCTCAAAACCCTTAGAGCTCCTTCATATGGATCTATTTGGGCCAATGAGGACTACCAGTCTTGGAGGAAAGAATTTTGGATTTGTCATAGTTGATGACTACTCAAGATTCACATGGGTATCATTCCTAGAGCATAAAGATGACACTTTTGAAAACTTCATCAGCTTCAGTAAGAAAGTTCAGAAGTTCAGCATTGTGTCTATCAGATCAGATCATGGTGGTGAATTTCAGAATGAAACGTTTGCTAGATTCTGTGATGATCAGGGAATTGAGCATAATTTCTCAGCACCAAGAACACCACAGCAAAATGGTATCGCTGAAAGAAAGAATAGAACCCTATTAGATATGGCAAGAACTATGCTCTCAGAATATGATATGCCAAGATACTTCTGGGCTGAAGCAGTCAACACAACAAGCTACATTATCAACCAAGTAATGATCAGGCCAATCCTGAAGAAGACTGCATATGAACTGTTCAAAGGGAAGAAGCCAAAGATCAGCCATTTCAGGACTTTTGGATGTCCTTGCTTCATTCACAACAATGGAAAAAGGGACATTGGTAAGTTGGATGCCAAATCAGATGAAGGCATCTTTATGGGGTACACCTCTAAACCCAAAGGCTATAGAGCATTTAACAAACGTACTTTATTGATTGAACAGTCTGTACATATTATTTTTGACAAAACTAACCCTTCCTTGAGAAAGGAAGTAGATAGTGATAATGAGGAAACAGATGAACTATCCAAGAAACTAAAAGACTCATCAATTGAGGACAAGGATGATCCACCTCTGGAAGACCTTCAACAAGAAGAACTTACTCATGAAAATCTTCTAAAGGAGTGGAGATACAAGAAAGATCACCCACTTGAGAATATTATTGGTGATCCATCCATAGGGGTAAGAACAAGAGGTAATGTTATTCCTTGTGATTACCTAGCTTTTGTTTCTCAAATAGAGCCTAGGACAGTCAATGAAGCTCTTTCTGATGAATCTTGGATAGTAGCCATGCAAGATGAATTAAATCAATTCAAGAGAAACCAAGTATGGTCACTTGTTCCTAGACCATCAGACCATCCAGTCATTGGCACCAAATGGGTGTTCAGAAATAAACTGGATGAAACTGGTGCAATCTTAAGAAACAAGGCCAGATTGGTAGCTCAAGGCTATTCTCAAGAGGAAGACATAGATTTCGATGAAACCTATGCACCTGTAGCTAGACTTGAGGCCATTAGAATATTACTTGCATATGCATCTGCTTTGAATTTAACATTATTTCAAATGGATGTTAAATCCTTTTTTAAATGGTTTTATAAAAGAGGAAGTTTATGTGGAACAACCCCCGAGTTTTGATGACACAGAATTTCTTAATCATGTTTTCAAACTTCACAAGACATTATATGGTTTAAAGCAAGCACCTAGATCCTGGTATGAAAGGCTTAGTTCTTTTCTTTTAAACCATGGTTTCAGTAGAGGTCAAGTAGATAGTACTCTTTTCATAAAGTCAAAGGTCAAACACATTCTACTAGTCCAAATTTATGTAGATGATATTATCTTTGGGTCTACTAATGAATCCCTTTGCAAGTATTTTGAAAAGTTGATGCAGGGAGAATTTGAAATGAGCATGATGGGAGAACTTAATTACTTCCTTGGACTATAAATCAAACAAGGAAAGGAAGGAACTCACATCTGTCAAGCAAAGTACACAAAAGAACTCTTAAAGAAATTTGGATTCGAAAATACCAAGCCACTGTCAACACCAATGAGTACATCAACAAGAATGGACAGTGACAAAGATGGTAAGAAAGTAGATCAAAAGATCTACAGAGGTATGATAGGTTCACTCCTTTATTTAACAGCTAGTAGACCTGATATTTTATTTAGTGTATGCATGTGTGCTAGGTATCAAGCAGATCCTAAAGAATCACATTTAATTTCTGTAAAAAGAATATTTAGATATTTAGCAAGATCTCATGACTTAGGTCTATGGTATCCAAAACATTGTGAAATTAACTTAGTAGGTTACTCTGATGCTGACTATGCTGGATGCAAATTAGATAGAAAAAGCACCAGTGGTTGTTGTCAATTTCTTGCAGGATGTTTAATATCTTGGTCTTCAAAGAAACGAAATTCAGTAGCACAATCTACTGCTGAAGCTGAGTACGTAGCTGCTGGAAATTGCTGTACACAACTCTTATGGATAAAGCAACGACTTGAAGATTTCGGATTAAACATCAAATCCATCCCACTGTTGTGCGACAACACCAGTGCCATAAATCTCACCAAGAATCCAGTTCAACATTCAAGGACCAAGCATATTGAGGTTAGATATCATTTTATTCGTGATCATGTAGCAAATGGTAATATTGAAATATCTTTTATTGATACAAATGGTCAGTTAGCAGACATTTTCATAAAAGCCTTACCCGAGGAGAGATTCACATCTCTTAGAAGGGAATTAGGCATGTGCAATTTGTGAAAAAGTTTTTATTTACAACTGGCACATTAAATTTCAAAATTAAGCAATTTTTCTCTCCATGGCTTTAAGCAAAAGAAATTCAAATTATTCTTTGTAACCGCTCTCTCATTGAAGTCGGTTTGAATAGTCAAACTCTTTTGTCTTCTTCTGCCGCCTTTTGGCGCCTCACTTTCCACAACGCATTAATTTATTCATAAAATCAATGACAGAATGATTCGTATCTCATCGTCTACCTTTTCCCCTTTTCATCCTGTCACATGAACCATGCCCTAACAACTCATATCTCAACCCTCTGCAAATTTGAACCTTTCCTCCTACTTCCCACAAAATTTCTTGAGGATTCCTTCTCTTCTCCTTCCGTTTCAACCCTCTAGAGACTTTCCCACCTTAATCCATGGCCGCACCAGTCATCGCCGGCAGTTTGGGTGGCTACAACGCCGAGTTTCTTACTCCTGAGCAGCAGGAGAGGTTTACCTTTGTGAAGACGAAGCTCTGTGGCAATAAAGAAGTCGATGTTGCTAATCTGAGGAAAAATGGAATGAGCAGTGTGGCAGACTTGATCAATCAGATGCAGTGGACGGGAGTCACCACCTTTTCGAAGGTTAGTTATCCGGACCTGGTAAAAGCATTCTTCGTTTGTATGAGAACAGAGGAAGATGGGTCCCTAGTTTCTTCAATAAAGGGAACCTTAATTAGAATAGACCCTGAGTTGCTGAAGATGTTGTTTGATGTGAAGACTTCCGGGTTTAGTGGGGTTCACACTGTGGACGCCCAAGTGAAAGGTTTGGGAATTGTAGGGCCGGGCTTCAAGCTAAGGGACGGAAAGCTTGATATAAATCAACTATCTTCTATCAACCGCCTCCTTCATTTTATTGTCTGTCAAATCTTAGTTCCCAGAAGTGCAATATTTTCTTCTTGCACAAAGGCCGACTCTGACATGATGTACTGGGCCATTCAAAATAAGGAGATAAATATGGCCACAGTGATGATGGAAAGAATGAAATTTGCCAGAGATCAGATTTGGGACACCAAGAGTAAGTTAAATGTGTCCCTGCCATATGCCCACCTACTTACCAAGATCTTCAAACACTTCGGTGTTGATCTTTCTGGGGCAGTTGTAGAGAAAATGGGCCAAGCAATCAGGTCCAGGAACCTAAAGAAGAGTGGCTTCTCTGTGGAAAATGGTGTCTGGTTCAAGGCTTCAGTTGCTGAAGGCGAAGCTATCATCGACGACACCTCAGTTGTTCATCAGGAGATGGGATCAGCGGATATGATTCCAGAATTGCCAGTGGAGTCAGTTTCAGCTCCAGCAGTTGGAGCAACAGAATCATCAGGCCCCTCTATAGCAGAAGTTCAGCCTGAAATTGCAGTAGAAGAAGAAAGAGTATCAGTAGAAGATTCAAAATTTACAGAAGAATTAGCTCTAAATTTTGCAGAGAGGAGAATTGTGGATATTCTCCCAGAGGACATTATTCCAGTTGAGGACCCACTACCCTCAACTGTCGTTGCATCTATTCTTTCAGACATTATTGATTCGATTCCTTTCACCTCTAGTGCTCTAGAAACTAGTGGCAGAGTTGCTGAAGAGGCTGTGGCATCAGGTCACATTGATGAACCAATGGAAGATGTTCCAGTAGAGTTAGAGCACCTAGCTGCTCAGGGTGATTCTGTGATGGCGGATGCTCCCATTCAGGGGGAACAAGTATCAAATGAAGAAGATGCTCCTATTGAGGGGGAGCTATCAAAAGAAGGTTCAGCAGAAACAACTCTAGTTGTTGATGGTCAGGAGGAAAGACATAGAGATTCTCCAAATTTGGATGACAGAGAAGGAGAGATTGCAAGCTCTTCGAGCTCAGATGATGATCAACCTCCTCCAGTAAAAGAAGGCAAGAAGAAAGGAAAAGAAGTTGCCTCTGAAGTTCCTCTCCTGGCTGATACACCTTTTGAGAGGCAGGTCAAACAGAAAATAGCTATAAATTTGAAGCCAGTGATTGAAAGGCTGAATGTGCAAGGTGAGCTGTTATGTATTCTCCAGTTAGATGTAAATTCTATATTTCTGAGCCAAGCTTCAGCCAACAAAGAGTTAGGTCAAATCAAAAATGCTATGAAATGGTTTAATAAGGAGATGAGTAGTATGAAAGGCATGCTCTCGGATATTATCAAGGCAGTTGGAGTTCAAGCTCCTCCTCCTCCAGAAGCTCAGGAGCCTGGAGAAAATGTGTCTGGGCCATCAAGGCCAGCACCTGAAGCAGCAGCAGCACCAGAAGCAGCAGCAGCACCAGAAGAGGTAGGGCCAACAGGGCCAGTTGATTAGGTTGAAGGGCCTCCAAGGCCATCTGAGCAAGGGTCAGGGCCAACAGGGCCATCTGAGCAAGGGTCAGGGCCATCAGGGCCATTGGAGAGTGAGTTTGTGCAGATAGAGGCAGAAGAGTTCTTGGCACCCAAGCCCCCAGCTCCCTCTTCTCCCTCTCACACACCTATTCCTCCAACTCCACCCTCAGCTCCTACAGCACCTCCTGCTCCTCAAACATTCAAGAAGCCTCAATCTAGACCAATTTCTTCTCCTACACCATTTCAGTCCACCTCATCTCCTGCCTCCTCTACTTCCATTCCTTCTCCTATACATGAGGCCCCTCCAGCATCCTCAGCTGGAGCATCCTCCTCCTCCTCTGGTCCCTCCCTTGGACCAGTTGATGACCTCCCTACTACTTCCCACTCTTTTCTTCATCCTACTCCTCCACCCTCTTTCATCACTATCATACCTGAAAGAGCCCAACTTAACTCTCCCTTTATGGAACAAATAAAGGATGAGTTTGAGGAAGGGATCCTCAGGTCTGTGTTGAAGGTTGGTGAACATGTTCACAGGGCAGACCCTTCTAGTCCTGCCCCCAAGAAGAGGAAGCTTACTTCTACTTCCTCCCTTTCCTTTGAACCCAAATACCCACCTTTGTGGTTTTCTCTCACAGTGGACAACAAACATCCCTCACTGTACAGAGAATATCTCTCAAAGATTGTTTTTACAACCATCATTAACCTTCCATTTCTTGATCTCACAGATCATTTGAACACCATTCTACCCTACACTTCTCTTTCGAAATCCGAAAAATCCAAAATCTTCTCTCTTGCCCATTCCAAAACTGAAGAGCAGTGGGGCAAAGGTCACAAGGATCTCCTAAAGAAATTCATTCTTGCCAAATCTGCTAGATTCCCTCCAAGGGACCACTCCCTGACCTTATCAGAGTGGTTCAGGATATATCATAGGGAACTTTGGGCACCCTTCGTTCAAAAGGAAATCAAAATGATCAGGCATTTCATGCTATTCAACAACTACAGATATATTCATAGACTTCCAGAGGTTCAGCTCAATCAGTTCAAAAGAGCCATTTCAGCTCTGACTCTGGATATCTCTCGAACTTCAGATGTTCAGGTAGATTTTGCTACCCTTCAAGTGCCTGAAGAAATAGCCCTTCCTCAAATTCATTTTTTAGTCATGGAGTCCTCTGTAGGATCCATCATCTTTGAACGTTTTGCCAGAGTAATGGGCAGAATCAAAGTACAGAAAGGCTGCCTGGTTGCTTTTCCTAGATTCCTATTTAGGGAATATCACCAGGGGCATGTAAGTGCTAAAGTTCTAGCCCCTATTCTGTCTGAATGTGAAAGGCTGACATCTTCTGAATGGTCTAAGTTCTACCCCCTGTCAGCTCAACAGCTGTTTGAAATCAATGAAGCTCAGGCCAGGGAAGGCAAACCAGCCATTTCTCCAGCTACTTTCCTAGATATGAACTCCATTCATCTTGTTGATGACCCCTTCAAGGTCTGGGAGGAAAGATACAAAGTGTATGTGGCTATGCACAAGGCTCTCAGAGATAACCACAATCACTATCCTGTGACCATGGACCAATTCCTCACCTGTGCCAGCTTTGGGACTCGTCGTTTCCTCAAGATGAGCATGGACAAGAATGCATATGCTGATCTTCTCTATCAGCACCTAGATCTTCATCTCAAAAGGATGGCTTCTACCATGGGACCATCCTACTCTGTGTCCTTTGGAGTCTTCGAAACTCATTTTGAAGAGCAGGAAGCACAGGCATGGGAAACCATCTCCCATTTTGCCTCTCTTCTGTCTCCTGCCTTCTATTTACCAGTACCTCCACAAAGTTAATGAAATGACCTTCTTTGTGTACTCCTATTCTCTTTCTCTCTTCTTTCTTTGTCGAAGATTGTCTTTTTGCTCAATGACAAAAAGGGGGAGAAAATTAGCATGCCGGAAATACATTCCAATAATTTTTAAAGAAAAAATTAGCATGTCTTATCTTCAGATTGATTTCAGATATTTTTCATCCATGCTTATTGTTCAGTTTTGTCATCACCAAAAAGGGGGAGATTGATGATCAGTCTGTCCCCATGTAATTTTAATGTATTTTGGTGATTAACAAAACTAAACTAGTTTTTATAAAAAATATCTAATGAATATTTCATGAGTCTTAAAGTACAGAAAAAATACCAAGGTCAATCAAGCCAATAAAGGTATGCATTACTTCTCTGAAGCTTTAATCTTTTCAACATGATATTTTTTCTAAGTTCATATCGATTTCTGTTGAAATTCATAACGATTACCTTATAAGACCGAAAAGTCATGTTGTTTCAATCAAGTCGATGTCATAACGACTCTATAAGTTATCGCAACGATTTCTTTAGAAAGTGCAACGACTTGCCTGTCATAACGACTCTATAAGTTATCGCAACGATTTCTTTAGAAAGCGCAACGACTTGCCTTTCATAATGACTCTACAAGTTATCGCAACGATTTCTTTAGAAAGCGCAACGACTTGCCTGTCATAACGACTCTATAAGTTATCGCAACGATTTCTTTAGATAGCGCAACGACTTGCCTGTCATAACGACTCTATAAGTTATCGCAACAATTTCTTTAGAAAGCGCAATGACTTGTCTGTCATAACGATTTCATGAGTTACCGTAACGACTTCTTTAGAACTTGCAATGACTTGCTTGTTGTAACGATTTCATAAGTTACCGTAACGACTTCTTTAGAACTCGCAACGACTTGCTTGTTGTAATGATTTCATGAGTTACCGTAACGACTTCTTTAGAACTCGCAACGACTTACTTGTTGTAACGATTTCATAAGTTACTGTAACGACTTCTTTAGAACTCGCAACGACTTGCTTGTTGTAAAGATTTCATAAGTTACCGTAACAACTTCTCTAGAACTCGCAACGACTTGCTTGTTGTAACGATTTCATAAGTTACCGTAACGACTTCTTTAGAACTCGCAATGCCTTGCTTGTTGTAACGATTTCATAAGTTACCATAACGATTTCTTTAGAGTTCATAACGACTTGATAAGTGTTCATAACGATTTGCTCTCTATAATGACTTGTTAGTATTCATAACGATTTCATAAGTCATATAGCCATCGATTTCATATCTTGATATCTTATTTATCTTAAAAGCGTTGACTAGTCAAAGTCCACGTAGACATCTCTCTGACGCTTCTGCTTTTATGAGATCTGAACGTATCTCTGCATGCATGCAGACAATATCATCCTTTATCGTGCTTACTCTGATTACGTCTTTTAGACTTAAGCTATTTGGCATTACTATTTTCATGTCTATTGCTACTGACGTTGACTGTCATCAGAGATAGCTTAGCTGTCTGCTATTTGAGATTGACATTTGTGCAGACCTCTGATCTAGTTTCATGGTACAACGTTAAACAAAATAAAAGCCAAAGGATATTTCTGAAGATCTCATCTCTTTGCATGCTCAAGTGATCAACAGGCTGTTGACTGGAAGCTTCCAAGACTCCAGGTGTCATTTAGTCTAACGACTACTCAAAAGAGAGACAACGGATACTTCAACGTCTAGATTTCAAATTGAAGATATAAATACAAGTCAGAAGAACAGAAGAGACATCGCGTATTCAAGCATTCAAATTCTTCTGAAGAAGTCCAGAGCCAAGAACCTCATTCCAGTTAGTTTTTGCTCTTTGCTCTCCACTAGTTTGTGAAAATCTTGAGAGAGCCCTTGTAGTTCTGAGAGTGTGCCTTGTTTAGATCTTTGCTCTCAGTTCTAGTTGCTTCAGATCCTTGCTTGTCAAAAGCTTGATCTAGGGGCTTGAATTTCATTCATTCTCTTGGTGTTGTTCCCTTCGGTTGTGAAGGAAGACCTGGTGGTATCCAGGGTGTTGTTCCCTTCGGTTGTGAAGGAAGACCTGGTGGTATCCAGGGTGTTGTTCCCTTCGGTTCTGAAGGAAGACCTGGTGGTATCCAGGGTGTTGTTCCCTTCGGTTGTGAAGGAAGACCTGGTGGGATATCCAGGGTGGTGTTTTTCCCTTCGGGTGTGATGGAAGACCAGCTGAGCTGGGTGTTGTAGCGTCCTTAGGGGGACTGTACCCTAGTAGTGGAATCCTGAGTTGTTGCTCAGGGACTGGACGTAGGACTCTTAAGGAAAGGAGGTCTGAACCAGGATAATTCTTGTGTTGTGTGATTGTTTTCCTTGTGTGATTCTCTTACGAACTAATTGCTACTAATCTCTATCGAAGAACGTTGTTGTGTGAATGTTTTTGATTTACAGGTATTAATAGATTAATTTTTAAAGACCCATTCACCCCCCTCTGGGCTCGTCAACTGGGCAACAAGGTCGTCTGCACTCAAGAGAGGAACAGAAGGGGTCCACCAGCGCAAGGAAGAAGAATAGAGAGGAGAAGGGCGATCGCGGTAGTAGTTCCAGCGGGAACAAAAAGGGGAGACCGAACTTTAAATCCCCCTAGGGTTGAGGGGTCGACTCCACAAACGTGGAGTCGACCCCGATTATAACGAGGTCGACCTCAAGTCTTTTGGGGTCGACCTCACTTCACACAGGGAATAAATTTGACTCTATTAATCTTCAAAAAAACAATTAAAAAGTTTTGATTTAAAAAGATATACTTTAAAATATTATTTATAATTTTTTGTAAATTGTTTTAATATTTAACCAGTTTGACACTGACTATCTCTGGGTACGTAGTTTATGGGGGCTCTTCTAACCAGGGCCAAGCCTCCCCACTTTGACATGTATTTCTATGTTACCCCACTACCCAAGGGTAGAGTACCCACTTTTTATATTTTTTGCAGTCAACTATCTTCTAAAAATGAGATAATATTTCGACATATATAATAAAAAAATATTTAAACCAGGGTTACCCGGGGAAAACCCTAATTAATTAACCGACCCTTGGTTAAACTACAGAGGGGTTAGGGTTGTAAATGAGTCGATTATGCTGCTCAAACTCTGTTCGTTATTTTGTAATCAACCAGCTTTATCGAGTGTTGAAACAGATCGTTCACTTGGTTCATTTAAATACTCTTAAGTTCGAGCCATAATTCGAGTCGAGCATATGTCACGTACTGTTCGTGAACGTATTCGAGTGAGGGTAACCTGGGTACGTAAGAACGACCTCGTACCCTGTGTAACCCTTACCCTTGGATAAGTACTGCTAGGGTTACAAAGGAGTCGAGTCGAGCCGAGTATTATGTTGCTCAAGCTCTGTTCGTTAATTTTTAATGGAGCTCGTGCTTTTTCGAGTATTGAAAATAGTTGTCAAGCTTGCATGGTTCGTTTAAATACTCTCGAGTTCAAGCCCTTAACGAGTATCTTAATGACTTGCGAGTTATATATATATGTATCTATATTATATGTATATATAAGACCAATTCAATTTACAAGTAAAAATTTAATTATTTATAAGATCCAAATTTATCTTATTTCAAAGTCATACCCCAAGATCCTTCATAAGTCACTTGTTTAATTATTTTAGTATAATGTTTAAAATATTTTACAACTATATTTATAATTTTTATAATTAAAAAATTAAATAAACTTGTGTACGAGCTTAAAAGAGGCGAGTAAGTACTATTTGCTCATACTTGGCTCGTTTATGAAATGAGTTTAATTAAATATTTGTTTGAGCTTGACTCATTTACCTTATATTTTAAATGAGCCGAATTCGAGTAACATCCGAGTCGAATTCATGTTACTTGTTGAGTGTATTAGTTCGCTTACCATCATTCTTTTCATAATTTGTGTATTTACACCCTCATATTTAATCTTTGACATTTTGTATTCATAAGTATTTTGTACGTACCTTAATACAATTTCTCTAAAAAAAATAAATATTAATAGTTTCATATTTATATTAAGGAATTAATATAATTCGAGTATATCAATAATGAGTAACTAATCGAGTATTTTAATGAGCATATTATCGAGTATCTTAACGAGCTGTTCACGAACGTACTCGAGTTGAGCATATCTCTGTTCAAGCTCGACTAGTTTATGAATCGAGCTTATAGTTTTGTTGAAGCACGACTCGTTTATCTAATAAACGAGCAGAGTCAAGTTTTTATCGAGCCGAGTTTCGAGTTACTTCTCGAGTGTATTAGTTCTTTTGCAACCCTAGGTACCGCTGACCGAGACACGAGTGAGGGTAAGGTGACCCACCTAGAGGTGGGTTGATAATTGTTAAAAAAAAACAATTTTTCTGAAGACATGATCAATAAAATTTAAATATTATTGGATTAAAAATCTCTTAATATTACCTAAAAATTTTCCCTGGATCCAGATTTAAACATCTTAATATTATCTAATTTTTTTCCCCGGATTCAGATTTAAACATCTTACAATGGTCTACGGAAAAAAGAGAAAAGCTTATTGCACTTGTGCAAAGTGCACAACTATTAGGCTTTTGCCCATGTGGCACTAACATGTGCATGGTGTCACATGGGCAAAATGCCCAATATGACTTGCACAAGTTGTGCACTTTGCACAAGTGCACAAAGTCTCTCGAATCGGAAAAAAATGATGATTTTATCTATCCCGATGATAAAGGGGAAAACAACCAATTAAATAGATATTTGTATTACTGATATGACCCGTTGAATTTTTTTAGACATGTGCATGTGCACTGCTGATCACATTGATGTGACATCTCCACCTGTCATCATTAAAAAATTAGCTGGGGATATATTATATATCTCCAAAATGGAGGGGATATATTAAAAACACCAGCGGCCGGCATTTTTAACCCGACATTTAATTTTTAACCGGCTTCCCTTCCCCCTTTGAAAAAAAACACCCGCCCTGTTTCTGTCCCCCTGCCATCGCCTCCGGCCTGTTGCTGAGCCCACACCACCGGAGCGCCGCTGCTGGGAGCCTTCCACTGCTGCCAACGTAGGTATGTGATGCTGGTTTGGTTGAGTAGTGTGTAAAACTGTGGCATTTTACTGTTGTTTGCAGAGTTGGCAAGGTGTTGAAAAACTTCAAAGTAAAAAAAAAAAGGGTGCACTGGCTCAGTTCCTGACTTTCACCTACTTACACGACAGTTCCTCTCCATTTCTCCGAACCTGACTCCCCCAAATCTTTTCTCAGCTATAAGTAGGTGAAATTAAGGAACACAGGGCCAGTGCACCCTTTTTTTTTCCTTTGAAGTTGTTCAATGCCTTGCAAGAAAATTTTTTACTACGAAATTATTTTTTCTTGATTAGTAGAAGATGAGAGACAGTCAGACAAAGAGAGCAAAGGGGTTCAGGAAGATAGAGAAAGGGGGGTCGCCGGAATCACACCGGAAAGAGGGATAAGAGGTGGGAGTGTAGACTTCACACTCAAATTTTTCTTCTTCTCTATCTCATCTTTGGTTACAGGACTCTAAATATAGACTTTATAACAAAGAGAGACACTTAATGAAGACCTTACTTAAGACTTAGGAAAGTCATAGGACTTAAACTTATTTTAATGAGCTAAGGAATTTGTAAAGCCAAACAAGATTACAACCATTGGGTCTTTTAATAGGCCATAATACTTGACTTTGCTTTAATTATCCTTCATTTCCCATCATTTATATAGACTTTAAAACAAAGAGACTCACTTAATAAACACCTTATTTAAGACTTAGGAAACTGAAAGGACTTAAACTTATTTTAATGACCCTAGGAATTTTTAAAGCCAAACAAGATTACAACCATTGGGTCTTTTAAAGGCCATAATACTTGACTTTGCACGGTCCATCCTTCATTTCCATCACTAATGCAGTTCTTAAATAGGCCATAATACTTCTCAGAAACTATTAAATAATGATAATCTGATAGATTGATAAAATATTCAGTCAAAGTAAGTTCTAACAGAAATTATTTGAAGAGAGACAAAATGATATGCAATAAATAGTCCATAACGAAGACAGAAACAGAACAGAGAATTCGACTTTAGTCCAAAATAAAGTATTCGACTGTACAAGTCGGAGTGGACAGTCGTATACAGAATAGTAGTCTGGACTTGGAAAGTTCGACATAGAGATGGTTCAAACAATTTTACTATCATATGTATAATATATATTTAATTTGTACAAAGTCTTTTAAAGGTTTAGTCATAGCAAAATATTGATATTATATTAATTTAAAATCTTTAATGATTTCCTTAGGGGTAGTTGGTCAATAGAGAGGTCTTGTAACAGTTAGCCCTTAAGTACCCTTTCCCTTTGTAACTTCATTCTAAATTTATGTTTAAATTATAATGTCTCACATTATGAAATTTTTTTGGTTTGCGTGCAGCTTGACCTTCTCCCACATAACTGGACTTATTATTGGCCACTATCTTTACCGTTGGCAAGAAAGGTATGTGATCCAGCGAGCCTGGGTGGTGGCTCACTTTTATAATGCATATTGACATAATAATCGGTGTGGTTATGTGAATGTGATCCAGCGAGCCTGGGTGGTGGCTCACTTGTATAATGCTCTTATAGACCGAAATGTTGTGTGGTTATGTAAATGTTGCCGCTGCTCTTCAGTGACATGTCTGTGTGTACATGTATGTTAAATATTATGTATTGTCATTGTGTATGATTATATGGAAATGATGTCTATTTCTTAATTGACAGTTTGCTTTGTGTGCAAAATATGTTTGTGTCACAGAATGGCTGAATTGGATAAAAGTTGGATGGATATTCCTAATAGGCTAGACCCTAGGTATGTCAATAGAGTAGAAGAATTTTTAGATTTTGCATATCATGATGACAGAATAGGATTTAGACATGGAGTAGACAAACAGTTGATTCAATGTCCATGTCGAAGATGTTGCAATGACTTCATATGTAGAAGGGACCGTATGCATGAGCACCTAATATGTGATGGAATATGGTTAAGTTATCGGAGTTGGATGTCACACGGTGAGCAAGTACACAATGATACGCCGACACGAGACACAACTTGTCGAATCAGAAAATGAGTTAGAATTGGATGAAGTCATGGACATGCTACATGATTTTCAAAGGGACAATGTACCCGTTGGAGAAGCTGAGGAAGAACCAAATCCAAAAGCACAAAAATTTTATAAGTTATTAGAAGACGCAGAAACTCTGTTGTATGCTGGGAGCAAAGATATGTCTAAGTTGAAGTTTTTTTTGAAGTTGATACACATGAAATCTTTGAATGGTCTTATAGCGAAATGTATGAAAATGATACTTGTGTTGTTTAGACAAGTTTTGCCTAGTGATGCATTTGTACCTAAAAATTGGTATGAAGCAAAGAAGATTGTCAAAGGCTTGGGACTTAGTTACAAAAAGATTGATGCATGTAAAAATGATTGTGTGTTATTTTGGAAAGAAAATGAAGATAAATTTCAATGTCCAGAGTGTGGTACTTCAAGATATAAAGAGAATACCTCAAAAAGTAGTAAGAAGGTGGCAAGAAAGGTGTTGCACTATTTTCCTTTAAAGGATAGATTGCAATGCCTATTTATGTCATCAAAGACAACTCAATGGATGACATGGCATAATGGCAGTCGTCCTTACCAATCTGAGGGTGAGATGCGTCATCTTGCAGATTCTCCTGCATGGAAGGACTTTAATCAGTTGTATCCAGATTTTGCTTCCGAAAGCCAAAATGTTCGACTTGGCTTAGCTAGTGATGGGTTTAATCCCTTTGGGAACATGTCTTCAAAGTACAGTGTATGGCCAGTTGTACTGATGACTTATAATTTGCCACCGTGGATGTGTATGAAGTCAGCTTACATGATGATGTCATTATTAATTCCCGGTCTAAAAGTTCCAGGAAATGACATTGATGTCTATTTACAACCATTAGTAGAAGAGTTAAAGGAGTTGTGGGATAATGGGATCGAGACATATGATGCTGCAAAGAAGCAAAACTTTACTTTGCGAGCTATCTTGCTGTGGACCATAAATGATTTTCCAGGTTATGCAAACTTGTCTAGATGGAGTACTAAAGGGAAGCTCGCATGTCCAATTTGCAATGATCAAACTTATTCTCTTCGTCTTCCTCACAGCAAAAAACAATGTTATTTAGGGCATCGTCATTTTCTTCCAATAACACACCGATGGAGAAAGCATCAGTACAAAGATAAATTTGATGGTCGGCGTTGTGACAAAGGAAAGTTAATAATGAAGACAAGTTATGAATTATGGAGACAACAACAAGAGATGGACCTAGTAAGGTTTGGCAAGCCTTTCAAAAAAGAGTTGGAGAAGTTAAGAAAAAATGTAGCAAAGAACAAAAACTGGAAGAAGAAGAGTATTTTCTTCAGATTTCTGCCGTATTGGCAATCTCTGATCATTCGTCATCATTTAGATGTCATGCATATTGAAAAAAATGTTTGTGACAATATTCTTGACATGTTCAATCTGTCGGGGACGGATAAAGACAACCTCAACTCAAGAAAAGATTTACAAGTGTTGAAAATTCGTCCAGAACTACATCCTTATGAGCATTCAGTGTGCTATCCAGATGCTATTTATAAGTTGAACAATGAACAAAAGGCTCGTATATGTAATTTCATCATAGATTTAAAAGTTCCATATGGCTATTCTTCAAACCTCTCCAGATGTGTTGATATGGGTAGCAAAACAATCTCAGGACTGAAAAGTCATGATTGTCATGTGTACATGCAAGTGTTGCTTCCTTTAGTACTTCGTGGCATCATTCCTAAACAAGTGGCAGATCCAATAATTCAGCTTAGTCAATATTTTAAAGCTATTTGTTCAAAAGTGTTGGACAAAGCAAGTTTGTTGAGATGGGAGGACGATATTGTAATTATCTTATGCAAGCTCGAGCATATTTTCCCACCGTCGTTATTTGATGTTATGATACATCTTACTGTGCACTTGGCATACGAAGCAAGGATGTGTGGTCCAGTTCAATATCGATGGATGTATCCAATTGAAAGATATTTGAAGAAATTGAAAGATTATGTGGGTAATAAAGCTCGAGTGGAAGGTTCAATTGCACAAGGATATCTTGTGGAAGAATGCAGTATAATTATTTCGATGTACATGCAAGAAATGGATGATCACAATACTAAAGATAGAAATTATGATGGTGGTCCATTTGGCACTCTTGATGGAGAAGTGTCTATGTTTACACCAGTTGGTCGTCCAATAAAGTGCAGACGAGTACCCAGAACATTGTCAGAAGCCGAAAGATATTTAGCACATACATATGTGTTAAATCAAGTTGACGATATTGTACATTTTTTGCGGGAACATCAAGATGCACTTGCAAGTGGAAGGAATATAAATGATAATTTCCTCATGTGGTTTCCATCACGTGTCCAAGAACTCAAGAATTTACATGACCCACGCTACACTGAGGAACTTGAGATTTTATCACTCAGTCCATCAAGATTGGCAACATCATTTTCTGGGTATATTACAAATGGCTTCAGATTCCGCACAAGCTTAACTGACTCTACCAAATGCACACAACTTTGTGGTGTTATTGTCAATGCTGAGCTGCAATCTGGATGCGATGGTTATTATGGGAAAATAATTGATATTATTGAAGTATCTTTTGAGAGAAACAAACAAATTGTCTTATTTGAATGTGAATGGTGGGATGTGTATAATAAGGACCGATGTTTCCAAGTTGATGAACATGGACTAGTATCTTTAAATACACATCAGAAATTAGGGACTAATGAACCATTTGCACTTGCAAGTCAAGTTGAGCAAGTCTTCTATGTAGATGACAACAATGCTGCAGGGTGGGTGATAGCTATTAAGTCACCACCTAGAAGTTATTATAATATGTCTAGCGGTGCAAGTGATGATGATGAAGAGCTCTATCAAGAAGGCCTTGTTGATGTGCTTGTGATGTTCAATGATGTAGATATCCATGTACAACTTCAAAGTGAAGAATATATATATGTGAATTTTTGATATTCTGTAAGTATTTAATTTTTTCATGTCTAGTGGAGTCAACCCCATGGTTCTTAATAAGTCTACCCTGCATTCCTGTATTTTGGTTCTGGGAAAATGGGGTCGACCTCATTTGCAACGGAGATCGATCTCAAAATAAAACATGGTGTAGTGGGGTCGACCCCATGGTTCCTCATGGGTCGACCCTCCAATCTTCAGTTTTGGTTCTGGGAAATGGGGTCGACCTCAAGTTTCAAATGCAGTCGACCTCAAAACAAAACATGGTGTGGTGGGGTCGACCCCATAGTTCATCATGGGTCGACCAATCCATTCCTCAGTTTTGGTTCTGAGAAATGCGGTCGACCTCATGTTTTAACTGAGGTCGAGCTCAGAAGAAAACATGGTCATGGCAAGGGGATTGTTCTTAAATGTATGTCTATTTATCTCATTTCTTTTTCACTATTTCACAGACCTCATTTCGTTTTTGCTTCTTCACTTTGCTGGTACGGTTTCATTTTTGTACATTAAAGATGATTTCACAAACCTCAGATATATTTATTATTATTTTTGTTAAATATCCTTCATTCAACAGATGCTTAATAAGTTCAGCAAGACCCGTCAGTCGGCCCACCAAACCAGTCTAGGGGAGTCGTCCCATGCACAGGGTTGGCTTCCCATTCACAGGAAGGGGGGCTCCAGACACAGACAGGGGCTTCAGCCTCACAGTCTGCACATGTACATTCACAGGCATCAGCTTCACAGGCAGGAGCTTCAGTCTCACAGGCTGTACATTCACAACCAGGGGCTTCACAAGCAGGAGGGCTACACACACCTCGTTCTTTACCAGATGCCCCCAACATCTCTGAGCATGCAACCATCAGTCCTCAGACTCCTGGGAGTGCATCTTCAGTTGCTTCAGGTTTACAGTGTTTTTGATTTCTTGAATTTTATTTGTATAGTTGCATTCACTTCATCTTTTTTATTTTCATTTAGTTGGTACCACTAGATGTGGGAGAAGTCCTTCTAGGGGGACCAGCGTCAGGATACTACCTCCAGGCCAGACCATTTCTATAGATCTACAAGGGAGATCTTCAGTTGGTCCATATGCTCAGCAATTTACTACATACCTTGGAGTTTGTAATAGAGTACATTGCAATCTATGGCAGCAAGACTACATGACCCTTCCTCCTGAAAAGAAGGAGGCTATTTTCAGAGACCTACAGGTAAAATTTATTTAATTATTTAGGTCATATAATTGTTCATTTCTATAGTTATAATGACATTGATCATATATGATGATTATGCAGCAACATTTCAATTTTCTGCAGTCTCCAGCCAAAGATGCTGACATTCTTCGCCATATGGGAGAAATGCAAAGGAAGCAAAGGTCCCACTTGAAAAGAAAAGTAAGATTTTTTACTATTATGTAGCATTATTGCACACACATTCTTATGTAACTTGTGCTTTTGTATGATAGTATTTTGCAGGACAACCATTTGAGGATGCATGTAATAATTTGCCACCAAGTTATGATTCTAGTCAATGGCGGCACATGTGTGAGATATGGGATCGAGAAGATAGTAAGGTATTATTTTGTCAATCCCTATTATTTGATGGATTCAATTATTTAGGATATCACTAATTTTGTTCCATCATGAATGCAGCAAGTTATTGAAAGAAATAAGTCTAATCGATCTCATTTATCAATGCCTTATCGAAGAGGGCGGACGAATATTCATCAATTAAGTAATGATTTTGTAAGTATTCATTTTAATTATTACTTTGATTGATTGATTTAACACTATCATAGTCTAATTATAACTTTTAAATGTTAAATAGATGGAAAGGGAAGGTCGTCATCCCACACGTCCGAAAATGTTTCAAATGACGCAAGCTAGGACAACACCGGATGGCAGTGTCATGTGGAGCAATGAACAAAGTCGTCAAATGACGGTAATGATGATTAAAAATCTTAATATTAATTCATACATTCAGCTTAATTATGTACTAATTACCTTATATTAATTACAGGATCAAATGACCCAGTTGATGAATCCCACTCCCTTAGAGGAATCAGATGCCACAGCTAATCCTCCAGTACTTACTCCAGAGGAAGCCTTCCGTCAGGTGTTTGGGAGGGATAGACCTGGACGGATCCGATGCGGTGGTCGAGGACAGACTTTGAGGAGTTGGTACGTGTCATCTGAGTGTGGTAGCAGTAGCAACACTGTATATCAGCGTCTCCTAGAGGAGCAATCTCAGCAAAAGTCTGAGATATCTCAGCAGAAGTCTGAGATTAAAAGAATGAAAAAAATCATTGAAGATCAAGAGCAGAGAATAGCAGCACAGAGCACAGATATAGATGTTCGAGTGGAAGCTCAAGTGGAGGCTCGACTTGCTGAGCTAAAGACACAGATGCTTCAAAGCATGGATGATCGATTGCAAGAGGTAATTCGTATTCGTATGTCTGGAAGTGGTGCACTAACTGTGCTACCTGAGGATGAGACAGAGGGAGAGGAGGGAGATGAAGAGGATGAGGGAACTTTTGGTGAGGTTGAGTGAGACTTGACTATTCATTTACGATCATGATTTTATGATGTAATACAGTAACATTTGAAATAATCAAATAAGTGCGATGTAATGGATTTCAATTTCAAGTACTATCATTCTTTTTGAAAGAGGATTATGAATCGTTTATGTAACATTTCATGTATTACATTTAAATTTAGAGTTTTATAGTTATTTTAGAATGTGTTTTGTTAATGTAATTTTTGTATAACAGGTTGTAACTTTGTGACAAAATATTTTTATTACTATTTTTTTTTATTTTGTGATAGACTATTGAGGATGGCTTCAGCTGTCCCCATTAAAACTATTGGGGACGGCTTCAGCCGTCTCCAATAATACTATTGGCGACGGCACCCCCACCGTCTCCAATAAAACTATTAAAGACGGAAGGAGCCGTCCTCAATAGCCTCATTGGAGACGACTGCACTCTGTCTCCAATAGTATCATTGAGGACTGGTAAAAAGCCGTCGCTAATAGATAGTTTGGCGATGGCTTCATTGTGCCGCCAATAATCGTATTCAAGACGGCTCCTTGCCGCCACAAATAAGGTTTTTAACGACGGCTTCAAATCCGTCTTTAATAATGCAATTGGTGATGGCGTGATAGTTGTCGCCAATAATGTTATTCAAAACAGCTCAATAGCCGTCACTAATAAGGTTTTTAACGACGACTTTCAAGCTGTCTCTAATAACGCTATTAGCGACGGCTTCATCGTTGTTGCCAATAATTTTATTCAAGACGGCAACATAGTCGTCACTAATAATGTTTTTAAAGACGGCTTTAAAGTCATCTCTAATAATTCTATTAGCGGCGGCTTTTTGTCCGTCTTCAATAATACTATTGGCGATGGTGAATTGTCTGTCTCTAATAATATTATCGAAGACGGATTTATCTCCATCGCTAATATACGTTTTTGAGACAGCTATAACGCCGTCGCTAATACATTAATTGAGATGGGGATATTATCCGTCTCAATTAAAGTTATTGAAGACGGACATTTATCCGTCCCCAATAATGTTATTGGGGATGGATGTTGCTTAGCCGTGTCCAATACTATTGGCGACGGGCTTATTAGGGACGAGCTAGCGACGACCTTGTAGCCGTCTTCAATAATCATTAGGGACGACATTTTGAATATTAGCGACGGCTGTCAGCCGTCCCCAATAACCTCTTTTCTTGTAGTGTGAGTTATTAATGATTATTTAGGTTAAGATCGATTTTGAAAAGGAGTCGCTCTAGATGAGCTTTTTTCGGGGAGAAAGGCTTACTGCACTTGAGGAAGTGCAGTAAGTGCAATCCACGTAGGATTACAACCTACGTAGCGCCTTGTTGGGCGCCACGTGTTTTTTTTTTTAATTTAGATTTTCTATTTTGGAGCCCAACCCTTCTACTTTGGAGCCCAACTTTTTTATTTTAAAGCCTAACTTTCTATTTTGGAGCCTAAAAAATAGTTGGGCTCTAAAACAGAAGAAAAGTTAGGCTTCAAAATAGAAAGTTAGGTTCCAAAATAAAAAAGTTGGGCTCCAAAATAGAGGGGTTGGGCTCCAAAATAGAAATTCTAAATTAAAAAAAAAATCACGTGGCGCCCAACAAGGCGCCACATGAGCTGCAATCCTACGTGGATTGCACTTATTGCACTTCCTCAAGTGCAGTAAGCCTTACTCTTTTTCAGGTGGCCGTAAATATACCTCATGAGATATATGTTAGAAGGTCTTAACTATTGAATCATTTTTGTGTGCCATTTTAGAAAACCTTTTACAATGAAGAACACCATATACGTTCAACATACCTTCAACATATTAATTAGAATAAGTTGTTGCTAATTAGATAATTGGATGAGAAACAAAATTGCACCACAGTTACCAAGTCGATAGGTTTGAAAAGAAATTCGCAAGTAAAGTCTTTAGTGCATATTTGGTATTAGGATAGATCTGAGATAGAATAAAGATATTCTTAAACTTTTGAAGATATCTCACTCTATCCCTAATGTATTTTGATATCATACATGCCCTTATAGTTTTGATGTTGTAGGTTATAGAGGGATTAGTGATAAGCTTTTAGCTTGCAAAAACATCTTATTTTAACTTGACAAATTAAAATTGTAATTAGCAAGATAATAACATGTAAACATATTGAATTAGGATATTTAATAACGGAGTAAGATGATCGCATGTATAGAGACATAATAAAGTAATCAGCAATCGATATAATGACGTAATAATGTCATAAAACTTGATTTTGACAGCCCATAAGAAATATGCTGTACAGGGATTTATGTTGTCCATGTGAAACTTGGGCCCAGAGTCATAAAGTGAGCAGGGGCTTGGCCCATGGACAGTATTAAAGACGCAAACGAGACCCAACTTAGCTTTTGGGCGTGGCCCATCATCACCTTCCATAGTCTTTAACCTGACGATTCTCACACCTCACACGCTCTCAGCCCTTCACTGAGATTATTGTTGTCAAATTAGAGTCTGGTCCTCTAAGATGGCTTGCACAAAAGAAAGAAAATAGCTAGTAAGGTTATGAACTATAATTTTGAGTGTAGAACACTCTCAGAAAAGGGGGGGGGGGGGGAGAAAGTGAAAGTGTCCTCAGATATCCTTTAATTCGCTACTTGACGATATTGAGTTGGGCAAACGAACCATGTTAAAGATTGTATGAAACGTTGTACAGATCTGAAGGGTAAAATTAATGTAGTATGTATCTGAGATATCATACTACATACATCTTCAAACGGGGTCCAAACTTGGACCTGTCACCATGATAAGATCCAACTACATTTACAGTGCCTACCAAATGCGTAATGGTCTAATTCAGTCAGATGGAAATTGGGCTGATTCACTCAGGCTAACTAAAGCCCACCCGACTCATGGTTAACTAAAGCCCAGTCTAACCCAAAAGTCCAAACCAGGCCGGTATTGACTAGAGCAACTTCACATACTCTCATCTCATTAGTTCAACTGCAATGATAAGGATGTGCAATCAAGCCACACACCCATGTGAGTGTTAATTATCACTCATGAAGCTTAATAAGATTGTCATGTTTTATGAGCTTCGGTAGACCACAATCTAAAGCATGCAGGTAGTAGTGCAAATCCATATATACCTGCAGCTCGATCCCATGCATAAACTTTTCGGGTAAACCAGATAACCGGTAAAGCATTCAAGTTCTAAACCTGCTTAGTTCATTCATTGGACAGAAACGTGCTTAATTTGAGGTCTAAAAGGTTATTTGTTTATCTTAAGCTTCAACACAAACACCAAATAGGTCTGGTTTGAATTATAAGCTAGCCCAATCTTATATTGCAATCAATTTGTCCACATATTAACGTTACATAAAAACATGTTAATGTCTGAACCATATATACCAAGGTTTAGACTCATAATTACTATTTGGATCCTAACAAGTTCTTGTTGTCCCGTCTTGACCCCTCCAATCCCCACACCGGTCAGCATGCGGCGCCCCCTGCCGACATTGGCCCTCGTTCTTCCTCCCGTTGGATACATCATTTCGCTTTTGCTTAGCGAGACCTTCCCAACTTGGGGCCCCTCCCAACTTGGCCTAGTTATATTTATCCCTTTGGTTCAACTGACTTCACAAGGCTAAGCCCACCACTCATCCCACAAAAGCAGCAAGCATGGAAAACACGGCCACTTATTGGGGTTTCTTTTTAAAGGCTAGGATTGATCAATAAGGTATCTTTCCCTTTCACAGGGTGGAGGATGTGCCTCTGAAGAACAATAATGATAAGAGAACTATACATATGTGTAATGAGAGGTCCCCCAGCCGATCCCCTCATTGATTGGGGCTACACCAACGCCGCACCCAATTCCGCCGAAGCCTTTCTATTCCAAGTTGAAGTAGTGTTGATGCTGATCATCACGTGTACAAGTCCATTTCCCCCACCCACCCCTTTGACATAGCTTTCCATACTTTAAAGGCTATACCTAGACTTTTAGTCCAGAGGTCTGGAATCATATATTCTATAAGATGGTGATCTCCGAAACCTACATGTATGGATCTCCTTTATACTTTCAAACATCTGGGTCAATTCTCACATGTTTGAAGACTTTGGACATGCCGTGCCATGGAACTTCGTTGTATATATGGTCAAGTAAGAAATTGTTAAAGTGGCTCGATGGAGAAGATTCAACATGTGTGGAGAATTTGGTCAGGACAACGTAACAATTGATAAGTTAGACGTGTTTCTGTCTGGAGCCAGGTAAACATATATAGGGACAACTCATTCCATTTATCTCAAAAACTTATAAGTTGTCCATATGAATTAGAGATAAACTTTATTGAACTGGTTTATCTCTATATATATATATCTTCCAAAAAAAGTTACCTTGCTATATAAAATTAAGACATGGCCTTTGATACGATAAGGTCGACTGGTCGAGTACTCCAAAGATCAGCTATATATCTATCTCTATAGCTTCGTCTCCACATCAAACACAACCCATCCTTTGCTCTAGTCCCATGGGCGATAGGATTTGAAGAATAATATCGTACAAGATTTTGTCCAAACTCCAACGTCACATCGGACGTTCTTTGGGACGGTGCCAGGCGCCGGGACCATGCATGTGAGCTGCTCGCAGGCATGCACAAGGTGAGTGGGAATTGAACAAGGAAGGAGTCCTTGTCTTGCCAGTGCCAGTGGGTAAGTTTTTTCCGGCTTGCGGCCATCGTTTGATGGGTCACCTGCGCCATGGCCGGCCCCCCTGTCAGGTCCATGCAGACTGCTCAACTTTCCCATATATTCCAATCATGCATTCAAATGGGTTCTTCAAGACGCAACGTCGTTGTTGAAGACTGCCAAAATATATCGTTCTAGGGTGTGACGCATACGTGGTTTGTCTTCGACACGCTATTTAGGTTTAATTTCTAGCACTGATCAATCCACGCATTGTGCGACTTACGTGAGATCCATATCTTCACAACAGGTAACACCTTAATCTTTCATTTGCCCAGCATTTATCCAAACTGTATGTATGTGGCTCGTTCGATCACTCTTGTTCATCCAAATTTAAAATCCATATACGATTTGTAGGATATTTGCAGGACGACCGTCTCTCTCCCATGCAGGAAGAATTAATGTAAGGACCATGTTCCTTGCTCATTAAAGCAATACAAACCGAAAATTAAGTTCCATTTACGTTAATAAGGTTTATGGCCCTATTCCGTAGGAAACTGCGGTGGATTGCGGCAAAGTGCTCGTAAGAGAATGACTGGAAGAGATAAGTGCCTTCTAGGCTTCTAGCACAACGAGCTCCGTGGACGACCCCGGCCCGCTGCCATGCATTCTACGAAGGCAACTGGATGCTCAGGAGAGCGTAATAGGCCTCAGTGCAAAAGCTGATCAAGAGCCAACAATGAGCTAAAAAAATAGCAAAAGAGGGCTTGCAGTGTCTTATCACACAAAGAACGAGTATAGTTATATATAAGAGTAATGCTAGCTACCCGAGCACCTGGGTAGCTAGCCGACGTGGATCGGCCACGCGGCCGACCAATCAGGTTGGCCCTGCGGCCAATCCAGCTCATGTTGGTTACGCGGGCGCCCGGGTAACCAGCATTTCTCTATATATAAAGAGTGAAGCATATACAGACGAAGATGGACGAGGGGAATGGAGGAAGGATAAAGAACACAAGCCTAGGAGATGAAGCCTCTTTTGTGCCCCATTTTTTGTGGAGGTGGCACAAATTCATGTAAGTAAAGATCAGAAAGTAATTCCGGAGAATGAGGGATTTGGCGTCGGTCAATTTCAGAGTGTAGGGATGCATATACATGTAGGTTAGTAGAGGAAGTTGTTTTTACATCTAGAATTAAAAAAGTTGGTTTTATAGTTCATAATTGAATATCAAATAATAAATTTTTGTAGGTTTGGAGCTATGGAACATTAGAGCCATATGCAGAAAGTATGAGATTGAAAAGGATAGAAGGCACCCTCCAGCAGATCCTCCCCTCTCTGTTTTTGAGTTGTTTGTGCGCTAGCATACCACAAATTGGGGACCAAAGATTCAGAAAGAAATCAAGTTGTTGAGGCACTTCCAGCTGTATAATGATTATTTGCCATACTCATGGTCTCTCAGAAGCTCAATTGGCACAGTTCAGATATGTTTTAGATGAACTTTGGGTGAAGAATAGGCACAACACAGAATTTCAAGTAAATTTTGCCACCCTCAAGATGCTAGAGTTCCGATTATTGCTTGAACTCCATTTTCTCTTGATAGATTCTGCTGTTGGACTTGTGATTTTTGACAGGTATGCTAGAGTTAAAGCACGAATTCAAGTTTAAAAAAGAGTGACCTTGGCTTTTAATTGCTTTCTCTTCAGAGAATATCACAGAGGCTTCATTAAATCTACAGTCTTAGCCCCTCTGTTAGCAGAATCTAAAAGATTATTTCCATCTGAATGGAGGAAGACATATCCCCAGGCAGCTCACCAGCTGGAGCAGTTAATCAAGCTCAACTGAAAGTAGATCATCCCAGTTTATCACCTGAGCAATTCATGGATCTAAACTCTATCTATTTAGGCACCGTTTGGAAAGGCCGGTAGAAAAAATTTTGATTGTTAAAATCTCTGATAGAATCACCATATTTTCCAAACATTGCTGACCAACTTGGGTGTTTGTGCATGCTCTGATTTTTGCAGAAGAGGGAGGTAGACACAAACACGTTGCGATGTCCGCTTTTTTAAAAGCAGTCTCCACACTGCTTTTAAAAAATTCGTGGCGTTGAGTGTGGCCATGGTTTTTTTTCCCCCTTCAATTCCTTCCACACTGGCACAGACGCCAATGTTGGAATCACGTCCGTACCATCACGGTCATGTGAAATCGGCTTCTTCAGATTTCGACTTCTTCCGCGGCATTTCCAAACAGTGCCTTAGTCAAAGATCCTTTTGCCATCTGGGTTGAAAGACATAAAGTTTTTATTGCTCTAAAACAAGAATTTTCGGCCAACAATATTGTTTATTCTATATCCATAGATTAGTTTTTATAGCATGTCAGTTTTGGTACTCTCAGGCTATACAGGCTATCCCTTAGTGACACAGAGTATTGTTAGTTCACAAGTAGAAAGAAGCCCAATGCCTACAGTTAATACCATCGGCGGTTAAGATCATTATCGTCATCTATATGTATGCCCACGGTTCAATCGTCGACTATTAGCCGTGGGCTATACTGCTGTAACGACCCCGATGCCCAAACTCCCAGATCTCGCTAAGAATCTGACCGTTGGCAGAGCCTCCCACATGCCCGAAGACCTGGAAGGGCTAACAGACCAGTCTAATAAGATATGTAACAGAAATAAGCAACGACAACATACACTAAAAATTTACCAACGAGTGAAGGAAAAAACGTCCAACACAAGGTACGACTCTAGTACAATCCTAAAGTAACAAAGTACAAGTACTAAAATAGGGGATAACAGATCCCTTAGGGGCATGCCCCGAGGATGACAAAACAAGTACGAGGGAAACACTTCTCACGGAAGATGTCATCTACTACGGCCCCATCTCCTTAGCCCGCCGCGGAGGGTATTGCTGTGAAGTCTCACTTGTAACGAAGGGAATGAGCTTCACGAAGAAGCTCAGTAGGGACTACTAATCTCTCACTGGTTCTAACAAGCAGAATAGATATATGTTTATAACTGAAATTAAGCAAGTAATCTATTCTACTAACAGAGTAAGTGCGGAAGCGGAAAGTAACTAAACGACCATCGGTCTAAACACGTCGAGACCAAAAACCTGTGTAACCATGGCACTGGGACGAACCCAAGGCTGCAACCATAGACAGAAAATCATTGTCTGAACAAAGACACTAGCCATAGAACAACTACCACTAGTCAACCAGTCAGGTGCGCCACACGCCTTATCCACGACCACCAGTCCATGTCTAGCACCTCCTGTCGAAGTGAGACGCGGAACTAAAGTAACACACAACTGTTGTGTCTGACCAGACTACGGTCCCATGCCTAGCTCCTCTAAATGGTATCAGAACCATGTAGAGTGAGGCAGTGAGAAGGACTAACTGATCTGCGCCGGAAGAACACGCAAACCACCTTGGTATCCCAGACTCAGCTAAGAGAGCTCTGCAAACGACTCAACGTCGCTGTCCCCACCGTTTTCCCCTCAGCTACCAGAGTCCAAAACTCGAGCACACCCACCGCCTGGAGAACTCCCACAACCGGAACGTAGGGACGGGGGTCCAGGTAATGGTAATAGCCTCTCAATGGTCAAGCCCACAAGTGCCTAGCACCGGGCGAACGACTAGTGTAGGACCGTGCTAGGAACAACACAGATGCCAAGAAGCAGAGATGCAGTGGAAAGGAAACTCCGAACAGGTCACTAGTCACTCTCTGTCTGAGAAGGTGATAGGGTCACTATCACTTTCTCAAAGGAGGTGACACAAGGGCTGTCACCTTCTGAAGGCGACACCCAACCGGTCGTGACCTAGGTCTGAAGACAACGTGAGGACCATCGTGATCATGGTCGCAACAAGGACCTTATCGCGACCACGGGCAGAGGTCTGGGTACCCACCCAAGACCTCCCACAAGCCCACAAGTAAACCAAGTTAGAAGGCGACGTCGTCCCTATCGCAACCAGAATGCGACAGAGTGAACGTCGCTACTTGACCAAAAGGTGACGGGGCGATACGTCGCGTTTTGGATTGCGACAGGAACCTTGTCACAACCACAGACAGAGGCTTGGGTGCCAACCTAAGACCTCCCAAAACGCCCCAAAAACACAAGTCTGGTGTGCACAGAGGGAGGGGAGCATGGAGGACGATGTAAACACATTCTATAAGCATAAACCACCCTCATCCACACACATGCATGCCAAGGATATGCACCTACACTCCAAAAACCTCACATGAAAGCATGATATCTTTCAACCCACACCCCAATTCAAGCACCACAAGGAACTCAACATGCGTTATAACAACCTAGCATAGAGTCTAAAGGCTTGGAGAGGGGGAATGGAGGCCCTAGCATGATAGAACTAGGGGGAAAGATAAGGGTCCCTACCTCGAAATGAAGAGCCAGCTCGTTGGGGTCTTCTCATGTGCATGGCCATCTCCTCCTCACTCCAAGATCATGCTCATGCTGTCCATGAGCAAGGATCGTCCTCCTACAAATAACCAAGGGAGATGTTACACGTCATGGAGGGGAATGCTACGCCGGAGAAGAACACCACGCTGAGAAGGAGACTCCTAACATTACCAACACCCTCACACACTCCCCACAGAGGAAACACACACAGAGGGGTTGGAGGGAAAGAGGAAGAAGGAAGAAAAGGGAAGAAATAGGGAGATCTGCTAGCCTTGCACAAATAGGCCACATATCTGAGAACGCGACAGCCAACCCGTCGTGTTCACTTATTGAATGCAACGGCTAACCTGTCACGACCCCAAGATCATTGTCAGACCTAACCACCGGATCCGCCACGTGTCACCCTTGCAGGCCTAACACCATGAATGCGACACCTGACATGTCGCCTTCACCTGATAGTGCCTCGACACGTGTCCCAACTGTCCCGATAGCAAGTTGACAAATCTACATGCTACGGTCAGAAGGGTGAACGCGACGACATGCTTGTCGCGTTCCCAACCAGAACGTGATAGCCATCCGGTCACCTTCAGAAGGCAATGACCCAATACGTCGCTACCTTCAGCAGAAGGTGGCTGACCAAGAAAAGAAGGGATGTTACAATCTAGCAAATGAAAAAACAATTTTGTCCTCAAAATTAGGGGGGAACCTCGGGGATGAAGGCAAGCAAACATACCAGCCACTCAAACAAGTAAGGAAAATGCTCCTGCATCTCGTCCTCGCACTCCCACATGGACTCGCCACTGACACGATTCTCCCAAACAACCTTGACGAGCGAGATCTACCTCTTGCATAACTGCCGCACTCTGCATCTACAACATTGACTAGGTACTCTAGCACTGACAGATCTGGAGCAACCTCTAACTATAAGTAGTCGAGCATGTGTGATGGATCTGGCATGTACCTCCTCATCTGCGAGACGTGGAAGACGTCATGAACACCTTCCAACTTGGATGGAAGAGCTAACTTATACGCGACCTCGCCAACCTGCTCAAAGATAGGAAAGGGACTAAAAAACCTCGGGCTGAGCTTGCCTCTCTTCCCAAACTTGAGAACACCCTTGGTTGGCAAGATCCGTGGAAACACCCTGTCACCTACCTCAAATTGTAGTGGTCTCCAGTGAACATCTGTGTAGCTCTTCTGCTTGCTATATGCTGTCTGCAGTCTCTGTCTGATTAGTCTCACTGTGTCTGCACACTGCTGCAATAGCTCTGGTCCCAGCAACTGTCTCTCACCAACCTCGTGTGTGTGCAAAGGTGTCCGGCATGGTCTGCTATACAGAGCCTTGTAGGGTGCCATCCCAATGCTAGAGTGAAAGCTATTATTATATGCAAACTCCACCATGGGAAGGTGCGACTCCCACGTGCCGCCCCAGTCCAAGAAACACGCTCTCAACATGTCCTTGAGGGTCTGTATGGCCCTCTCCGACTGAACATCTGTCTGCGGGTGATTGGCTGAACTCAGTCTCAACTCAGTGCCTAGTGCCCTCTGAAAACTGTGCCAAAAGTGAGAAGCAAACCTCAGATCTCTATCTGAGACAATAGAGACCAGGGTCCCGTGCAATTGTACTACTCTATCCATGAACAATCTGGCAAGTCTGTTTACTGACGAAGCTGATCTGACTGGTAGAAAATGAGCAGTCTTTGTCAGACGGTCGAGGATCACCCACACACTGTCGTGCCCCTATGAAGTACGAGGTAAGCTAACCACAAAGTCCATGGTGATGCGTTCCCGCTTCCATGCAGGGGTAACGACAGCAGCTCACCACCAGGATGCTGGTGCTCCGCCTTCACCTACTGACAGGTAAGACAACAAGCGACAAACTCAGCAACATCTCTCTTCATCTCGGGCCACCAAAAGAGTCCCCCAAGTCGTGGTTCATCTTGGTGGAACCAAGATGAGCAGAGTACCTCGATATGTGTGCATCAACTAATAGTTCCTACCTGACGTCCGCTAGAATGTACAATCTACCTCGAAATCTAACCTCCTTATCCTCGTCTAGCTCAACCTATAGCATCTGCAAAACGTCTACTAACTCTGTATCTGCACTTTGAGCCTCTATCACTTGCTGATATATGACTGGATGAACTGTCAAACTGGTCAACACTGCTTTGTCTCTGAGTCTCGACGATGAAAACACTCCCCGAGAGGCGTCTACTACCAACCTCCAGTGTCTAACCAACAAAGAACTCAAGTGGGCTCTCCTGCTCAAAGTGTCTGCTACGACATTAGCTTTTCCCGAATGATAGGAAAGAGTAAAGTCATAGTCCTTCCGGTACTCGACCCATCTGCACTACCTCAGGTTCAAATCTCTCTGAGTGAAGACATACTGTAAGCTCTTGTGATCCGTAAGCACCTCAAACACCTCGTTGTACAAGTAGTTCTCCACAACCTCAAGGAAAACACGATTGCTGTAAGCTCCAACGTTGGGTATGGAATGAATATCTAGAGAGGGGGGGGGGTGAATAGATATTGACCACTTAAAAATTTACTAGCTCAAAACAGATCTTAGAATATTAAAGAGCTAGTTATATCAAACCAGACAACGCAATAGAGCCAATGCACAGCACACCACACAATGCAAGTAGAATTTTGAAGGTGGTTCGAACTCTAGTGTGGAGACCTACATCCACCCCTCACTAAACTAAGTGAGGCTTTACTCAACAACTCGAACGTGTGAAAACACTCACACAACTGTTCATTCACAGCTTCATACAGCCCGCTGATTCACAACTTCAAGATTGTATCAATCTCTCAATCCTCACACACAAAGTGTAGGATTAGTCCATCTACTCCAACTGGAGTAGACAACCAAGCAGTTTGGTGTTTAGAAGAAATGGGAAAAACCAAAACAAGAGAAATTGCTGAAAGAATGCAGAAATCTTACAAACACTCTACATGCAGTTTCACTGGAGTTGAGATCTGATCATATTACTCCTTGAACATCCAATTGCATCTTCTCCAGGCTTGAACTCATAAGTCTCTTCTTCTGGCAGCAGCTTAAGGATCAATTGTCTCTGAATTTGGGTTGAATGCCGATGCTCTACTTTAGTTGATCAGGAACATGTCTTCATCTGGGTAGAAGAAGCGATCCAGCATCCTTTCTTTTTGATGAGTTGACCACACTGAAGCCTGCTCTCTTTTCTTAACTCAAGCTCTCTACTCTTTTTGCACTTTTTAACTCTCTGATGCTCTGCACTTTTTCTATGTGTATTCCCTCTTCTGAAGAGGACGTAGCACCCCTTTTTGTTTAGTATCATGGAATCTTCATGGTGGGCCCCAACAGAATCCCAATTCGTTGGGAGGTGCTTTGCCGCCAAAATGGTATCTTCCAGAATCTTGTAAAGTGTGCCTGGAGTCCCAATTATTGGGCCTCGAGTCACGTGCTTGGAACTTATGCACTGGTAGACTCTTTTCATTACTGGAATAAGAGTGTCAGAGAGTCGACACATCTTGAGCATAGTGTCGACGCACATAGAACTTGACTTGGATCAATGAAGATGCTTCAATAGAGTTGACTCCATGCCTTCATTGAGTTGACCTTTTCCATTTGACTGCTATAGAGACTAGGTGTCTAGAGTATAGAGCTGACCTTGTAGCATCTGAGTGTTGACCTTATAGAATGGTAGAGTCGACCTTATCTTCATCTGGAGTCGATCTCATGGACTAGTGGAGTTGACCTAATTTTTAAATGGAGTCGACCTCATGGACCAGTGGAGTCGACCTGATCATCATCTGGAGTCGACCTCATGCATTTATTTCCTCTAAGCGCTAACAGGAAATTCAACTAGTGTCGACCTGATTCTCATATGTAGTCGACCTTTTGCAATTCTTTTCCTTCAGCGCTAAGTAGAAGACCAACTAGTGTCGACCTGTTCTTCAACAAGAGTCAAACTTATGCGATACTTTAGACTTCTGCACTACTAGAAAACTATCTAGTGTTGGCCTATCCTTTGGGTAGTGTCGACTTAAGTGCTTCACAGAACTCCAGTAACTCACTCACTAAGACGTGTGTCAAACTATTAAGCAATCAGTGTCAACACACATGAGATCATTTGACTTTGTGAATTTTCCTGTCATATAAAAACTTGTGTTAGAAGAATTCTTATATGTTTATGACATTTTTGCTTGACTCATGACATCATCAAAACAGGGACACAACAATCTCCCCCTTTTTTATGATGGCAATAATGATTCATAGAAGTTTTGACTGACTTGACTATGACTGAATTAAATGTATATTAACAAGCAATACACACAAGTCCACACATATTAACAAGCAATCACACAAGTACACACAAGAACCATTCACACAAGCACATAGATGATTTCATTAATTGCCATTGCTTAAGAGAGTTACAACCAGAAACACATCTGCTGAAATAAAAATACATCAAAGTCAAAAGTCTATGACATGTCTCCCCCTTTGACATTATCAAAATAGAAGAATCATTTAGGGGAAGTAGGTGGTGGAGGTAGCTGCATAATGAGCCTCCGCTCAATCCTAGCCAGTCTGGCTTCCAAATCATCATAATTGTCTCGAAGATAGATCTGAATAGCATTCAGTCTTGTGTTCAGAAAACCATGCATTTGTTCTAGCGTTGCAGAGACAACAACTGGGACATGATCTATCCCATGAGGCATCGATGGGGCAGCAGTGGATGAGGTGGCATGAGTGCTCTCAGCTATTTTCGTATCTTCATGTAGCTTCTAAACTTGGTTAAACTCATGTCTCATGGATTTGATATGATGAGACATTTCTATATGATACTCTCTCAGAATGTTCATATTTCCAGTCATCTGAGTGTAAGAGTATTACAGAGCTGGAAGATCAGCTAGCTTTTCTGATCCTTTATGCAGTGCTTCTTCAACTGACTGTAGCTTGCGAAAAATCTGTGCCTGAGTAAAGGCTGCATTGTTGAATACTTCTCCAATTTTCTCAATGAGCTTATTGGATCTAAAAGCTACAAATCTTGCTGACTGTTCCTGCCTGTCTATGTTGTCACTGAGCTACTTTTCTATTTCTTCTAACTGGCTTTCAAATTTGAGGGACTATTCTTCAAGCTTGACATTAAGCAGGCTAATTGAATCATGCATAGAGGCAAACTGATCTTGAAGTAACTGTAATAACTGTGGAGGAACAACAACTTCAGCTGTTGAAATTGAAGGAGGAGCATGCTGAGAGGTAAATGCCTTCTGATGAGTGTGAGGAGTATGAGAGTACTGTGGAGGATCCACACCCAAATCATCATATCTAGGAATTGGAGAGAAAGGTCTAGTAGCATAAGGGGGTGTAGGTGAAGGATGAACCTCAGCCATTTGAACACCTTGAGGTATAAGAGGGTGTAGGTGAAGGATGAACCTCAGCCATTTGAACACCTTGAGGTGCAACATCATCCCCCTGTTCATTGAGGTCTTGTTGTGGCTGTTCCACAACAATATCATCATTCTCATGACCTTGAGAGGAAGCTAGTCCTCTCACCAACTGAACTCTTTCCAAGTTGAGTTTCATGAATTTTACAATGTGAGCCATATAGTAGATGTTGTACTTTAGAATTGTCCTGGTTTTTGTGTTATCAAGTGGAATATTCGCCCTCTAAAAAATACTAGATAGATAAGCAGCATAAGGCAAACTTCTTCTCAGTTCAGGTCTTGTGGATTCATGAAGAAGTTGACAGAAAATGGTTGACATATTAACCTTCTCTCTTGTGATAAAAAAATACAGTAGAAACCTTTGAAGGCTAGTGACTCTATGCCTCCCTCCTCCTTGAGGGGTCAGAATAGGAGTACATATGTGGTGTGCACTCTATTCACGGAGGGAATTGTTTGCATTTAAACTGATACCCTAGTCTTGACTAAAATTTCTTTTCATGCTCTTGTCCAATCATGAGGGTATATGCTTCATGAACACAGAATGTATACTCATGAGGATTGTGACCTTCATTAGGGATATTTAAAATTTCATCACAAAGTCTGTGGTGAGTACAATGGGTATCCCTTGACTTTAGATTAAGAGAATTTTCCTTGCTCACCAAGTTCTTGTAGAATTCTGAACTAAAATAGGATAGAAAATCCTATGTTCACTGACAAAACTTGTCCATCCTTGAAATTCTATCATTTCTAACAATTTTGGAAAGACAGAATTCATACCGTCATCAAGAACATCCACAGTTCTTGGATGTAGAATTTGTTTATTCTCAACTGTAAGTGAACTACCTTGAGCGTGAATGGTTTCATTATCAAACTCAATTCCCCAATTTTTGACTCCGAGGGTGATCAGTACTCAGTAAATTTGAATCAGTGCTTGTTGCTATCTCATGCATTTTTCCACACTCATCCTAACCTCTTGAGAGTTTTCTTCTTCGGAACCATCTGTATCAACTGGATTACCGTCCCTGGGTCTTTTCGAATGTGAACTTTCTTGACCATTTGATTCCTGATCATCAGAAAAATGAACTGAACCCTGAACATTAGGGTTTTTTTCTTGGGAATCTTCAGAGTGCTCGACAAAGGATGCTTGCACACTGTCGTCTTCACTAGAACTGCTCAAGTCCACAAACTCAGTCTTCTTTTTCCCTTTGGAGAAAGTCTTCTCCTTGGCCGAATGTGGATGTGAGAAACGTCAGCCTGAGAAAGAGGGAATAGAAGGCTTCTTCTCTTGAGAAACTATACTTTTCCCTTGAACATTCTTGGCCTTGGTACACCGTTCTGAAGAATCTGGTTCAGTCTCCTTGCCCTTGCCTCCCCGACATGCTGCCATCTTAGGTGCCATGACGGAAAGTCGAGAGATGGAGAAGGAGGTTTGTAGGCACGGAATGAGGGTTTTTGAAGGAAGAGGGAAGGCAGTTAGATTCAAATGTATTCGAACGGGCGCTTGAGTTGAGACTGTATAAGGGAAGAGACGCGTCAAGCGTCTACCTACCCTAGATGATACAGAGAGTATGCAGAACAGTGAGAGATTAACATGTTCCATTGAAAGTGATGAACAAGATGAGTCAACTCTATCCAAACATGTGTCGACTCTATCACGAAAGGATTCAGTGAACTATTCAGACAGAATTTGGAAAGGAGCAATATACCATGATCAAATGTATATTTGGGTAACTTTGAGAAAGTTAAAAGAGTTATGCTTTTTCCTCACTTTATACTCCTTTAGTGAAATTAATGGTTTGAAAGTTATAAACTTTAGTTTATTCAATTATAAGACACTGAAATACTGAGAAGCAGAAATAACAGGTGAAACAATCTTTCAAGTGAAATTGTAGTCATATTAAATCTTACTCAACACAAGTAAAAAGGTGACCTTGGATAGATATAAAAAGCAAACTAAAATATATTGAGATAAAAAATCTTGAGATTTTTCAGATTTGAAATTCAATTTTACTGACAATTTGTATTTTTATAAACAGATGAACAATCAGATTTACCCTTTCTTTTCTTGTAAGAGCTCATGTTTTTTACACATTAGGGCTCCTGATTACTCAAATGAGGTAATCATCTTGTCTCAAGGGTTGTGTGCAACTTTTCATGTGAGGATACATGTTAATTAGACACAATAATCCCCAGTTACTCGGTAAGCACAAACAAACTTTATCACCAACAGAAAACTAGAATTAACATAGCTCATCAATGACATCACAATTTTATCAACTGATTTTATCAGGATTTACAGTTTCTCAGAGCCTAGTCATTGTTCTACAAAAAATTAAAGATTTTATATGAAAGTTCTTGAACATTATTTATCTCTTAAGAAAACTTTTAAATCAATATAGCTCAGATAATATTTACAATCTAGCCAGAGAGACCAAAGTACATGGGAATTTCAGAATGGATAGGATGCAATTTTCACTTGATACAATAGTTTCAGCAACTGTTATTAAACCTCTTTGATGTTTTCAGTGAATTTCAAAGTTAAACTTAAAAGTTTATAATTAACAAACCATTTCTTTTACTCTCAGAGATAATGGAATTTAGAGTATAAGAATTTTAACTTCCCTTGAGAAATTGCCCAAAGATACACATATTTACAGTTGAATTACTCCCCCTCAGAATATGAATCTTTGTGAGAAGGAGGAGAGTGAACTGAAACTGGAAAAGAAAATGAAAAGAATTATGGATCAAAGAATATAGTGCCGACTCACTTTCCATTGGAGTCGACCTAAGTCAAACCAAATCTCAGATTTTCTGATGGAAACATTCTTCTCAGATTGCAATCACAGTGTATTTAACTACTTTCAACTTTTCTGACCATTTTGAATGACTGAACCTTATCTTTCCAAACACTGAATTCTTGAACCAACCTCCCCCTCACCAAGTGCACCAGATATAGAAATAAAGTGAGCAAACAACAAGCAATATCAAATCGTATGACAAGCAATCACTCAAGTTAGCATATGCAAGCAATTTATCAAGCAATCAGTCATGAATCAAGCAAGCACAAACCAAGTTCTTTTCTTAGAAAAGAAAATCTTTCATTGCACAAGGGTTTTGTAAAAATATCTGCAATTGACTTTGTTGTTTCAATGAAATACAATTCAAATGAGTTTTATTGACTTCATCTCTTAAAAAATGATGTTTGATTTCTATGTGCTTAGTCCTAGAGTGTTGGATTGGATTTTTAGCCAAATTTATTACACTAGTGTTATCACACATTATTGGGACACATCCAAGATCTACTTGGTAGTCTTGGAGTTGGTGTTTAATCCATAACACTTGAGTGCCACAACTCCCTGCAGCTACATATAACACTTGAGTGCCACAACTCCCTGCAGCTACATATTCTGCCCCTGCAGTAGAGAGAGCAACCGAGTGTTGTTTCTTGGAAGCCCAAGAGACTAAGCACCCTCCCAAAAATTGGCAATGACCACTAGTACTCTTTCTATCCAATTTGCAACCAGCATAATCCGCATCTGAATAAGATATCAAATTATACTCACTAGATGCAAGATACCACAATCCCAATTCATGAGTTCTTGCCAGATATCTGAAAATTCTTTTTGTAGCACTCATGTGGGATTCTTTAGGACTAGCCTGAAATCTAGCACACATGCACACAGAGAACTGTATATCAGGTCTATATGCTGTCAGATAAAGTAAGGATCCGATCATACCTCTATAAGTCTTTGATCTACCAAGTTACCTTTCAAATCAGCATCCAAACTCAATGTTATGCTCATTGGTGTTGCCATTGCTTTGGTATTTTCGATTTTGTACTTCTTTAACAAATTTTGTATGTATTTTGTCTGATTGATGAAGGTACCTTCCTTAGTTTGAGCAACCTACAATCCAAGGAAAAATTTCAGTTCTCCCATTAAGTTCATTTCAAATTCACTTGTCATCAAATCAGCAAATTCCTTACACAAAGAAGATTTTGTTGATCCAAATATTATGTCATCAACATAAATTTGGACAACCAAAATATCATTTTCCTGCACTTTAGTAAAAAGGGTTTGATCTACTTTACCTCTGGAATACCCTTTACCTATAAGGAATGAGCACAATCTGTCATACTAAGCCCTCAGAGCTTGCTTTAATCCATAGAGTGCCTTGTCAAGCTTAAACACATGGTTAGAAAAATCAGTGCATTCAAATCCAGGTGGTTGTTGATAATTACATAATTGTTATAAATAATTATGTAATTTTATTGACAAATAATTGATAATTTTATAAATTTCTATTATCATTCGATTACAAGTGCGATAATTGATTAAATCTCTTTTGTGTTGTGTTTGCAGGATTAATGGGCCAAGAAATGAAGTTTCAAATGGACCAATGGATTTAATTGGATCAAGAGAGAATAATATGAGATTCTAATTTTTAAAATATTCCCTCTCTCTCTTTCTTTTCAATTTTTTAAACTTCCTCTCATTTTTAAAATCCCCTCTCCTATTTTCCAAAAATCCCTCTCCTTTAATCTCTCCTCTTTCCTCTATTCTATCTATCTATTTTACAAATATTCTCTTCCTCTCTCTCTTATCTCTTACCTCCTCTCTTTCTCATTCTCGGCCCCCGCAGCTCTCTCTCTCCATCCCCTCTCTTCCGACTCTCTTTTCCTCTTCTTCTTCTTTCCCCTCTCCTGCTTCTCTTATTCCTCTTCTTCTTTCTCCTTCTCTTTCTTCTTTCTCTCTCTCCTGGTGTCTCTCTCTTAGGCACGCAGAGCAGCAGCAGCAGCAGGCCGCTGCCTTCGCGCCCCCAGCCATCTGCTGCACCAGCCAGCAACCTCTCGCACCCCGCATGGCCACCAGGCCGCCTCTGCGCGCTGCCCGGACGTGGCCGCCAGGCTGCCCCCGTGCCTGCCGCGTGCCTCGCCCGCGTGCCCTGCGTGCCTCGGCTACCTGCTGCGCGAGTCTGCCTCGCGCGCGTCGCCCGCCTACCCAGGCCGCCACCGCCACGCGCCCCCAGGCCCTACGGGAGCCTCCCTCACCGCCACGTGCCCCCGCACCCGCCTTCACGTCTAAAGCCGCCGCGCCCCCTGCGCGCTCCGCCCCCTCCTCCACGTGCATGCTTTTGCATGCACGTAGAGGAGGCGACCGCCTTATCTCTCTGCTCTCGCTCGCCTCTCTCTTGCTCTCTCTCTCTCTCTTCTCGTCTCATTCGCTCTATCTCTCTCTCTCGTCTCTCTTGTAACTATTCTCTCTCTCTCTCTCGTTCTCTCTTTAATTTGCTCTTGTTTATTATATACATGGATTCAACATTTTGATTATTTAATTAAGTTTAGTGGAACTTGTTATTCTCCTCCCTCTTCCTATTCAATGCTCCTCTTTCCATCTCCATCTTTTACATCTTGCCTCTTTTAATTTGTTTTGTTGTTAATGTGTTTACGTAGAGTCTTTTGTTAGGTAATATTTTATTAGTTATTTTCTTTTCCCTCTCTCCCACTCTTTATATGTATCCCTCTCTCAACTTTAATTTTAATTTTGACGTAATTAGATTAGATTTATTGGCCGATCAAATTAGTCTTAGAAGTTAGTTTTAAAATTCTCATCACAGTTTTCTAATAAAAGAAACTCAAGGTTTTCAAAGTTAATAATCTTTTTCCCCGTGGATTCGACTCGGTCTCATCACTTAACTATGTTAAAATATTTTGTGCAAGCCGATAATTTTTAAGATTGTTAGCCAAGTGTTTAACGACGCATTTGTGGGCTATCAATTTTTGGCGCCGTTGCCGGGGAATTAGATTTTTAGTTTTGATAATCTTGGTGTCTTTTGCATATATTCATGCTAACATTTTCTTTCTTTTTGTAGGTGTCAAATAGAAATTGTAAAAAAGCCTAAAAATTGCAAAAATAGAAAATCTGTCAGAAATTTGTCGCTGAAAGCAAGATCTATAAGTAAATGTTCTGTTTTGGAAAAAATACGAAAATTGCAAAAAAAATAAAAATAAAATAAAAAAATAGGTAAGTTGAGGTGAGGTTCCTTCTCTCTCTCACTCTTTCTATTTGTTTTAATTTCCAAAAGAACGAGGGATCGCGTTGGAGGTAAGTACCCTTAAAACCTTCTTGATTGAGTTTCCTTTTCCTAGTTGCCATGTTTAGATAATTAAAAAAAAATCAATCACTTGAATCCAATCAAAAGATGTCATGTCAAGATTAGAAACTTTCCATCTTTAGGACATGCATCATTTAGACTTTCATCTTTAGGTATTTTTCTTTTTGAAAAGTTTTCTTTCTTGTCGAAGATTACGGGAGGCAAGGTGAGAATTTTGCAACTTTCTTTAAAAAGCATGATCATGCATTTCCATGCTTGCATAGAACCCCTTGCTTGATTTTGTGGTGTGCACATCATTTCTAAAGTATTCTAAGGGCAATTTCTCTAACAAGATAAGGTGGAGATTTGATCACCATTCCTTAGCCCACAAACCACAAATTCCTGCATCTTTTGCATTTCCAAGCCTTAATAAAAATTAGTAAACATTGGCCTTAGGGTTCCCACTGAGGTTTAGGTCCACTTGGGCCCACTAATTGGTTTTGGAAACTGGTGTCTAAGGCTAGAGGTTAAAAGGCAAAAGCCTAAGAGGGAAAGTGGTTCTCTAATTAGGTCCCTACGAAAGTAGGGGGAGCCTCCCACTACCTCACCTCTTACCTGGCCAGTGGATATACCTAATAGTGGACTTAGGTTGGGTCTAGGCCACTTTGTGAGAAATCTCACTTTCAAGTCTAAGATTTCTAGGTCAAATAGGGTAATTGTTTGAAACTTGTTTGTCTTTGTTAAAAATTTAAAAAAACTAAAAAAAAATTTAAAAAAATTCTCTCTCTTCTCTCATTTGGTCCTAGTGGATGCATGGTAGGAGATCACAAAGCCCTAATTTGCTAGAACCAATCCCAGAAATTGAAAGAATTCTCCATACAAGGAAAAATCTTCTGAAAAATCAAATGGCTGAAAATCAAGATAATCAAGAAATCCCCAAACAGATGAAGGATTATTTCATTCCAATCAATATCAACCTTCATTTTGTATTAACCTTCCACAAATCAAGCTCTCCAATATGAAATCAAATCCAACACTATTCAAATGCTTCCATCGTTTTATGGAAATACCAATGAAGACCCCTATAAGCATATTGATGAATTCTTGGAAATATGTTCAACTGTTAAAATTTAGAATTTTTCTGATGATGCCCTCAGATTGACCCTCTTCACATTTTCTCTAAAAGATAAGGCAAAATATTGGTTGGGCACTGTGGGGAAAACCATTAGAACTTGGGCAGAAATGCAACAAGAATTCTTAAAGAAGTTCTACCCTATAGGCCGAACCAATACCATGCGGAGGGCTATTACTGGATTTTCACAATTACTAGGGGAATTGATTCATGAATCATGGGAAAGATTGAAAGAGTTGTTAAGGAAATGTCCCCATCATGGTCTTTCAAAATGGCAAATAGTGTAAGCATTTTATGAAGGATTAACTTAACAATATAGGCAGATGGTGGATGCATCATGTGGGGGGACGTTTATGAGCAAGAGTGAAGATGAAGATTATGATCTCTTTGAAATGCTAAGTGAAAATTCAATTAATCATGCCTCACTTTCATCTTATGAGAGATCTATTGGGCCATCCTAGCGGGCTGGGTTGTATGAAGTGAGAAATCGGGCTGAATTGGAACCCAAGTTCGAGAATAATCTCATGGCCCATAAGTGGGAGAAAGTGGATACTATGGCCCAGACTGTTGCCTCTCTGGCTCAAAAGATGGACCAAATCTTGTCTAGGACCCATTTAGGATTCCTTTGGCCCATCCCCCTCGAGCCCATATGTTGGCCCAGACTCTTATCATCAGGAAGTCTGTAGCTTGCGTGCTAGTCCAGCCCACCACATTAATGAATGTCCAACTGCAGCTCAACTCCCTCCTTTCATCCAAGAACAAGTCCAAGAACAGGTCCAAGTAGCCCAAGGATTCCCCAAGCCCAATCTGGACCTATTCTCCAATTCATACAATCCAGGCTGGAGAAATCATCCTAATTTCTCTTGGAGAAATCAACAAGCTCCACTTCAAAGACCTAACCTGTAACGACCCTCCTCATACCGGTACGATTATACCAACCCCCATCGGTATAAAGAGCGTCATTACAGTGGGATAAAATCCAACACTAGTCGATAGGTTGAAAAGTACGTGAATAGCAATTTACTACAATGGAGTTTAAAGTAAACAATTCAACTTAGTCCATCACCATCACATATTCCACAGTCTATATAGCAAAATAAATTGACAACATCCACATTGTTACATGATAACGGAACTACATTGTCCAAAATAATTGTCCATACGACATATTGTTCAAGCTGAGGAAAGTACAACTAAAATCTACTCCTCGCGAACTACTCCTTTAATAGATCGACCTTCGCTATGCCTTCCTCCAAAGTAGTAACACCTGTCTCACCTGTACGCCGAAGTAAGGGTGAGTCCACAAACTCAGCAAGTAAAACAAAGACTTAATCTCAAACATGCCACATTCACATTTAGCTATTAAACACTAGGGAATACACACTATCTTTCAAATTACAAGAAAAGACATGGATCATACTTTTAGCTATCAACACATTTCCAAGTCATTTAACCATGCTTTGTTCTATCAAATATTCATTCTAAATCATGGATGCTAATGTTATACACTTATGCATACTCTCCACACCTAACATGTAACATGAACATTCATCCACACATCAATCCGTTTCATGGTGAAATTTTACAACTAGAACATGGAAGTTGACATAAGGAAATGAACAACTTAACATGATGACTATTGACTCTTCACATCTACTTTTCATATTTAATCTCACATTTTGCTTGCTGTTTTATCGTCATTACATTTCATACACATGATTTCTTATTGTATAGCATGAATTAAAAGGGTCTAATACACATTCAATCCATTATTCACGTATGAGGTTTTCAAACATGGATTTATACATTAGGTGGACATCGTATCTAGCATGGAACCTAACGATTTTCTCTTATGTTTTTCACATTCCTAACCATACTTTACTTGCTGTTTTAACATGAATTAAATGTAGTTGCATGGAGTTAGATTTATTCGCACACAATCTCATTCATTAGGTAGTTTCTCATACTTATTGTTCGTAGTACACGAATAACATGGTCAAATATGTTTATTTACATGCACTATCACATGAATGGAATAATTTACATGACATGATGCTAAACATGATATTGAAATGAAGGTAACCAATACATGAAACTTCATGAACATATCGCATTAACATATTAGTTTTTCACATGCAAGCACATTCTTATTAACACTAACTTTTCCCTTTACTTAACTTTTCACATAATCCTCACATTACTTACTCTTTCATTTCCATATATCACATGTTCTGTCATTTGTACTCATCACATGTCACTTTTGCATATCATTATGCACTTACTTATATTCCAGTAATTTAAGGATGCCATGACACATAGTCCTAACTACATATTAGAAGACACAAACAAATGTCTCATACTCATAACTCATCGCATCTCATAACACACAACTCTTAACACATAACTCATATCACATACTCACCACCTAGGCAATGTAGTGGTGAATCTTGGTAGCTGCGCAGACCGGGAGAAGCACTCTCCACCCTATCTAGTGGTACTTGTCCACCTCCAGGTTTTCCCTAATGCCCTTGGGACAAACTTTTCACACATAGAGCCTTCCATAGGGACTTTTCTATGTACAACACTCGAGGCCTCTAGGGTAGCAGTGTCATTCTTGGCCCAATTATTACACATTTACTTATTCACATTTTTCTCTCATTATCCACACACTTTTCATAAGTCACTGAATCACTTTGCATACACTATTGATTATACATAAACTTCAGTTAACCTAATCATGATACTACCATTAACAGAGTTTTAACCTCGTAATAGCATGCTTTAAGGACTAATTTTCGCATGGAAATTTCACAACATACACTACTATTATCTAAATCACACGAAAATTTGTCCACACACTGCTTGCAGAGTTTAGATTACTCATGCAAATCTTCATATTTTTCTGAATTACATAGAATTTACAGAAAATGAAATACTCATTCACATGCCGTTAATAACTCAATTATCATGAAGGCACAACATAAATGTTGGATTTGACAATTTACAGACCTAGACCTAACATGCATATTATCACCTGAATTTTCCCCGGATTTACGGCACAGCATATGATTTACGGTGATCTTTACAAAACCTACGCATGAGCTTTCTAAAATTTCAGAACATTGCTAATCTTATCTAACATGCATTTTCCATGAATGAAACCATTCACACTATTTACAGAAATTCACCCTATTTCCACAACACATTCTATTATCTATATTATATAACACATAACATTTACATTATATTCTCATGCGTCAAATTCCGGAAAATAATCATATAGTGCAGAACATTCCTCTGTTCTGTCTAGATGAACTAGACGGCAAGGTCTGGCCGTTCACATGAGTTAACGGCAACATCGTCTACCATCGGATGGAGATCTTAACGGCAAGGGATCTTGCCGTTAAGTTTCTGTCTGTGCAGAAACACAGACCGAGCTCCAAAGATGGATGAATGTGGGGTTCCAGGACTCGAGGAAAAATCTGCAAAAATACTAAAACTCAATGGGACATGTGGGGGATCAAGGTCTAGGTTTACTTGCCTCTTTAAAAACCTCCAAGGGGATCAAAATAGGCGGTGAAGCTCTCCTTGGGTAGTCCCAAGAAGCCTCCAAAACACCTTCACTCCGTCATCTGTGGTGTTGTAGCTTCCAGTCCGAGGTCGGGGAAGCCTTCTCCTATGTCCAAGCTAGCTTCTAGTTGCTGTAGATCACCGGATGAAGCTCCAATCCACTGGATCTGAGCTCTCAAAGTTCAGGGTTTCTCACAGGGCTTAGGGTTTCTCTCCTTCTCCTTGCAAAGAGCCAAGAGAGGGTCTTGTGGTTGCAAAAGGGGTTTGTTTATAGGAGAGAGACCTCTTGTCTCACGCAGAAGGTGATGTGAAGGGCTCAGAGCCGTTGGGGACATCTCCCCAATGGCTGAGCTTGCTTCTTCCAAAATTCTGTGGTCTGCAACGCACTGAGATTCAGTGATGTTAACGTCCACATACATGGCCGTTTATTTAAGTATTAACGTCCAACGATGTTGACGTTGACTATCATGGACGTCCACCATGTTGACACCAACTGCTCTTCGGCCAGAGCTCAAAACATGCAGAAAATCCATGCGTACGATGTATATATATATGCAATATGTATATGATATGATGTACACACTACCACACATGCAAACATACAATATTTATAATCTAATTATATACATGCGCACATAAGTATAACTAGCTAATACGTACGTAGATATTTACATACATGCATTCACAAGCATGAATTCACACAACATAAATAAAGCAACAAAATTCGAGGGCCTTACAAAATTAGATAGGCAAATATCGCATGTGTAAGATAACGTACATATATATGCATACATGTATATACATATGTACTTCCTATATTCACACACAATATCCATGAAATAGGTAGTATAGGATATTCTTCAATACTTAGATAGTACATGCATAACATGTATAGTATTATTCAAGTATTCTAAGTCTTAAGATTCTTAGTATTCATAATGCACCTAAATTTTAGCTAATTGCTCATTTCCACATGAATTATCATATATATATATGTATATATATACATGCATATGCTCAAGAGAAGTATAAAACTTATAGTAGACACAAGGAACTACTTATGCTATGCACACAAGTGAATACCCAACACACCATATAAAAGAAAAAAAATCGGGGTCTAACACTCTCCCCCTCTTGAAAAAGATCTTCGTCCTCGAAGATCGAATCGAGTACCCATAATGACGTCGCCGAGGTCATCTCCAGCTATTCCTTGCTCCTTTATGGTTATTGATGAAGCATCCCTTGGAATGAACTTCGTCTTCAGGTTCGGACACTCCTTAAGCCTATGATCCTTGCTGCCACATCTAAGACACTTCCCTTCCTTTCTCCAACATGCATTTCCACCATGATGCTTCCCGCAATGGATGCACTCTGGCTTCCCGCTGCCTGATGCTACAGTTGATTTCTGACCATCCATTAGTTCCTTCATCTTCCTATCTTACCTTTGGAATGGCTTTGGTGGTCCCTCCTTCTTTCCCCGATACGCTTCCACCTTATTCTCATGCTCAGTCGCCACGCCAAGAGTTTCCTCCAAGGTACGGGAGTCAAGCTCCAGAAGCCTAGCCTTCACCGATGGTTTGAGCCCTCTCACGAACTTCTTTATTTTGCGGTTCTGCTCGTACCTCCTAGACTGAGCACTACGCCTACCACGTCCCACCATATCCTGTAAAATAATTAATCTAATTAGAATCTAGATTACTAAATCCTGACTACTTCCTTAACTATTTCTCCTTCACTATTAATAAATTCCTACATATATGGACAATTTCCTATAAAGACTTTGCAATAGGGTGGTGATGATGGTCTATCCCTGTAAATTTCAACCTCGGGCTCTGATACCAATCTCTATAACGACCCTCCTCATACCGGTACAATTATACCAACCCCCATCGGTATAAAGAGCGTCATTACAGTGGGATAAAACCCAACACTAGCCGATAGGTTGAAAAGTACGTGAATAGCAATTTACTACAGTGGAGTTTAAAGTAAATAATTCAACTTAGTCCATCACCATCACATATTGCACAGTCTATATAGCAAAATAAATTGACAACATCCACATTGTTACATGATAACGGAACTACATTGTCCAAAATAATTGTCCATACGACATATTGTTCAAGCTGAGGAAAGTATAACTAAAATCTACTCCTCGCGAGCTACTCCTTCAATAGATCGACCTTCGCTATGCCTTCCTCTAAAGTAGTAACACCTGTCTCACCTGTACGCCGAAGCAAGGGTGAGTCCACAGACTCAGCAAGTAAAACAAAGACTTAATCTCAAACATGCCACATTCACATTTAGCTATTAAACACTAGGGAATACACACTATCTTTCAAATTACAAGAAAAGACATGGATCATACTTTTAGCTATCAACACATTTCCAAGTCATTTAACCATGCTTTATTCTATCACATATTCATTCTAAATCATGGATGCTAATGTTATACACTTATGCATACTCTCCACACCTAACATGTAACATGAAACATTCATCCACACATCAATCCGTTTCATGGTGAAATTTTACAACTAGAACATGGAAGTTGACATAAGGAAATGAACAACTTAACATGATGACTATTGACTCTTCACATCTACTTTTCATATTTAATCTCACATTTTGCTTGCTGTTTTATCATCATTACATTTCATACACATGATTTCTTATTGTATAGCATGAATTAAAAGGGTCTAATACACATTCAATCCATTATTCACGTATGAGGTTTTCAAACATGGATTTATACATTAGGTGGACATCGTATCTAACATGGAACCTAACATTTTCTCTTATGTTTTTCACATTCCTAACCATACTTTACTTGCTGTTTTAACATGAATTAAATGTAGTTGCATGGAGTTAGATTTATTCGCACACAATCTCATTCATTAGGTAGTTTCTCATACTTATTGTTCGTAGTACACGAATAACATGGTCAAATATGTTTATTTACATGCACTATCACATGAATGGAATAATTTACATGACATGATGCTAAACATGATATTGAAATGAAGGTAACCAATACATGAAACTTCATGAACATATCGCATTAACATATTAGTTTTTCACATGCAAGCACATTCTTATTAACACTAACTTTTCCCTTTACTTAACTTTTCACATAATCCTCACATTACTTACTCTTTCATTTCCATATATCACATGTTCTGTCATTTGTACTCATCACATGTCACTTTTGCATATCATTATGCACTTACTTATATTCCAATAATTTAAGGATGCCATGACACATAGTCCTAACTACCTATTAGAGGACACAAACAAATATCTCATACTCATAACTCATCGCATCTCATAACACACAACTCATAACACATAACTCATATCACATACTCACCACCTAGGCAATGTAGTGGTGAATCTTGGTAGCTGCGCAGACCGGGAGAAGCACTCTCCACCCTGTCTAGTGGTACTTGTCCACCTCCAGGTTTTCCCCAATACCCTTGGGACAAACTTTTCACACATAGAGCCTTCCATAGGGAGTTTTCTATGTACAATTTTCGAGGCCTCTAGGGTAGCAGTGTCATTCTTGGCCCAATTATTACACATTTACTTATTCACATTTTTCTCTCATTATCCACACACTTTTCATAAGTCACTTAATCACTTTGCATACACTATTGATTATACATAAACTTCAGTTAACCTAATCATGATACTACCATTAATAGAGTTTAAACACTCAATAAATTTATGCTAATCAGGTTGGAAAGACATATTATTAATCAACCTCATAATAGCATGCTTTAAGGACTCATTTTCGCATGGAAATTTCACAACATACCCTACTATTATCTAAATCACACGAAAATTTGTCCACACACTGCTTGCAGGGTTCAAATTACTCATGCAAATCTTCATATTTTTCTGAACTACATAGAATTTACAGAAAATGAAATACTCATTCACATGCCGTTAATAACTCAATTATCATGAAGGCACAACATAAATGTTGAATTTGACAATTTACAGACCTATACCTAACATGCATATTATCACCTGAATTTTCCCCGGGTTTACGACACATCATATGATTTACGGTGATCTTTACAAAACCTACGCATGCTTTCTATTTTCAAGACAGAAATTGCAATAAATCTCATGAGCATGGGAAAATTCCCAAAATTTCAGAACATAGACTGACATACCTACACATGGTCTAGTTAAATTTTGGCATTCAAATTCCTGACGAATTATGCAAACAGTAAACTAACCTGGCCAATGTCTTATCTAACATGCATTTTCCATGAGTGAAACCATTCACACTATTTACAGAAATTCACCCTATTTCCACAACACATTCTATTATCTATATTATATAACACATAACATTTACATTATATTCTCATGCGTCAAATTCCGGAAAATAATCATATAGTGCAGAATAGTCCTCTGTTCTGTCTGGATGAACTAGACGGCAAGGTCTGGCCGTTCACATGAGTTAACGGCAACATCGTCTACCGTCGGATGGATATCTTAACGGCAAGGGATCTTGCCGTTAAGTTCCTGTCTGTGCAGAAACACAGACTGAGCTCCAAAGATGGATGAATGTGGGGTTCCAGGACTCGAGGAAAAATCCGCAAAAATACTGAAACTCAAAGGGACATGTGGGGGATCAAGGTCTAGGTTTACTTGCCTCTCTAAAAACCTCCAAGGGTATCAAAATAGGCGGTGAAGCAGTCCCAAGAAGACTCCAAAACACCTTCACTCCGTCATCTGTGTTGTTGTAGCTTCCAGTCCGAGGTCGGGGAAGCCTTCTCCTATGTCCAAGCTAGCTTCTAGTTGCTGTAGATCACCGGATGAAGCTCCAATCCGCCGGATCTGAGCTCTCAAAGTTCAGGTTTTCTCACAGGGCTTAGGGTTTCTCTCCTTCTCCTTGCAAAGAGCCAAGAGAGGGTCTTGTGGTTGCAAAAGGGGTTTGTTTATAGGAGAGAGACCTCTTGTCTCACGCAGAAGGTGATGTGAAGGGTTCAGAGCCGGTGGGGACATCTCCCCAATGGCTGAGCTTGCTTCTTCCGAAATTCTGGGGTCTATAGCGCACTGAGATTCAGTGATATTAACGTCCACATACATGGCCGTTTATTTAAGTATTAACGTCCAACGATGTTGACGTTGACTATCATGGACGTCCACCATGTTGACGCCAACTGCTTTTCGACCAGAGCTCAAAATATGCAGAAACTCCATGCGTACGATGTATATATACATGTAATATGTATATGATATGATGTACACACTACCACACATGCAAACATACAATATTTATAATCTAATTATACACATGCACACATAAGTATAACTAGCTAATACGTACGTAGATATTTACATACATGCATTCACAAGCATGAATTCACACAACATAAATAAAGCAATAAAATTCGAGGACCTTACAAAATTATATAGGCAAATATCGCATGCGTAAGATAACGTACATATATATGCATACATGTATATACATATGTACTTCCTATATTTACACACAATATCCATGAAATAGGTAGTATAGGATATTCTTCAATACTTAGATAGTACATGCATAACATGCATAGTATTATTCAAGTATTCTAAGTCTTAAGATTCTTAGTATTCATAATGCACCTAATTTTTAGCTAATTGCTCATTTCCACGTGAATTATCATATATATATATATATGTATATATATACATGCATATGCTCAAGAGAAGTATAAAACTTATAGTAGACACAAGGAACTACTTATGCTATGCACACAACAAGTGAATACCCAACACACCATATAAAAGAAAAAATATTCGGGGTCTAACATAACCCCTCCATGCCTCAAGTCTCAAAACAACCATTCCAGAACCAATTTCAAGCCTAATCTAATCCTTACAATGGCACTTATGCTAGAGGGCCTCAGGCCCAATTCTCTCAGGTAGCCCAATATCCCCCTCCTCAACCCAAGCAAGTTCAGCCCACCTTTCAACAACCCCCTCAACAAAATTTTGAAGAACAATTTAATCAACTCCAACAAATCATCTTGGCCCAACAACAACAATTGTACCAACAACAACAACTCTTGGCTACAAATCAACAGACTATGGCTAGGCTAGAAGCCCAAGTGGGCCAGATGGTTGAGACCACCATGAGAAGGGAAGTGGGCCAATTGCCTAGCCAACCTGTGGCCAACCCAAGGAACCAACCACCAGGCTTTGCTTCACAATCAAGACTCCTACCTCAACCTGCCAAACAAGCCCAACCAAGAGGCCCACAATTGGAGAATATAAAAGCCATTTCAAGCCTGAGAAGTGGTAAGGTGCTAAGTGACCCACATAAGGGAAAAGAGGTTGTGAATAATCCTACACAAGAAATCCAAGATGAGACTAGTGATAGTGAAGAGGAGCCCATTCAATTTAAGTTGGGGGGAGAGAACAAAGGGAAAGAGAAGGCTCATGAAGATCTAAATTCTTACCAACCAAAAGTGCCATTTCCAAGTGCTCTAGAATCCAAGCCCATTAAGAAGAAGAAGAAGTCGGTCCAAGATGAGGAGTTGTTGGAATTGTTCAAAAAGTCCACATCAATATTCCACTCCTTGATGCTATCAAACATGTTCCGACTTATGCTAAGTTTCTGAAAGATTTGTGCACTCCACGAAGGGAATCTAAGGCTGTAATTCAGAAAATCTGGCTCTCTGAAGATGTTAGTGCAGTCTTGACAAACCACCTCCCTAGGAAGCTGAAGGACCCTGGTGCTCCCCTCATTTCATGTGATATAGGTGGTTTAACCTTCGATCGTTCTCTTCTTGATTTAGGGGAGAGTGTCAATCTTCTCCCACCTTCATTTATGAACAATTCAACATTGGGGAACTTAAGCCCACTTCGATCATTCTGCAGTTGGCCGATCATTCGGTCAAGACTCCACGGGGATTGATAGAGGATGTAATTGTCAAAGTCAATGATTGTTATTTCCCTGTGGACTTTCTCATCCTTGATATGTCCACCAACCAGAAGTTGAGACACACTCCTATCATTCTTGGTCGTCCCTTCCCCGCCACTGCCAAAGCCAACATCAACTGTGCTACGGGGATGGTGGACATTTCATTTGGGGGACAAAAGGTCTCTCTTAATGTGTTCAAAGCCTCTAAATATCCAAATTAAGAAGAAGGATGTCATTCTATTGACATTTTGACTGAGTCTATTGATAATGATCTGGATGTTGACCAACTTGAGGAGACCAATGCTTTATATGATTCACCACTCCATTCTAATCTTTGGCCCAAAGTTGAGCCTTTGTTGGCCTTGCAATCTGAACCTGCTCTTCTATCACTTCAAAGCCCTTCAGATCTTGAGCTTAAACCTCTTCCAGACTCCCTTAAGTATGTATTTCTAGGCCCAAACCAAACTTTGCTTGTTATCATTGCCTCCAACCTAAGCCCTACCCAAGAAGCCCAATTGATAGAAGTCTTAGGGGAACATAGGGGTGCCATAGGTTGGACAGTGGCCGACCTAAAAGGGATCAGTCCATCTATTTGTATGCACCACATCTACTTGGAGGACAATGTGAAACCAAGCCAGGAAACACAAAGGAGGTTAAATCCCAACATGAAGGAAGTGGTGAAGAAGGAAGTAGTGAAGTGGCTAGATGCTGGAATTGCTTATCCAATATCAGATAGCTAGTGGGTCAGCCCAACCCAAGTGGTTCCCAAGAAGTCTGGGCTGACAGTTGTGAAAAATGAACAAGGGGAGGAAATACCCACAAGATTGACCACGGGATGGAGAGTGTGCATAGACTATAGAAAGCTCAATGCCATGACCAAGAAAGATCACTTTCCACTCCCATTCATGGATCAAATTCTTGAGAAACTAGCGGGCCAACAATTTTTCTGCTTTTTGGATGGTTATTCTGGGTACAATCAAGTGGCAATTTACCTAGAAGATCAAGAAAAGACTACTTTCACTTGTCCTTATGGCACATTTGCTTTTAGGAGAATGTCATTCGGACTTTGCAATGCACCAGCCACTTTTCAAAGGTGCATGATGGCCATCTTCTCTGATATGGTAGGAGAATTCCTTGAGGCATTCATGGATGATTTTTCTATATATGGGGATTCATTTGAAAAATGTCTGAAAATTTTGGAGAAAGTTTTGGCTAGATGTGTGGAAACAAACTTGGTGCTCAGTTGGGAGAAGAGCTACTTTATGGTTCGAGAGGGCATAGTCTTAGGCCACATTGTGTCTAAGCGGGGTATAGAGGTTGATAAGGCCAAAGTTGGCCTCATTGCTGATCTTCCTCCTCCAACCTCTGTGAGACAAATTCGTTCATTTCTTGGCCATGCTGGCTTCTATCTCCGGTTCATTCAAAATTTTTCCAAAATTGCTCGCCCCTTAACTCTTCTCCTAGCAAAGGATGTCCCATTTCACTTTGATGATGCTTGTTTAGAGGCATTCACTACTTTGAAAGAGGCTTTGACCAAGGCTCCCATTCTTCAAACTCCCGATTGGTCATTGCCCTTTGAGATCATGTGTGATGCCTCTGACTATGCCATAGGTGCTGTTTTGGGATAAAAAGTTGATAAATGTCCTATGGTGATCTATTATGCGAGTCGCACCCTCGCCGATGCTCAATTGCATTACACCACCATGGAAAAAGAACTTCTTGCTGTAGTCTTTGCCCTTGAAAATTTTCAATCTTATCTTTTAGGGGCAAAGGTTATCATCTACTCAGATCACTCTGCTTTGAAATATCTCTTAGCTAAGAAGGACTCCAAACCAAGACTCATCAGATGGATCCTTCTCCTTCAAGAGTTTGATTTGGAGATTCGAGATAAGAAAGGAACTGAAAATGTTGTTGTTGATCACCTATCCCGAATTCTCATCCCTGAAAGTGCTCCAATGCATGATTCTTTCCCTGATGAACACCTCCTTGCAATTTCTCATAGGATAGCCCCTTGGTATGCTCACATTGTCAACTATCTTGTTGTGAGTCAAATTCCTGAAGGATGGTCAAAGAATGAAAGGGACCATTTTTTCTCCAAGGTCAAACACTATTTCTGGGATGACCCTGGATTATTTTTCATGGGTCCTGATCAAGTCATTAGGAGGTGTGTCCCCGAGGAAGAGCAATAAAGCATCTTAAATTTTTGTCACACTCTAGCTTGTGGGGGACACTTCTTGGGGAAGAAAACTGCTGCTAAAGTCTTGCAAAGCGGGTTTTACTGGCCCACATTGTTCAAAAATGCTTATGAATTCAGCATGACATGTCTTAGATGCCAAGCTGTGGGCAACAATTCTAGGAGAGACATGATGCCACTCAATCCCATTTTGGTGGTGGAAATTTTTGATGTCTGGGGAATAGATTTCATGGGCCCATTCCCTTCATTCTTTGGCAATGAGTATATCCTTGTGACTGTTGATTATGTGTCTAAATGGATTGAGGCCATTGCCACCCGCACCAATGATCATAAGGTTGTCATGAAATTTGTGCGTAGGAATATCTTCTCCAGATTTGGGTGTCCTCGAGCCATCATAAGTGATGGGGGATCTCACTTCACTCATTCCCAATTTCGAGCTTTGCTTAAAAGATATGGGATAACTCACAAGATTGCTACCCTCTACCATCCCTAGACCAGTGGTCAAGTGGAAGTGTCTAATAGAGAGATCAATAATATTCTCCAAAAGACCGTTAGGTCCGATAGGAAAGATTGGTCAGAAAGACTGGATGATGCTTTGTGAGGCCTATCAGACTGCTTTTAAGACTCCCATTGGCATGTCTCCCTATAGGTTGATTTTTGGTAAAGCCTGTCACCTCCTTGTTGAGTTAGAGCATAGGGCTTATTGTGCCATTAAATAATTCAATCTTGACTTAGCCCAAGCTGGATCACATAGAGCCCTCCAACTGCCTGATCTTGAGGAATTGCGCAATGAAACTTAGGAGAATTCCAAGATATATAAAGCCAAGACCAAAATCTTTCATGACAAACACATTTTGAGGAAATCCTTTCACCCTGACCAAAAGGTCTGGCTCTTTAACTCTAGGCTGCGCTTATTTTCAGGTAAATTGAAATCTCGATGGGACGGACCATTCATTGTTGTCAAAGCTTTTGACCATGGTGCTGTTAAAATTCTTGATCCTAACAATGGTCAAACTTTCACTGTTAATGGTCAACATCTCAAACCTTACTTGGAAAACATGCACCTCACACCTAAAGAATCCATTCCTCTAAATGACCTTGAGTAGATACATAAGGACTTCATTGTGTCTGGCTGAAGACATTAAAATTAGCGCTTATTGGGAGGCAACCCAATATTTTTAGGAGATTTAACTTATTTATTCTTTTCTATTTTGTTCTAGGATTTTGGAGGCCCATTACCCTTGATGAATGAATTGAGCAAAACGCTTCCATTTAAGATATCAGGTTGTATCTCTCCTTTCCTAACTTATGATGGTTTTATTATCTGTTTGCCATTGAGGATAATGTCATTTAAGTTGGGGGGAGGGAAAATTGTAAAAATCTTTCAAATTTTAAAATCCTGTTAAACATCCCAAACATTATGCTTCATGTATCATTTTTCATGCAAGAAAAGAATGCCTCATGTTAGAATGATTTTACTTTGAGTATATACTTGTGCTAGTGGTAAGTTAAAGGATGAGTTTTGTGGTTATGTTCTTAGCATTTTCCTCAAAATACATTTGAAAATTTATTGAACCTGCACACATGAATTAAATGACGAATAAGTGTCATTAATGAGGGTGGTGAGAGTTTTACCTAATACTCAGATTGATGATTGATATTCTACACTCTTATTGAAGACTAATCGTGGGGAAAAAGATACCTGCCTGCAAGTTAAAAAAAATGATGAAAATGAAAATGAAAATGAAGATGAAGAAGGAAATCTGTAGCTTAGTAATCGGGCTTCGGCACCTCAAGAAGTGTAGAAGTTCACGTCAAACGGTGAAAGGATATCTAAGTTTACAAAATATTTAGATAAAAAAAAGAGAAAAGGCAGAGTGAAAGCTGCCTGTAATTCGAGGATTGGATTTAAGGAGTGTAGAGTTGATATCATCTCTAAGTAATATGTAAAAAGCCCATGCACCATCTTATTAATGTCTATTGATCACAAGCACATTCACAAAGGAAATGATATTTTCAAGTGTATCTTGAGGAACTGTCTAATAACATAAACTGACATGTTTATCTTTGACACTTGCCATTAGAGCTGGAAAAACTTATGGTTGATCAGTCTCATTTCTGATTTCTTGACATGAAATATGATGTTTTGAGTTATTGTTAGTCCTAATTATTCACTTGTGTGCATTGCTAAGGGACTAGCAAGGAGTAAGTTGGGGGATGTGATAATTACATAATTGTTATAAATAATTATGTAATTTCATCGACAAATAATTGATAATTTTATAAATTTCTATTATCATTCGATTACAAGTGAGATAATTGATTAAATCTCTTTTCTGTTGTATTTGTAGGATTAATGGACCAAGAAATGAAGTTTCAAATGGGCAATGGATTTAATTGGATCAAGAGAGAATAATAAGAGATTCTAATTTTTAAAATATTCTCTCTCTCTCTCTTTCTTTTCAATTTTTTAAACTCCATCTCATTTTTAAAATCCCCTCTCCTATTTTCCAAAAATCCCTCTCCTTTAATCTCTCCTCTTTCCTCTATTCTATCTATCTATTTTACAAATATTCTCTTCCTCTCTCTCTTATCTCTTACCTCCTCTCTTTCTCATTCCTGCCCCCCGCAGCTCTCTCTCCATCCCCTCTCTTCCGACTCTCTTTTCCTCTTCTTCTTCTTTCCCCTCTCCCACTTCTCTTCTTCCTCTTCTTCTTTCTCCTTCTCTTTCTTATTTCTCTCTCTCCCTATGTCTCTCTCTTAGGCACGTAGAGCAGCAGCAACAGTAGGCCGCGGTCTTCGCACCCCTAGGCATCCACCGCGCCAGCCAGCAACCTCGCGCACCTCGCATGGCCGCCAGGCCACCCCTGTGCGCTGTCCGCGTCTGCCGCGTGCCTCGCCCGTGCGCCCTGCTTTCCTCAGCTGCCTACCGCGTCGCCCGCCCGCGCGAGTCCGTCCCGCGCGCGTCGCCCGCCTGCCTAGGCCGCCACCGCCATGCACCCCCAGGCCCGCGCGAGCCTCCCTTGCCGCCATGCACCCCCGCGCCCGCCTTCGCGTCCGAAGCCGCCGCGCTCCCTACGCGCTCCACCCCCTCCTCCACGTGCATGCTTTTGCATGCACGTAGAGGAGGCGACCACCTTCTCTCTCTCCTCTCGCTCGCCTCTCTCTCTCTCTCTCTCTCTCTCTCTCTCTCTCTTCTCGTCTCTCTCGCTCTATCTCTCTCTCTCGTCTCTCTTGTAACTGTTCTCTCTCTCTCGTTCTCTCTTTAATTTGCTCTTGTTTATTATATACATGGATTCAACATTTTGATTATTTAATTAAGTTTAGTGGAACTTGTTATTCTCCTCCCTCTTCCTATTCGATCCTCCTCTTTCCATCTCCATCTTTTACATCTTGCCTCTTTTAATTTGTTTTTTTGTTAGTGGGTTTACGTAGAGTCTTTTGTTAGGTAATATTTTATTAGTTATTTTCTTTCCCTTCTCTCCCACTCTTCATATGTATCCCTCTCTCAACTTTAATTTTAATTTTGACGTAATTATATTAGATTTATTGGTCTATCAAATTAGTCTTAGAAGTTAGTTTTAAAATTCTCATCACACTTTTCTAATCAAAGAAACTCAAGGTTTTCAAAGTTAATAATCTTTTTCCCCTTGGATTCGACTCGGTCTCATCACTTAACTATTGTTAAAATATTTTGTGCAAGCCGATAATTTTTAAGATTGTTAGCCAAGTGTTTAACGACGCATTTGTGGGTTATCAGTTGTTCAACAAAAACTTTCTCTTCTATTAAGCCATTTAAGAATGCACTCTTAACATCCATTTGCTGTAATTTAATACACTGAGCACATACAAAATGAGAGTAAAATTCTGATTGTCTCAAGCCTAGCTGCAGGAGCAAAAGATTCTTCAAAGTCAATTCCAAATTCTTGATTATAACCTTTTGCTACTAGTCTAGCCTTATTCCTTATTATCTTACCTTCTTCACTTGTTTTATTTCTGAAAACCCATTTAGTTCCAATGACACTTTGAGAAGAAGGTCTTGGAACCAAATGCCAAACCTTATTTCTTTTAAATTGATTCTGTTCTTCTTGCATGACATTTATCCAGAAAGCATCTTTTAGTGCATCTTCAACATTTTTAGGTTCAATTTGTGAAACAAGAGCCATTTGATCTAATTCAGAAATAAGTTTAAAATGAGATCTTGTTCTGGGTGGATCAAGTAGGTTACCATTGATACTGTCTTGAGGATGATCCCTTAGCATTCTGATGTTCAGTTGATCTGTGTTTTCATTGTCAGCTACTGTCTTTTGGCCATCTTCATCACCTGAGTTTTTATTTGTGGCAGACTCCTTTCCTAGCTTGTTGTTTGCATCTTCCTTTTCCAGGATTTCTCCATCATCCTTTTCCCTGCACACACCATCATGAAGTTCATCAAAGGTTATATGAGGGGATTCTTCAACAGTTTGATCTTTGACATTAAAAACTCTATATGCTCTAGAATGGTTGGAGTAGCCAAGAAAAATCTCCAACTCACTCTTGGGTTCAAATTTATCCAAATCACTTTTATTGTTGTTCAGAATAAAGTATTTTGCATCAAACACTTTAAAATGAGCAATGGAAGATTTCTTACCTTTCAGAAGTTCATAAGAAGTCTTTTTGCTTAGTGGCCTTACCATTGCACGATTTATGATGTAGCAAGAAGTGTTTACTGCTTCTGTCCAGAATTTTCTAGGCAACCCACTTTCAATCAACATTGTTCTTGCCATTTCAACTAGTGTTTGATTTCACCTTTCTACCACTCCATTTTGTTCAGGGGTTTTGGGTGATGAGAATTTGTGAGATATTCCTTCTTCCCTACAAAGATTTTTAAAATCAGTATTTTCAAATTCACCACCATATTTAGACATGATTGAAATTATTTTAAACTTTCCTTCTTGAAGGATTTTCTTATGGAATTCTTGAAATTCCATGAAGGCATCACTTTTGTGAGTAAGAAAGAATACCCAAGTAAATCTTGAAAAGTCATCAACAAGTACATATCCAAACCTTTTCCCATTTAGACTGTTTGTCCTTGTGGGTCCAAACAGATCCATGTGAATAAGTTCAAAAGGTTTAGAGGATTGACTTTCAGATCTACATTTGAAGGATTTTCTTGTTTGCTTTCCTTAAGTACATGTTTCACAGATTTTGACATTTTGCTTGAAGGAAATTTCTGGCAAGCCTTTTACCATGTTGAATTCGACTGATTTATGTAGCATATTGTAGCTAGCATGTCCTAGTCTACGATGCCACAAGCATGCAAGATCATTTTTATTGGCAGCAAGACAAAGATTGTTGTTTTCAGGTTCATCCAAATCAACTATGTAAACATTATTAATTCTTTTACCAAAAAATTTTACATAGTTTGAATTCGGCTCAAAAATTGAACACCCAAGGGAATAAAAAAGTACCTTGTGACCCTTGTCACAGAGTTGACTTATGCTCAGAAGATTGTATTTCAATCCTTCTACCAGAAGTACATCATCAGTTGAGCTTGAAGGATTTTTACCCACTTTACCTGAACCAACAATTTTATCTTTGTTGTTTCCTCCAAAAGTCACATGTCCTGCCTTCTTTTCAGATAATAAACAGAATTTGTCTTTGTCCCCTGTCATATGTCTTGAACAGCCACTGTCAAGATACCACTTGTTGTTCTTAGCTATAAGACATACTTGCAACACATTCAAAGAAAGATCTTTGGAACCCAAGTACATTTGGGTCCCTTCAAATCACCCAATTCAAGAACATATGAAAGCATACTTTTTGGAATCTAAGCTTGACTTTTTACTATGGGTCTAATGGTATTTTTAGTTTCATGTTGTTTCTGATTCTTTCTGTTGTTTCCAAGAATTTTTGATTCACTGTTTCTTTTCATTTTCATGAAATTGCCTTCAGTGTTCTTTTGAGGAAACCAAGAATAATTCTGATAACTAGACCTCATGGGATATTCTGAATGACCAGATCTAGCAAAGTTGTAAGAGTGTGTCGATACTCTATAGGGATAGTGTCGACCTGCATGAGTCCACCTAGACATGTTCTGTGGTCTGGTGTATGAAGGTGTTGACCTACCATGAGTCCACCTAGACATGTTCTGTGGTCTGGTGTATGAAGGTGTCGACCTGCCATAGGAATAGTGTCGACCTACCCAGTCATGTGATTGATAAGATTTGTTCCATTGAGATATGTTTGTTGATTTGATTACAACACTTGCCTTACCTTTTTAATTGAATTTTTGAATTTCAAAATTTTTAACAGTTTCTCTTTTCTCATTTCTTTGAGTTTTCCTCCCATTGAGTTGTTTTCTAGATGAGGAGGTTTTTGAATTTGTTGAAGAAACAAATGTAATAGTTTTCAAACCTATTTCTTTCTTCTTTGAAGGATTGAAACCCAACCCTTCTTTGTTGAAGTTCACTTTTGTTCCAAGCAAGGCTTCTAAGTTGTTTTTACCACTCACAAATCTTTCCAAAGCTTATTGTCTCCAGATTACTTCTTTCTAAAGATTGTCAATTTCTTTCTTCATTTCAGTATTCACACTTTTTATGGCATCATATTTTTCAACAATCAGTTTCATTTCTTTGACATATTCTATCTCCTTGATTTTCAGTTCACAAACATTTTCTTTTAACCCAGTGATTTCTTGAACAAACTCTTTTTCTTTCTCTTCCATTGAGGTATCATGAACAATATGATTCATTTTTCTTTTGAGCATTTTGTTTTCCTTTTTAACTTCATCATATTAATCAAGCAATTCAAAATAAACATGTTCCCAATCACTGAATGAAAAGTCTTTGAATGGAGATACTATCTCTTTTTCATCTCCTTCTTCTCCTCTAGCCATCAGACAAATTTTAGTATGTGATTCCTCAGCTTCTGAACTCTCTTCTTCATCATCATCTTCCTCTTCACTCCATGTTCCAAACATAGCCTTTTGTTTATTTTTTGTCCATTTGGGTTTGGTCTTATTCAAGGGTTCAGGACATTCTAGTTTCCTGCAATTATAACATACAACCCTGTCAGATCTCTTATTTACATACTGTTTAGGCTTTGAAAAATTATTGACCTGTGATTTCTTTTTCAAAACTCTCTTACCTTCTTTCCTCAGAATTTTTTTGAATTTTCTTGTGATAAGGGCAAACTCACCTAAGTCATTTTCAGAAGTAGATGACTCACTTTCATCAGCGGCTTCCTTGATGCTTGGACTTGCCTTGAGAGCAAGTGGCTTCTTTTTCTTGACATCTTCTTCTGTTCTCTTTAAACCCAATTCATAAGTCATCAAGGAGCCAATTAATTCATCAATAGATGTAGTAGATAAATTTCTTGATTCTTCCACTACACTGGCCTTTGTATGCCATATAGGGGTTAGAGATCTAAGAATTTTTCTAATGAGTTCCTATTCTGTATAGGTCTTTCCTAGATTCTTTAGGCCATTAGTCAACAAGGTCAATCTACCATACATCTCTGAAATGATTTCATCATGCTTCATTTTAAAGGCTTCATATTCAGAAACTAGCATGTTGGCTTTTGTTTCTTTCACTTCAGACGTACCTTCATAAATGACCATTAGGAAATTCCATATTTCCTTTGCACAAGCACATGATGAGACCCTTGAAAATTCTATAGGATGAAGTGAACACTGCATGATGTTCATAGCACTCCAGTTTGCATTTGACTTGTTGATTTCATCTGGAGTCCACTTTTCTTCATCTTCTGATAACTCATAGGGTCCATTACTCACTACCCTCCAGATTTGATGATCTTGGGCTCGCAAAAACACCTGCATGCGAGTTTTCCAATAAGCATAGTTAGTTCCATCAAAATAGGGGGGGTCTATTTAAAGAATGACCTTCTGCAATATATCCTCTGGAATCCATTCCACACAGATCTCTCTTGTTTGTTAAACAAAAAATTGGAGAGCCTAGCTCTAATACCACGTGTTGGGTATGAAATGAATATCTAGAGGGGTGGTGAATAGATATTGACCACTTAAAAAATTACTAGCTCAAAACAGATCTTAGAATATTAAAGAGCTACTTATATCAAACCAGACAACGCAATAGAGCCAATGCACAACGCACCACACAATGCAAGCAAAATTTTTAAGGTGGTTTGGCTCCAATGTGGAGACCTACATCCACCCCGCACTAAACTAAGTGAGGCTTCGCTCAACAACTCGAAGGTGTGAAAACACTCACACAACTACTGATTCACAACTTCATACAGTCCCTGATTCACAACATCAAGATTGTATCAATCTCTCAATCCTCACACACAAAGTGTAGGATCAGTCCATCTACTCCAACTGGAGCAAACAACCAGGCAGTTTGATGTTTAGAAGAAGTGGGAAAAACCAAAATGAGAGAAATTTTTGAAAGAATGCAGAAATCTTGCAAACACTCTGCGTGCAGTTTCACTGGAGTTGAGATCTGATCAGATTTCTCCTTGAACTTCCAATTGCATCTTCTCCAGCCTCGAACTCATCAGTCTCTTCTTCTAGCAGCAGCTTAAGGATCAATTGTCTCTGAATTTGGGTTGAATTTCAATGCTCTACTTTAGTTGATCAGCAACAAGTCTTCATCCCGGTAGAAGAAGTGATCCAGCATCCTTTCTTCTTGATGAGTTGACCACACCGAAACCTGCTCTCTTTTCTTAACTCAAGCTCTCTGCTCTTTTTGCACTTTTTAACTCTCTGATGCTCTGCACTTTTTCTGTGTGTATTCCCTCTTCTGAAGAGGACGCTGCGCCCCTTTTTGTTTAGTATCACAGAATCTTCATGGTGGGCCCCAACAGAATCCCAATTCGTTGGGAGGTGCTTTGCCGCCAAAATGGTATCTTCCAGAACCTTGTTAAGTGTGACTGGAGTCCCAATCATTGGGCCTCGAGTCACATGCCTGGAACTTATGCGCTGGCAGGCTTTTTTCATTATTGGAATAAAATTGTCAGAGAGTCAACACATCGTGAGCTTAGTGTCAACGCACATAGAACTTGACTTGGATTAACGAAGATGCTTCGGTAGAGTCGACTCCATGCCTTCATTGAGTCGACCTTATCCATTTGACTGCTGTAGAAACTAGGTGTCTATAGTATAGAGCTGACCTTGTAGCATCTGAGTGTCGACCTTATAGAATGGTAGAGTCGACCTTATCTTCATCTCGAGTCGACCTTATGGACTGGCGGAGTCGACCTGATCTTCAACTGGAGTCGACCTCATGGACTAGTGGAGTCGACCACATGCATTTCTTTCCTCTAAGTGCTAATAGGAAATTCAACTAGTGTCGATCTGATTCTCATCTGGAGTCGACCTTTTGCAATTCTTTTCCTTCAGCGCTAACCAGAAGACCAACTAGTGTCAACCTATTGTTTAACAAGAGTCGATCTTATGCGATACTTTAGACTTCTGCGCTACTGGAAGACTATCCAGCATCGACCTATCCTTTGGGTAGTGTCGACTTAAGTGCTTCACAGAACTCCAGTAACTCACTCACTGAGATGTGTGTCAACCTATTAAGCAATCAGTGTCAACATGCATAAGATCATTTGACTTTGTGAATTTTCCTGTCATATAAAAACTTGTGTTAGAAGAATTCTTATATGTTTATGAAATTTTTGCTTAACTCATGACATCATCAAAACCAGGGACACAACATCCAAGTCGTGTGTCGGATAGTTCTGCTCATGCATCTTCAGCTGTCTATAAGTATAAGCGACTACCTTCCCGTGCTGCATCAACACGGAACCAAGACTAGTCCCCAAAGCATCGATGTAGACAACAAAACCACCACTACCAGATGGTACAACAAGGATCAGAGCTGAAGTCAATCTACTCTTCAGCTCTTGGAAACTTTGCTCACACTCTGCTGTCCACACGAACCTGGTCTCTCACCTAGTCAACCTCGTCAGCGGCTCAACAACTCTAGCGAAGTCTTGCACAAACCTCCTGTAGTAGCCTGCCAACCTAAAAAAACTACACACCTCTATAATGATAGTGAGCTGTCCCCTGGAAACCACTGCCTCGACCTTGGTGGGATCCATCGCCACTCTTGCACCTGAAACCACGTGACTGAGAAAGTGCACCTCCTTTAGCCAAAATTCACATTGACTGAATTTGGCATAAAGTTGGTGACTTCTCAGTGCCTCCAATACAAGCCTCAAGTGAACCTCGTGCTCCTCCACTGTCGCTAAGTACACCAGGATGTCATCCACGAACACTACTACAAAGCTATCCAAGTACTCTCGGAACACACTGTGCATCATCTCCATGAAGGTTACCAGTGCATTTGTGAGCCCAAAAGGCATCACGACAAACTCAAAATGGCCGTAGCAGGTACGAAATGCTAATCTGGCAATATCTGACTTTTGGATCCTCAACTGGTAGTAGCCCGATCTCAAGTCAATCATTAAGACTGAAGCAAACAAGTCATCGATCTTGGGAAACGAATACTTGTCCTTCACTATTACCTAGTTCTGCTGTCGATAATTGATGCACATCCTAAGACTGCCATCCTTCTTCCTCACAAACAAGACTGGCGCACCCCAAGGCAAACGGCTCATACTTCTCGAGTAACTTATCGAGTTGGCGCTTCAACTCCCTCAGATCCGTTGGCACCATTCGGTACGGTGCCTTGGACATAGGCATCGTCCCAGGAAATAACTCAATGGAGAAATCTACCTCCCGCTCCAGCGGTAAACCAGGTAGGTCCTCCAGAAACATGTCAGTAAAATCACAAACAACAGGCACATCTGAAACAGATAACTCGCCAGAATCAGTGAAACTCACAGAAGCAAAGTATGCTACACAACCATCTCAGATCAGACGCCTAGCTCTACAGAAAGAAATGAAGGGTCAGTGAGTAGACCAGGTACCTCGGAAGCAAAGCACAAGTGCTCCAGGTATCTCGAACCGCACGGTCTTCCACTGACAGTCCATTAATATAGAGTGTGCCTCCAACCAATCAATGCCAAGGATGGCATCAAAGTCGTGGATCTATAAGGCTAACAATCTGGCTAGTAGAAGGTGGCTCTGTACCTCGACGGTGACACCCTCTAGGTAACCCAAAGTACGCACGTAGTCACCCGTCGGATGCTTAACTGCTAGGTTACAGGTCCTCTCTGGAGCAAACGTAGTAAGGGAACTAAATAAAGCAAAACAATGTGTAGCACCAAAATCAATCAAAACATGCGTAGCTCTACCAAGGATAGGAATCATACCGACGACCAGATTAAAGGCCTCTGCCTCTTCTCTGGTGATGTTCATCACACAACTGCTTCCACATCCTAGCTGCGACTACTGTTGGTGTTGTGGTGGCTACTGATACTATTGGCGCTACTGAGGTGGTTGGAACTGCCCCTGGTGCTGCTGCTGATGCTGCACCTGCTGAGGTGGAGGGTACCGAGTCTGCGGTGCTTGCTGCGAGTACTGTGGAGGTGCTAACTGCTGCTACCCCTGCCTCAATGGACACTCCCGCCTGAAGTGACCCAACTGCTCGTAGCGAAAACAACTAGTGCCCTACTGACTCTGCCCTACACTGACTGCTCCACAGGCTCTGGCTGAAATCAGTGCTGCAGGTGGTGGCATCACCTACCCCCTCGTGTGAACATCTTCTTCAGCTTTGAGCTCAGACCAGCGCTGCCTGTTCCCGTAGAGGAAGAAGATGACACACTCTCTTAGCCGCCCCAAGGGCGCTAGTACAGGGTAGACCTCGCCAAACCCCCTCTCTTCTACGGCTGGAAACGAGACTCCCTCTCCATAGTGGTAGGTCTAGCCACTTCTAACACCAAGGTGTCACAAAGGTGGCCAGCCATGGCCCACCTCAACGGTCGTAACCCATTAATGAACCTCTCAGTACGAGCCTGCTCACTAGTGGCCATGTGAGGGACGTGTCGTAAAAGCTGCACAAACCTCTGGTGGTACTGCACCATAGCCTGCTCTCCCTACAACAACTTGTGAAAGTGATCCCTCCTTTCACGACGTGCATAGTTGGAGAAGGACTCGTCGTGAAGACCTCCAAGAACTGCTCCTACGCTATCTGGTCTAGCATCGTACCCTGAAAATTGGTCAGCCTCACTGTCCTCCACCACTCGTGGGCTGACCCCTTTAGCTGATATACTGCCAATCAAACCTGATCCTAGTCTGCACAGTCCATGGTCTTGAAGGTACGCTCGAGCTCATGGACCCAACTCTTGGCTCAGTTTGGATCATAGTCATCGTAGAAGGTCAGAGACCGAAGATGAAGAAACCTCTCCAGAAGTGCTGTGCGGTCCTCAGGTGATGTTGCCACTACTGGAGTCTACTGCTGTACCACTGGTGGTACATCTGGCTGTACGGGTGTTGCCTACGGAGCCGCTGGTGGCTGCTCCTCTACTGCCACCTCTGTAAACTATTGACCTCTTGCTGGCATCTGTTGGTACTGCGAAGGGGCCTGGAACATAGTTCTCGACCACTGCTCCACAACCTCTAGCGGTGGCAGGGGTAGGTACCACTGCTGCTGTTGTGCTCTCTGCTGCGACAGAACACCCTACTGGTCATCCTGTTGAGGCTGAGCATCTGCCGGTGCGTGCTCAACTGCAACCGACTCATCTGGTGTGACGTCCTGATGCTCCATCAACTCTCTGACTATCTTGCATCTACGTGGAGCCATGTCCTGAGACACAAACTATTAATCAAGTTAACAAAAATAACCTTGCGCTAGCAGTGTTACTTGTACTTCCTAAGGGACTTTGCATTGCCACTTAGTTCCATTACAAGTCATGATAGACCTCTTGCTCTGATACCACTGTAACGGCCCTGATGCCTGGACCCCCGGCTCCCGCCAAGAATCCGACCGTCGGCACCGCGGCCCATGGGCTCGAAGACCCAGAAGGGCAAACGGACCAGTCTAACAAGATACGTAACAAAAATAAGCAATGACAACAGGCACTAAAAATGTATTAACGAGTGAAGGAAAAAATGTCCAACACATGGTATGAGTCTAGTACAGTCCCAAGTAACAAAGTACAAGTACTAAAACAGGGGATAACAGATCCCTTAGGGGCATACCCCAAGGGTGACGAAACAAGTTCGAGGGAAACACTGGTCATGGAAGACACCGTCTACTATGGCCCTGTCTCCTCAGCACCGCGGAGGGTACTGCTGTGAAGTCTCACTTGTAAAGAAGGGATTGAGCTTTACGAAGAAGCCCACTAGGGACTACTAATCTCCCACTGGTTCTAACAAGCAGAATAGTTATATGTTTATATCTGAAATTAAGCAAGTAATCTATTCTACTAACAGAGTAAGTGCGAAATCAGAAAGTAACTACACGACCATTGGTCTAAACACGTCGGGATAGAAAACCCGTGTAAACCACGACACTGGGATGAACCCAAGGCTACAACCACAGATAGAGAACCACTGTCTGGACAAAGACACTAGGCACAGAACAACTACCACTAGTCAACCAGTCAGGTGCACCATGCGCCTTATCCTCGACCACCAGTCCATGTCTAGCACCTCCTGTCGGAGTGAGACGTGGAACTAAAGTAACACACAACTGTTGTAGTCTAGCCAGACTACAGTCTCACGCCTGGCCCCTCTAAATGGTACCAGGACCACGTAGAGTGAGGAGGTGAGAAGGACTAACTGATCTGCACTAGAAGAACACCCAAACCACCTCGGCATCCCAGACTCAGCTGAGAGAGCTCTGCAAATGACTCAACGTTGCTGTCCCTACCATTTTCCCCTCAGCTACCAGAGTCCAAAACTCGAGCACTCCCACTGCTTGGAGAACTTCTTCAACCGTTGTGTGGGGATGGGGGTCCAGGTAATGGTAACAACCTCTCAATGGACAATCCCACAAGTGCCTAGCACCGGGCGAACGACTAGTGTAGAACCATCCTAGGAACAGCACAGTTGCCAAGAAGCAAAGACATAGTATAAAGGAAACTCCGAACAGGTCTCTAGTCACTCTTTGTCTAAGAAGGTGACAGAGTCACTGTCGCTTTCTCAGAGGAGGCGACACAAGGGCTATCGCCTTCTAAAGGTGACACTTAGCCGGTCGTGACCTGGGTCTAAAGACGATGTAGGGAGCATCTCTATCATTGTCTCGGTGCCCATTCGAGACCTCCCATAACCCCACAGGTAAACCAGGTCAGAAGGCGACAACCTCCCTGTCGTGACCAGAACACGACAGGGTGAACGTCGCCACCTGACTAGAAGGCGCTGAGGTGATACGTCACGTGTTTAGTGTAGAAGGAATATCTAGGGGGGGGGGGTGAATAGATATCGACCAATTAAAACCAATTAGAAATTAAAAACCTCGAAAATACGGTCTGATCTGATGAAATGATCTAAGCAGTGAACATTAAGCCACACAAGTGCGAACGATATTTTTAAGGTGGTTCAGCTCCAGTGTAGAGACCTACGCCCACCCCTCACTAAACCAGTGAGGCTTCACTATCAAATCAAATGTGTGAGACTCTCACACAACCGCTGATTCACAACTTCTACAGATCACTGATACACAGCTTCAACAACCCTCTGATTCACAGCTTCAAGATTTGTCCCAAATCTCACAATCCTAACACAACAAGTATAGGATCAAATCCATCTACTCCAAGCGAAGTAAACAACCAATTAGAGTGATGTATTGAAGAAATTAAGAAAAAAAAAACTAAATATAACTCTGAAGAAGTCCAGAAATATCAAACACTCTGCTCTGGAGTTAGATCTGGTCAGAAGACTCCTTGAGCTCCAATTGCAGCTTCTTCATGCTTAAGTTCATCGAATTCATCTTCCGGTTGCAGCACACAGATCAATTTCCTCTCAATTTGAGATGAATTCCAATCCTCTGTTCTGGTTGATCAGAAACAGGTCTTCATATTGGAAGAAGGCACAATCTAGTGCCCTCTCCTCTTGATCAAACGACTGTTCCGAAGTCGGATGCTCTTTTTGAACTCAAGCTCTTGCTCTCTGCACTTTTCGCGCTATCAAATCACTGTGATTTTTCTCTGTGCACGATCGCCCAACTGCATAGGACGACTCACGTCTTTTGATTTGATTTACAAAATCTTTTCAGTGGGCCCCTCAACAGAATCCCAAAAACTTAGGAGATGCTTTTGCCACCAAAAGGTAGTATCTTTCAGAACCATGTGAGGTGTACCCGAACTCCCAATCGTTGGACCTTGGGTCACGTGCCCATCACTTATGCGCTGGCAGATCCTTTATATCTCTGTAGAATAAGTGTCATAGAGTCGACACATCCAGATTATAGAGTCGACGCATATTCATGAGACTTAACTTGGATCAGTGTAAAATCTTTAGTAGGGTCGACTCTATGCCCTCCAGAGTCGACCTCATCCATGTGACTGTGTCTCTGACTGTCTGTCTGTGATGTAGAGTTGACCTTACAGTAGCATAGTGTCGACCTTATCTAATGATGGAGTTGACCTAACCTCTATGATAGCTTTCTCCCCCTTTGACATAATAAAAAAGAGGGCAATCACTGATTTTAAGGAGGTGGTGGTGGTAACTGTTGGAGGAGTCTACTTTCAATTCTTGATAGCCTGGCCTCTATATCATCATAATTGTCCCAAAGATAGAACTGAACAACATTGAACCTTGTGTTCAGAAAATCCTGCAGATTGTCAAAATGAGTATCTAGGACAACTGGAATATTATCAACTCCATGAGGTATTGGAGGGACAGCTGCAGAGGAAGTTGCTTGATTGCTCTCAGCTGTGTCAGTCACATCATGAAGCTTCCAAACTTGGTTAAACTCATGTCTCACAAGTTTGAGTTTATGAGACATCTCTGTGTGATAGTCTCTCAGAATATTCATCCTGTTAGTAATTTGATGGACTATTTTGACCAGATTTAGAATATCATTAAGCTTTTCAGATCCTCTTTGCAGTGCTTCTTCAACTGACTGTACTTCATCAAAAATTTCAGCTTGAGTGTAGGTAGCAGTGTTGAAGACTTCCGCAATTTTCTTTATGAGTGCGTCTGATCTAACAGCTGTAAATCTAGCAGTTTGCTCTTGTCTGTCAATATTCTCGCTGAACTTTCTCTCATTTTCTTCCAACTTGCTCTCAAACTGCAAGAACTGTTGATCAATCTTGGTATTCAGTAGGCTAATAGAGTCATTTACAATAGCGAATTGATCTTGTAGAAATTGGAGAAGCTGTGATGGAATGGGAGTTTCAGCAGAAGAGGTGGAAGGATGGACCTGCTCAGCAACAAAGGGCTCATGAGAAGTGGGATGAGCAGGTGAGAAATGTGACTGATCCACACCTAGATCATCAAATCTAGGTATAATAGAGGGTGAAGGAACATGCAGAACTTCACCCAACTGAACTCCTTCAATTTCATCCTGAGCTCTCTGCTTATCTTTGTCATGATGTGGCTGATCCACATGAACATCTTCATTGACAATCTCTTGAGGTGCAACAGGTGTAGACACCTGGTTCCAGCTAATAAGTTGAACTACATTTTTTGTCACCTTAGTAGGCCCCTAATTGGTCACTCACCTTGAGCCCATCATTAGCCTTGTTTTAAGCCCATTAACAATTTAAATTGCCTTGAAATCCCGCCCATTATCAATTGAGAGAGTCCTTGGCCATTAATAACTCTTATCCTTTCATGTGATTGGCTGATAATTCACATAAATTTCGATTCCATAGTCGCGACGCATCGTAGCGCCGCGTCTAGGTGTCGTGTCGATGCAAGCGCCGCGACAGCCCATGCATTATCCATGCACGTGGGCACACTGTTGCGTCGTCCTGCTCCGTCGCATCTCTAAGTAGCGGCCTTACAATACGCCGCGACAACAGCTATGCATGCTGGCCTCCGCAACCACCTCCTATTTATCCTCCCATGGGTGTATCTTTATTCCTAGGGAATATCTCAACCCCTTGGGCAAGATTTGGGCCCTAGGGACTCTCTTTGAGGATCCCAAGGACTCTCCATGCGATTTTGGGTGGTCTTTATCACTCATTTTAATTATTATGGGATATTCTCTCTTCAAAGCTCTATAAAAGCAAGGCCCTTCCTCAAGGACGGGGAGAGCCTCATTTTCACCCTGAAGGGCTGCCAAAATCTCCTTTGACCTACACTTAGACCCGTAGCCCTCTCATTTTCCACTTTTCCCACATATCCCACTCCACAAAAGGCCACTCATTCCTTCATCAACGGAGGGTGGAACGTGTGAATGGCGACTCCAACACTTCCCTGAAGCCTTTGCACTACATTTGGGACGATCATCAAGCTAGGGAGTCGCCCTTATAGGGCTCATCCTCTCCCCCTTCCCTTTTCTTCATTTTTTCATGCATTTGATTTATTTTCTAGATAGATTGTATCCATTTTCCATCCATGTTTTCACACACCCAAGGGGTTTAAAACCACCCCCAGGTTCGTTCCCTTCATGTTAGTTCATTTCCCTTCATTTTTAGAATAAATACTACACTTATCATGTTCTAATAGGGCTTTTTCTTGTTTCTTCTTTGTTTTGGCAGGCACCCAAGCTTTTCCACGAGGAGCTCTTGTCCTTCAGCCGGCTGGAGGACGGGAAGAAGGTCCACACACGACATCTCCCGCACATAGAGAATGCGACAGTGGAGGATGACGCGACAAGAGATGCGTCAGGCGGTAGCGACGCGTTACCAGCAACTTCGCGACAGGTAAGCCTGCCGCGACACCAGGTCCGCTTCCTTTCTCTTTCCATTTCCTAGTTAAGTTAGCCTGTGTCATTCTCTACTTATTAGGCAACTTGCTAGGTGGCGATCACATTCCTACTTTCTATACTACTAGTTTTTAGTACATGTTTGTGTTGAGGGGGAGCACAATCCCCGTGATTACACCTTTTGGCGATCACGGTGGGACCTTCAGTGCTACCCTCGTGGATTTAGTTTGCCTACCTGCCATGTGTTATTCCTTGTTTGTTCTTTTGGTGCCCTGTTAGTCTTTTGTTCCTTGTTTCCTACATTTTTTGGCGCTCGGTTCTTGTCGCGGCGTATCGCGGTGACGCGATAATATCGCGTCGTCTGACAAGGACGCATTAGCAGGTCAGTGCTTTTATTCTCATATCTATCTTAGCTTGTTTCTATGAGATCATGCATCCCTGTTCTATTATCCTGTACCATGTACTGTCGTGTTTCTGGATGTTAGAATCCTGTTAGGGTTCGGATTTTCCTTTTATTTTTACTTGTAAGTTTTCGAGCTTTGTCACGGCGTAGCGCGCGGACGCGATCCGGTCGCGTCGAGGGTAGGCGTCGCGTTCCCAGGTATGCTTTGTATGTTAATGTCTTGATCCATGAACTGGCTTCTGAGTGCTTCCTGATTTATCCTGTATTAGTTTAGTGTTTTTGTGCTTTTATCCCCTCTTAGGGTAGTCTGTGTGAGTCTGGTTTGGTGACTTTCTTTGTTCTCGGGGCTCTGTTCTTATCGCGGTAGGCCGCCCCATCGCGATAGGGTCGCGTTGTACACGGCCGCCGCAACTCTGCCCGAGAACTATTTGTTCACCCTATTTTGTTTTACTTGTCACTTGTGCACACATCTTGGGCACTTAGGCCCTTGCATACACTACTCGTCCCATTTTTTCAAGTTCCCCCTTGGTTGAGTGAGCCCTCTCACCTACGAGCACTCGTAGGCTAACTCGGGCCCACCCTCTGAGGACTGTTAGGATCGGATATTCGGTAATGGCAAAGCTAGAAGGGGGGGTTGAATAGATTTGCAGTGGAAACTTAAGCAATTTAAAAATTACTTCGTATTAAAAGATCTACTTAATCAAAACCCCTTTGATTTGATTCAGCATGTGTGAATAAATCAATAAGTAGTGTGTAGACGAAATCCCTATGCATGCATCTAGAGCAACACAATGCAAACCACAAGTCAAACCACAGTGCACAAGGGATTTTTAGGTGGTTCGGAGATCACACCACGTGACTCCTACGTCCACCCCCCACGCAGTGAGGACACACTACTAAACAATTGAGTACAACACACACACAAGAGCACAACTGCTCAACCACACACACACACACACGCTAGATCAGGTTCACAACAGATCAGATCCTCTAGCCTTGATCTGACCAAGACACCACAGACTATGATCTGTGCACAACCCTTGTACTGATCACAAACCACACACACTTCCACAAACACCACGTACTGACCTCCAATCAGTACACACACACACAAATATATGAAGGTAGAAAGAAAGAAGAGTTCTGAGTTGTAGAACAAATTCGGAGATGAAGAACTCTTCGTGTGGTCGTCCAGAAGAACTCCAAGCTTCGTGGTGATGATGATCAGACGATGTAGACGAAGCTTGATTCGTGGACAAACTGACTTCAACTCCTCTCGTGAGATGGATCTTCCTTGAGCAGAACAGAGAGTTGAAGCAGAGCAGTAGGAAGAAGCCTTCTTCTTGACTTTTGCTTAGGGTTTTGGTATGGTGGCTTCTTGCTGCGAAAATAACCTCATATGATCCATATATAGTGGTGTCCAAGCATAGAGAGTCGTGCTAAAAGGAAACACCAAGATTAGATCATATCCTGGCCATTAGATCTTCCCAAAACTCCGTCTGTCGACAGCCGACTTGCTGCTGTCGACAGGAACAGAAAGTGTTGCAAGATCCAGAAGACTGGGCTTTCTGGAAACAGATTTCTGTGTGTATCTGTCGACATGGCAGTTTTGCTGTCGACAGGGGTGCTGTCGACAGGGCAGTTTTGCTGTCGACAAGGCACTATTCATCTGTTGACAGCACACTATTCCAGCAGCTTGTCTTATTCTTTTGCACTTGGGTTTTGGACTTTGTCTTGCATGGAATCTCACCTACATTTAAGAACATTATTAGTGAGATATAATGAACATATACATGAACAAATTAAACATGTTTTTCTTGATTAGCATTTGCTTTTCTTGATTAACATTTGCTTGACTTAGCATTTTCATTATGTTTCACATATACACAAACATCAATTTGTATTGTTCATGAAATCTCATCATCAAAAACAAACATGCCATCAAGTCAACTTAACATTCTCATGTAAACCCAACATTCTCCCCCTTTTTGATGATGACAAAACTTACAATTGATGTTTCTCCCCCTTTTGGCAACATTCAAAAAGATAGGTCAAGCACAAATGGATAAGAATAAAGCAAAGAACTGTGTGACCACATAACTGAATTGTGAAAGATATGAGTGGGGAATGAGTGTTCAATTAGAATTTTAAGGTTGAGAACTGGTTTATACCCATTGCAAAATGTCATAGACACTAGTATTAAGATACGTAAAAATTCTACAATGGTGAAGAGATAATACTTTGGGAATCTCAAGTTATAGCATTTAGGATACATCATTCAAAAACATATGAAAGTAAGATAACCCCTTGAATAAAACCATTAAAGAAAATCATATACCTTAGTGGTGATTTTCAGTTGGTAAAGGAAGGTAATGTCCACATAAACATTTGACAATTGACAACACATTGCCCTTGATTTAAATCGTGGAGGCTCCACTCTATTTCAAGCATTTGAACAATTTCTTTTGTCAAGTTAATGTGGGAAAAGTAGTAATTAGGATCACTTTTACCTTTTGACGTGAAGATAGATATGAGGGATGCCCGTACCCCCAGTTACTCAGTGTGAGTGACCATCATACCATTGTGCAGAGATAATGAAAAGACTTTTTGATGCGAAGACAAACATTTGTGATGCCCATGTCCCCGGTTACTCAGTGATTCTCATTAGTGCTCTGCCTTTGTCCCATTTCAAATACTTTTTATGAACTTTTGAGTGTTTGAAATCTGTAGCTTTTCTCCTTTTTTTTAATATTTTTAACAATCAAGGTCAATGGTTATTTAATGTCAATGGTTAATGTAAAACACTAAGTTCAAAGACCTTCTTACTTATCAAACCATTTAAGAAACATGATAATCCACAAGGGAGTCATTCAAGTGAGTTAGGATAAAATCATTAGATTTGATCAATATTTTCTAGATGACACAACCTAGACTCAAGCACAAAATATTATATCAAAATCATTGTGATTAATTCAATGTCTTTGATACTATATGAATATGAAAGATTGCAATGAATATTAAGTCCAAATTCTCCGCTTGCATCAATAATATGAACATACTCATAAAGAAGGATTAGAAAAGATGAAGATTTGTCATTGAAATGTGTATCTGTCGACAGCAAGGTAGTGCCTGTCGACAGATGCACTCAGACCTGAAAGACTTGGTTCTGGGAGGTCAAGAACTGTGCTTGGCTGTCGACAGATGGAATTCGTCTGTTGACAGAAACACTCAGAGTTCAAAGACTACTTTATGTGAAGTCATAGCTGTCGACAGGCTGTTTGGGGCTGTCGACAGGGGCTTTGAAAGTTCAGCTTTATGGCTGAGAATGAAGGGAACTTTGAGCTACAAGATTGAGGGATAAGTACACATTGAATATGAAGAGTATCCCTTATGAATTTCACTCACCTAGCCTTAAACTTACTCCCCCGTAATGTGTGCATGTGATGAGATAACATTCAAGCAATTCAATCATGATTTACACATTCATCACAAGCAGTTGCACACAAATTTCATGAGCATTTTCAAACTTACTCCCCCATAACACATGCATGGTAAATGTATCACGCAATTCACACATTATTAAGCACTCAACTAGCCTTATGCATTACATGACTTTTGGTACTTGGCGGAGTATTTTACTCACACATAATGATAGTTTCCAAACAAGCATAACTTGTTTTTCCATATGTCATCATTTGATATACCAAGAGGTCATGTGCACAGTTATGCAAGCAAAATGGCATGATTCCAATTGCTAAGAGGCATTATCATGTAGGGGTAGCATTAAGACACATTTTCATTGCTCAGATAAAGGTAAGGATCCATTTCAATTCTTGCAATTCAAAATTGAAGTGATAAAGAGATTTTTACCTGAACAGTCTTCAATCACAGTCTCCAAAAAATTTTACCTTTGTTCTCCATCATTTCTTGCCTTGCACAGCCAATGGCATGAATTCATTTCTAATTTTTGGCTGCAAGACATCTCAGCTTGTTGATCAAGCTTGTTTTGGGACCCACACTTGCTTGGGTCCTGCAACGACATTAATGTTAGGATATAACAAAGATTTCAAAATCCAAAGTGATTTGATTTTTGGATTTCTGTTGTTTTGTGCAGTTTTCCTGTTCATAGATACATGAAATTTCTGATCTTTATGAACACGTTTATCCTTGTGTGTATGAACACATGGATTATTATGGAGCTTTGAAGCATGCACAACATCATGATTTTTATGAGAGTGTTGATTTTTCTTCCAGCAGAATTTAGCAAGATGACCAAGTTTATTGCATTTGTAGCAAACGGTTTGAGCATTTACCTGGAGCTTACCATAGTGTGATTGCATTTGCTGGAATCTCTGAGATCCTTTAGAGTACCTTTGATCATCCTTGGGTTGAGAAGAAGAAGGTGGTACCCGTTGATATCTCTTGGCATGATGTGGAGTTGGAGATTGCCTTGTAGCTTTGTGAGCTGTTGGAGGAGTTGAAACCTTGTACAATCCTGCTTTCTTTTTCACTTCCTTTTTCGGATTTTCAGTTGTAACAACATTCTTTCTAACTGCTGCATTTTTGTTCAAGTTTTTATTTTGTTTTTGAACATTTTTCTTATTTTTCACAGAAGCAAGACTTGTGTTTTTCAATTCATTTTGAATCTTCTGTTTTTCAGCTTTTAATGCAACAACGTCTATTTCTGAAGTCTGAAGCTTGTTTAGCATGACATCCAAACCATTTTTCATTTTGTTCTTAGAATTGTTCCATTCGTCATTTAATGGTCTGTCATGATACATGCATTCAATCTTCTTTTTCAGATGATTATTTTCCTCAATCAATTGGTTGCATTTCTCTTTTATTTGATGATCATGAGCCATGTTGGAGATTTGTTTGATCAATTGATCATTATCAAATTTGAGATTTTCATTATGATCAATCAATTTTTCATTTTGATTTTTCAAATCAGAATTTTCAGATTCCACATGATCATGATCTTCTTTCAACTTAGAAAACTTGATTTCATAGTTTTTGACTTCCTTTTCCAATTTTTCATTCTCCATTTTCAATGTTTCATTTTCTTCATAGAATGCTTGAGCATTATCAATTATCATTTCATTCTTTTCTAGATTTTCTTTTAGCTTCTTGTTTTGATGTTTAACAGTTTTAAATTGTTTGCACATGTGCTCATAGCATTCTATCAATTCATCATAAGATATATCATTCTCTGAATCAGAATTGGATATTGATGCATCAAATGGATCTGAATTTGATTTACCTGATTCTTGAGAATTTCTTGACACCTTTGACATATGTGATCCTCTAGAGTCGTCTGAACGAGAAGAGCCTCTTGAGCTTCCATGAGCCATGTAGTATTTTCTTCTCTTCTCTTTCTAGACTTGCATGTTTTCATAGAGGAGACCTGCATTTTATCAACATGATTATCAAACTCAATAATCATTGGTCTATTTATGATACTCGAGAACTTAGACATATTTCTGAGTAATGTTAGATAAATAAACCAACCAACAAAGTGATCAGATCAGTTCAGAATCAATTATAAGCCCGATCAGAGCAATTAAGCACACATAAACAGATATGCCAAATCACAATCGATGAACAGAAAACCCGCTCTGATACCAATTGTTAGGATTGGATATTCGGTAATGGCAAAGCTCGAAGGGGGGGTTGAATAGATTTGCAGCGAAAACTTAAGCAATTCAAAAATTACTTCATATTAAAAGATCTACTCAATCAAACCCCCTTTGATCTGATTCAGCATGTGTGAATAAATCTGTAAGGCCCCGAATTTTCTTTCCCGCTTATACTTTATGTATATGTTGTTTGCTTGTTCTTGCATAAATGGCGTGCATGAAAATGGTGCATATTATAGATATAAATTTTGCATGAGTATATGCGAGGATGTAAACTATTATCGTGAAGATGAGTAATTGGCTAATTTTGAGTATAAATATCTATTTAAATACTATGCAGGTGCTATCTAAATATTGAAGTATACCTTATATTGCCCATTTCATGAATATTGTGTGCGAATATATGAAGTGCATACGTGTATGCGCGTATGTAGATTATCATATGCATGTGATAATTGTGTACTTAATTTTACACATGTAACACCTTGGTATACTTAGGTATGCATGAGTATACTTAGTTGTAAACGTTGTTCGTTTGCATGGTATAGTAATGTGTACATTGTACTTTGTACATTGCATGTATATATATATATATACATTGTATGCGTATGAAGATATTCATGTACGTGTTATTATCTTGATGTACCTATGTATGTATGTGTAGAATTAGTAGTAAAGTTTGGATGGTTACATGGTGTAGTGGTGTATACACTATACTACATGGGTTTCATGTGCATATATGTGTGGATTAAGCATGGTTCTGCATGATTTTAAGTTCTGGCAGAAGAATGTCTTGGCGTCAACATGGATGGACGCCCATGATATGTCAGCGTCCATATCGACTGACGCCAACCCTAATGTAGCCGTCCATGTATGTGGACGTCAATATCCCTAAGTTTCTGTACGCTGCAGACCCAGAATTTCCGGGGCAAGCAAGCTCACTGGTTGGGGAGATGTCTCCCAACGGCTCTCAACTCACATCAGACCCTGCCCACGCATGCCCCAAGCCTAGATCTATATAGAAACCCCCCTTAGCAGCTGGAGGTGATTGCTTTTGTCTCTTGGCCAGGAAAACCCTAGCTGTGAGGAAACTAGAAGAAAACCTGATCTTCCCAAGCTTTAATCCGGCGATTGGGAGACCCTCTGAGAGATCCATGAAGATGGGAGCGTAGTACAGCTGCCCAAGAAGCATCCCCAGACCCTAAACCTATGAAATACCCAGCCTAGATCGAGGAGGAAGCTTTGACATTTGGTGAACCCTTGGACCCGAGTTGCAGAAAAGCTGAACTTAAGGAGCTCTAATCCGTCGATTGGAGGAGGAAACCAAGAAGCTGCCACATCTGGGAGACGGCGAATACATCCAAGAAGAGATCCCAGCTCCGAGGTGCCATCTACATCGACAGGAGAGGAGGATCGAAGGAGTTTCTGAACACCTTTTTGGCAAGGCCGAGAAGGGCTTCATCAGCTTATTCCGATCTTGTAGATTTAATTGAGAGGCAAGTAACCCATAGATCTCAATCCCATACATGTTCCCTAAGTCCCAGTAATTTTTATGGATTTTAAATCGTGTCCTGGACCCTCCTTTTCACTGAGTATTTGGGGTTCGGTCTGTGCTGTTGCACAGACAGGAACTTGGCATCATACCCTTGACGCCAAGATCTCCATAGGCATCCAGCGATCATGCCGGCGAAACTCTTGAACGGCCAGAGGCTGCCGCCAAGTTCTTCAGGACAGAACAGTGAGCTGTTCTTCCTGATAGATGATTATTTTCGATATGTTTTCGCCATGAGGATATAGTATAAATCCTATATGCTATGTAAAATAGATAATGTGGTGTGTGTGTGTGGAAATTTCTGCATTTTTCTGTGGATGGCATGAATTCTTTTGATTATTGAAATACATGTTGGGAAAAAATGGATTATGCATGATCATCTGCTGTCTACCGAATTCCTGAGAATTAAATGCCCTAGATTTTTCTATACCATGTGTATATGTATCAGTCCATGCCCTGAGATTTTAGAATTTGAGAATTTTTCCATGAGTGTGGAATTTACTGAAAATTTTTGTTTTGGAAATAGGAAACATGCATAGGAATTGTAAAATCTACAGTAAATTGTGTATTATGCAATAAATCCGAGGAAAATTTTTGTGATGACAAATATGTTAGGATCAGGACTGCGAACTGTTAAACCCGATGTTCATGTTATGTTCCATGTTAAATCAAATTATGAACGGCATGAGATTGCATGTTCTAATTTCTATAAATGTAATATGGTTCAGAAAAATATGAAAATTTGCGTGTGTGATTATAAACCTGAAATGTGTCTGTGGTTAAAATCTCAGGTTGTTTTGATAACAGTAAGTATCGTTATGGATTTTAATGAGAAAAACGACTATGTGAGCATGTTAATTGTGATTTGATGTGATTCAGTGAATTTCAGTATGATTAAATCTATATTATGATTATTTGGAAGTTGCAACAGTGATGTTAAAAATCAGTGAATGATGACTTATGTGTGTGAATTATGTATGAGTGTGTGTGCATGAGACATGAGAAAACAAGTGGTATAAGTGTGTAAAACGGTTAATGTGATAAAGATAACAAAAAATGCCCATAAGACACTGCCACCTTAGAGGCTTGGAGCTGTACTGTAGTAATGCCCCTACGGGAAAGCTCAATGTGTTATGAGATACCCTAGGCAAAGGGTCTTGATAAAGTGTATACCCTGGCAAAGGGTCTTGTAAATCCTGGAGGTGGACAAGTTCCACTGGAATGGTGGGAAGGGCTTTCCCCGGTTTCTGCAAGAACTAAGACTTATCACTGTGCCGGTGATTAAGTAAGTGAAAGTGAATGTGTGTGTATGTGACCGTCTAATGGTGGTTTGGGCTATGTCTTGGCATTAAGTGAAAATAAGTATAAGTGTGAATGAGAAAAGTGACATGTGTTCATAGCACAAGGTATGTGCATGATAAGTGTAAATGTGGCACATGTTATGTGCAAAAGTGAAATGATAAGAAGTGTGTGAATGTGAAAGAGGAATTAATGGGAAATGTGTATGAGTATTGTGTGATAGAACAAAGTGAGTGTATGCGAAAGCCAAGGTTCATCATATGGTTGTGTGAAATGAGAAAATAGTATAAGTGTAAATGACAATAGTGTTAATTGATAAATTGTTTATTGATGTGTACAAATGTGTGTGTGTATGTGCTTATGTATAACTTGTTAAATTTCTAAGAGTGATGTTACCATTAGTACCAAAATGTAAGTATATGCTTTCATATTCATGGAATTTGAATGGTTGGATGCACATGTGTTTAGTATCATGTTGTATAGTTAAAAGTGATCCCTATGCAAGGGTAATATGAATGTCATAAAAATTGTAGAAAATCAGCAAGCTAAATGTAAGTAAATTGTTATGATTGCATGCAAAGTGAGTTAGAAATCATGCTAGCAATGAAACCTATCTTGTATATGTTTTTCTACGACTTAGTTATGAAGTTTTACAATGATGTGAGTAAAGTGTGAAGGTATGTGAATGTGTATTTGTACTTATGATAATGACGCCATGTTATTAGAAATCTTGTTTAGATTATAGTTTTACATGTGTTAGAATAGTTGTTTAATACAATTTCATGTGAAATTACTTGTTATGGCATAATCACGTATGATTTAATTGCTGAAATTCTATTGAGTTAAATTGTTGGAAAATATGTATGTATTGAATCTTGAGTTACTTGCCGAGTCTATTGTGTAGACTCATTCTTGCTAAACATTTCAGGAAATTGTAGCGGAGAAGCTAGCAAGGCTTGAAGTGGAGTTAGACTAAGGGATTGAAGACTTGTAATTTATCTTTCATAGTATGTAAAGCTACAATTGAAATTTGAGTTTGTTCAAATGTACTTGGAATCGGCTATGTATTTGGAACATTTTGTACTTATGTTATCTCTTGTTGAACTATACAGACTGTGGTATGTGGATTTAAAAGTTGATGGAATGAGATTTATTTAAATTCCGTTGCATTTATTTAATTCTATTTGTGTATATCTCAGCTCATTTGTTACTTGTGGGGTATTCTCCACTGTAGAGGCTTGCTCTCATCCGACGTGGGTTGGTATAACCGTACCGAGTGGAAGTGGGTCGTTGCAAAATCAATAAGTAGTGTGTAGATGAAATCCCTATGCATGCATCTAGCGCAACACAATGCAAACCACAAGTCAAACCACAGTGCACAAGGGATTTTTAGGTGGTTCGGAGATCACACCACGTGACTCCTACGTCCACCCCCCACACAGTGAGGACACACTACTCAACAATTGAGTACAACACACACACACGAGCACAACGGCTCAACCACACACACACACACGCGCTAGATCAGGTTCACAACAGATCAGATCCTCTAGCCTTGATCTGACCAAGACACCACACACTATGATCTGTGCACAACCCTTGTACAGATCACTAACCACACACACTTCCACAAACACCACGTACTGACCTCCAATCAGTACACACACACACAGATATATGAAGGTAGAAAGAAAGAAGAGTTCTGAGTTGTAGAACAAATCCAGAGATGAAGAACTCTTCGTGTGGTCGTCCAGAAGAACTCCAAGCTTCATGGTGATGATGATCAGACGATGTAGATGAAGCTTGATTCGTGGACAAACTGACTTCAACTCCTCTCGTGAGATGGATCTTCCTTGAGCAGAACAGAGAGTTGAAGCAGAGCAGCAGGAAGAAGCCTTCTTCTTGACTTTTGCTTAGGGTTTTGGTATGGTGGCTTCTTGCTGCAAAAATAACCTCATATGATCCATATATAGTGGTGTCCAAGCATAGAGAGTCGTGCTAAAGGAAACACCAAGATATAGATCATATCCTGGCCATTAGATCTTCCCAAAACTCCGTCTGTCGACAGCCGACTTGCTGCTGTCGACAGGAACAGACAGTGTTGCAAGATCCAGAAGACTGGGCTTTCTGGAAACAGATTTCTGTGTGTATCTGTCGACAGGGCAGTTTTGCTGTCAACAGGGGTGCTGTCGACAGGGCAGTTTTGCTGTCGACAAGGCACTATTCATCTGTTGACAGCACACTATTCCAGCAGCTTGTCTTATTCTTTTGCACTTGGGTTTTAGACTTTGTCTTGCATGGAATCTCACCTACATTTAAGAACATTATTAGTGAGATATAATGAACATATAAATGAACAAATTAAACATGTTTTTCTTGATTAGCATTTGCTTTTCTTGATTAACATTTGCTTGACTTAGCATTTCATTATGTTTCACATATACACAAACATCAATTTGTATTGTTCATGAAATCTCATCATCAAAAACAAACATACCATCAAGTCAACTTAACATTCTCATGTAAACCCAACATTCTCCCACATGAGAACCCAACAAGGACCTCCGTAAGTCCTCGTCACCGTACGCACGTTACGGTTCACCGGGCTGGTTGTACCCGTCGCACCCTTAGTCCGAGCCACCCCACACATGTGAGTGTGTACCATCCTTAGCTACACCGGAGGACTCGAGTTCCTACCTGTTAGGGTTCATTTGGCCGAGTGATATCCCCTTAATCAATTTATTTAAAGGTCAAGTGCAAACTTTAAGAAATTTGCACATTAATCATGACAACTTGAGTGCTTTGATTCATCCCTCCACATCTCAGTCTTTCTTGCTGTGCTAGAGTTTAGGCGTTGTCAGTGTCACCCCCTTATTTGTTCTGGGGGTGCATGCGTCATTGTTTAGGGAGATCGAGTCAGTCCCCTCCGATCCTTGTATTCTATCATAATCCCTTGTTCGACATGGACCAATTCCGGGTCCTTGCCGACGATGTCTTGCCCATCGGGCTCCTCGAGGATGCGGCCCAACCCCCTGCGGCCATACTCCAGGGGCATATCCAATCTCCCCTTCTCATCGGGAGTCAATCCCATCCTCTTTCTCCTCCAGGGGGAGATGACCCCCATTCGCAATTCAGTCAGCTCCTTCCCCATCTCACTTTGGACCAAGTCCGAGAGTTTCTAGCCACTACCAAGGGGAAGCGACCTCTATCTCCCCCGGGTCAGAGTTCAGTTCGACCGGCGGATTCCTCCGCCTATATTGCCTCAGCACCCCACCTTCCTTCCTCAGGGGCAGACCCCACACCCCTCCGTCCTCGGGCCATCCATTTCTCAGAATCGAGCTACCCTCCTGCACGAGAGGTCCGACCTCGATCCCTTCCAACTTCAACATATTATACGGCCGAGCCTACTGCCCTCCCCCGTGAGAGATCTCACTCTTTTGAGCCATCTCGCTCCCTTGTTTCTACACATCATGTTCAAACCCCCTCCGACTTCTTCGCAGAGTGGACGAGTATGAAAAAGGAGTTGCATGACCTCAGGAGGCAAATTGATCCTCGCAAGGTAGCTGATATTGATCTCCCATCATTCCAATACCTCCGGGTACCACCCCAGTCGGAGCTCCCTATTTACCGGCGATACTCTGGGGTAGGGGACCCATATGTTCATTTAAAGGATTTTGTTTATGAATCTGCACCGCACAAGTATGACCGCCACCTCATGGCATACTTGTTCATAAAATCTTTAGATGGTCCAGCTCTGGAATGGTTTTATTCTTTGCCCCCGGAGGAAGCCGAGGATTTCCAGATTGTTCAAGAGAGGTTTCTATAGCAGTTTCAAGATCGGGTCAGACCCGAATACTCTTTTGTAGATCTGGTAGCTGAAAAGATGAAGCCCGAAGAGGAGTTCTCAACTTATGCTGACCGGTGGTGTTCACTGGCCGCCAAGGTCCGCTGCCTCATGCCGGAGGAGGAGAAAGTCAAGCTATTGATCTCCAATGCTACACAAACCTACCGAGCCATCTTAGCCATGAATGACATTACTACCATGCACCAGTTATATGGCCGAGCCCGTTTCATTCAGACCCAACTTAAGGACTCGCCTATACACTCTATGTTTGAGACCCCTAAAACCCGTTACACCAAGAAGCCTCAAGGCCCAGTCACCGAGGGGATCCAAACCAATGAGCAGGTGGGCGCGGTAAGTAACCCCCAGGGCCCGGCAGGTAGGTCTCCATACACCCAGTAACCTCAGCAGCCATGGAATAACAATAGGCAGCAACCTCCCCATGGTCAAAACCCTCCACAAGATCAGCGCCAGTACTCCCAAGTTCCTCCTCCTCAGAATGGCTATGCCCCCAGAAAGCCCAATGGACCCAAAAGAGCCCAATATCCTCCTCTGCCCGAGTCTTTGGCAGATGTCTTTTCAGCCCTCATGTCCTTGAATGCCCTTAGACTCCCTCCTGAGAAGGCAAATTGGAATATGGCAGCAGATCAAACAAAGTATTGTTTCTAGCATCGCCATCCGGGCCACAATGTGTCGGATTGTTTTCAGTTCCGAGACATAATATATGACCTTCATGAGCAGAACCAAATTGATTGGGCAAGAAATGAAAAGGTTAATTCAGACATTGAGAGACCAACAGGGTCAGAGGCAACAGCAGCAACAACAGAGGCGACAACAGCCGCAACAACAACAACAATAGCAACAGCAACAACAACAACAGTTCCAACCCTTCCAATAGCAGTATCAGCAACAGCAACAACAACAACAGCCGGTAAATGACCTTGGCATAATCCGCAACCCCATGCCACAGCATCAGCCTGCTCCAAACCTCCAACCTGCTCCACCACCTCCTCCACCCGCACATGTTAACCTAGTCATCCACCACCCACCGCCAGAAGCTCAATGGGCCTTCGACGATGAACACGAAGTGAGCCAGCTTATGATAATATCCCATGTCACATCCACTACCCCCGCGCCAACATCCACTATGCCTCCCTCCTTTGCACCCATTATTGCCACCATCACTTCACCATCCTATAACCCCCCAGTCATATCACCCATTATCCCTTCGTCCAGCAACGTCTCTTTCTCCCCTACGCCAGCGCCATTACTAGCCAACCCCTCCATTCTTGACACCTCACCCCCTCCAGTCCACCATAATCTCGCCCTGCGGAGCGGGTAGATGTTCCATCGGATGTACCCTAATGCATCCGTGCCCATGCCAGGTCAACCAGCGCAGCAATCCAGCACCCAACAACAGCCAGATATGGAAGAAATAGATCCGGTCCCGGGGACCCAATATGATATTTTGAAGCATTTGGATCAGACCCCCGCTAAAATCTCTATATTAGAGCTAATCAAAAGGTCGCAAACTCATCAAGATGCCCTAAGGGCTTTCCTGCAGAGGGTCATGGTCAGTGAAGACATGAACCCTGATAATCTGCCTTCTGTACTTTCAATTGTGAACAGGGGACCCACTATTACCTTTTCTGATGGTAAGCTAGCTGCCCCTGAAGCCAGAAAGATGCCTTTATGTGTAACACTCACCATAAATAAAGTGGCCATTGATGCAGCACTAGTGGACACAGGAGCCTCAATCAATGTTTGTCCACTGAGCACCCTAAGAGCCTGCAACATCTCAGAACGCCAGCTGCAGCCTACCCCTACCACTATAGCTGCCTATGACAATTCCCGGCATGCCTGTCATGGGGTTATCACATTGCAAGCAGAATTGAGACCACTCGTTATGTCAGTGGAGTTTTATGTGCTGAATATTGATCACACTTACAAGGCCATCTTAGGGTGCATGTGGATTGAGTCACTGGGGGTAGTGCCTTCCACGGCACACCAATGCTTGAAATTCCCCTTCCAAGGGCGGATAGTCAAGGTGAAGAGCGTAGCAACGACCCACATAGTGGAAGCAGTTGAGAGGGTATTACCTTCAGTGTGGCCATCAAATAAGCCTGTCATTTCAGTGCTCGATGTCAATTACCCCTGGGCTTATACATTCTCTTCTAACCGCCCAATTGGGTCCCCATCAGTGACAGCCGTCAGAAAGGATATGTCCACAAATGCAAAAGGATGGGATATCATTTTCAGACTCGCTATCAGTCAGGAAAAGGTTTGGGTACTCATCTCCAAGGGAGGACCAAGACAGTGGCTAGTACAAAGAAATTCAAAAAACATGGTTTAGGATACTCAGAATGGGCCGCGTTCTCATCCTCTTCACAGTCAAACCATGGCCCACTCACCTGGACATTGTATGAACACTTTGTTAGAGGGCCGGTGCAGCCTGGGTACAATACTACAGTAGAAGAAGCACCAAATTCAGCATACCAAGCCCTGGAAGCACAACGACCCAACAAGAAGAAGAGAGCCGGGACAGATACAGAAGCACCTGATCTTGAAGATTTGATTTCATCACTCAGCCTGTTATTTGAGGAACCAGAAGCCGAGACGGAAGAGCCAGAATCAGAGGATCTCAACCACTTGTTTAGTGAGGATGACGAGCCACAGCCTCAGGCAGCAGCATTATCAGTATCAGCAGCCACCACCAAGCGACAGTTGCTTGGATTTGGTGAGGAAGTTGAGATAGTCAGTTCAGCCGTTCAAAAAAAGGAGCTCTGGCCAGGGTTTTCCCGGCCCCCCAGTCATTTTATTTCATCCATCATTGTTTATAATTTCAATTTCATGCCCTTGTCTCCTCCTTTCATTCTCCAATTCTCTCCCGATGCTGTTGAAGCATTGGTCCGCCTTTCACCTCTCTTCACCATTTTTCTTAATGGCTCGGTTCTGTCCTTTTCCCGAAGCCTCTGGATGTAATGTAGTTCTTTTCATTAGCAAAAAAAAAAAAAAAAATCCAAAAAAATGTGTGTTCCCCTGTTTGTCTTTTCCCCATTTCTTCGGACGGCGATCCCCGTCTTCTCCTTTCCCTTTTCTTCGGATGGCGATCCCTATCTTCCCCTCTCTCCTTTCATCGGACGGAAATCCCTGTCCTCCCTTTTTCTTTTCTGACTCCTCCTTCCTGCTTTCTGCCTTCTGCCCTCTGGCTCTCACTCTTGACGGTGATCCCCGTCATCCTCGCGCTTTCCCTCTGCTCCGACGGCAATCCCCGTCACCCCGACATTCCTTCTCTCTCGCTGACGGCGATCCCCGTCACTTCCCTTTTTCTCCTGGGCGGCGATTCCCGCCTTTTCTCCTCGTTCTGTCCAAGCTGTGCTTTCGCCTGACGACCAACATGGTCGTCCTGGGCGATCTGGGTGAGGGGCCTTCTGTTCCCCTGCACCCCAACTCTGCAGCCGGCACCCTGAGCTCGGGTGGCCTGCCCCCTTCTCTAGTCCCATCGGAGGACCTTTGCGGCCCTACCGCACCCTTTCCTTTCCTTTCCAATAAATCTCTGGACACTCCTCCAGAGCCTTCTGTAAATATCAAGCCTAGTTTAAATTCAGGGGTAGAATCTAGCAAGTCCCCTATCCCCGTCTAGGAAAAAGAAGGGTAGTGGCATACCCCATAGGTACCTGTTAGACCTAGTGCAAGGGTGTGGCGCTCTTCTAGCTGTTGAAGAGTTCGTCCAAGAAGCGGTGGTTCTGAATATAGAGGATCTGCGAAAAGAGGAAGGGCTAGATGACGGATTCGGAGTGTATGAGATCTTAGCTGAAGATGACCCATTGGAGAAAAAAGATTGTGAGATAGAGGATGCTGCCGAGATGTATGCAAGCGGCATGAGAAGATTCGATGAGCCCACCTCGGCAGTAGATAACCCACCAAAGAGGTAAACGTGGGAATAGAAGAGGACCCAGGCTCTTGACCATAGCTTCCAATCTCCCTCCTAAGAGAAAAGGCACTCATAGAAATGTTGAGGGAATTTAAGGATTCCTTTGCTTGGTCCTATGACATGCCCGCATTGACCCCGAATTGGTAGAACATAGGTTAATTTTAAAGCCAGGGCCATTGCCGTTAAACAAAAGCTAAGAGGTTCCTCCCCCACATTGCTTTGAAGATGAAAGAAAATCGATAAACTACACAAAGCCAAGTTCATCCGTGTAGTCCTCTATCCATGTGGTGGAACATAGTCCCGTGATGAAGAAAGATGGAAGGGTGCGCATTTGCATAGACTTCGGGACTTAAATAGGCATGTCCAAGGATGATTTTCCGTTACCTCACTTGGATGTCTTAATTGATAACACTGCAGGGTTCTAAACTCTATCATTTATGGATGGGTTTTCACGCTATAATCAGATTTGTTTAGACCCGGAGGATCAAGAGAAAACCTCCTTCACCACCCCATGGGGAACTTATTGCTATGTGGTCATGCCGTTTGGATTGAAGAATGCCGACGCCACCTATCAAAGGCAATGTTAGCTATCTTCCACGACATGATTCATATTGATGTTGAGGTATATACGTGGATGATATCGTGTGAAGTTCCGGACCAGAAGAGAACACTCCTCCGTGCTTGCCAGAGTGTTTTTCGTCGCACCAGAATACCAATTGAAGATGAATCCGAAAAAATGTGTATTTGGAGTTTCTTCAGGCAAGCTGTTAGGTTTATAGTTAGCAAACGGGGATTCAAATAGACCCGCACAAGGCCAAGGCAATAAATGAAATGCCTCCTCCCAAGAACATATCTAGATTTCGTTTGATTGGTCGGCTCCAGTTTATAAGAGATTCATATCTCAATATTCCAAAGATGTCGTCCCTTCTATGAACTATTGAAAGGAGGAGTCAATTTGGATGGAACGCCAAATTCCAAGAGGCCTTTGATGAACTCAAGAGTTATCTCATGAATCCGCCCGTGCTTCAGGCGCTTGTCCCTGGGAAACCCTTAATCCTATATCTGTCGACTATTGAGGACTCCCTAGGAGCTGTCCTTGCCCAACATGATGAATCCTGCAAAGAAAGGGCAGTTTATTACCTATCTAGACTCTTCAACCCCTCCGAGGTCAAACTCACTATGATGGAGAAAACATGTGCAGCGCTAGCTTGGGTAGTGTAGAAATTGAAGCACTACTTTCTAGCTCATAAGGTGAGTTTGATTTCTAGAAGGACCCTATTAGGTATCTCCTGGAAAGCCAGTCCTCTCCGACAGACTGGCACGCTGGCAAAGTTTCCTCTCTCATTCGATATCACCTTCATAGTTCAGAAGCCATAAAGGGTATGCCATTGCTGAGAACTTTGCTCACCTTCCTCTCCTTCACAGTGACACAGTTCAAGAGGAATTCCCCGATGAAAACCTGTCACTTATCTCTCGCGATCCCTTCTGGTCGCTGCACTTTGATGGAGCTCTCAATTCTAGGGGACGGGGCATAGGCGCTGTTTTGCTCACCCCAGAAGGGATCACCATTCCTCTAGCCTATCAGCTCCAATTCTATGCCACCAACAATATCTCCGAGTATGAGGCTCTCCTTGCCGGTCTTAAGCTTGCCTACCTCTTAGGCGCGCGTCATCTCAAGATCATAGGAGACTCTCAACTCGTCCTTCGGCAAGTCCTTTCTACTTACCACACTCTTGACCCAAAACTCAAGCCCTATCAAGATCTGGTCACACTCCTAGCCAAGTAATTCCGTCAACTCATCTACATTCATACTCCTCGCTCTCAAAATATCCTGGCTGATGCCCTCGCATCCCTGGCCTCCTCTCTCTCCTTCCCTCTCAGCCGCAGTGCTGAGACAATCACTGTTCAAAGGCTAGAGGCTCCCTCCACTCAGGATCCTTGGTTCGTTAACCGTAGGAGCTCTCTAGTTTTGAAGGAGAGAGAAAAGAAGCGAAGGAGTTGACGCTTATGGAACTAGGAGAATTAATAGAAGAAGAAAGGCCGTGGTACCATGAAATTGAGAAATATGCAGAGACGGTACCTTCCCCGAAGAAGCTAAAATAGAGGACAAGCGAGCCATCCGAAGAGCGGCGTTAAGGTATACCATTATTGGTAAAGTGCTCTATAGAAGCGCTCTAAATGGAATGCTCCTCCGATGTTTGTCGGACGAAGAAGCTTGGAAGGTAGTGGAAGGATCCCATTCCAGTGAATGCGGAGGGCATGTGAATAGCCAAATGTTGGCTAAGAAAATTCTTAGGCAGGGCTACTACTGGCCGACCCTAGAAGAAGACTATGCCATCTACGTTCGTAGGTGTGTCAAATGCCAGATCTATGCCGATAAAATCCATGCCCCTTCTTCCTCTTTACATCCCCTATCTTCCCCTTGGCCTTTCTCCATGTGGGCCTTTGATATCATCGGGCCTCTTGGTGATCCTAATGCTCAAGTAAAACAAAAATCTTTCATTCTTACTGCTACTGAGTACTTCACCAAGTGGGCCGAAGCTGAAGCATTAGCAGAAATTAAAGGTTCAACCATGTGCAGATTCATCATGAGGAACATCATCGCGCGGTTCAGAGTGCCAAGCAGCCTCGTCACCGACAATGGACCACAGTTCATATCTCAAGAGCTTCAGGATCTCTGTAAGAAATTCAACATTTCCTTGCATCATTCGTCTCCGTACTATCTGCAGGGCAACGACCAGACCGAAGCCACAAATAAAACGCTTTTGAAAATTCTAAAGAAAACTTGTGAGTCTAATAAATTTGCTGATTGGCCAGAGAAACTAATCGAGGCTCTGTGGGCCTACCGCACCTCCGTCCACACGCCCACCAGGCAAACTCCGTTCTCACTTACATATGGGATGGAGGCGATATGTCCACACGAGATTCTCATTCCTTCGCTAATGGTTCAGCTAGACAAGGAACTTAATCCCGATGAACATCGGGAGGCGTTGCTTACACAGCTTGAACTCTTAGACGAACGGCATCTAGCGGCAGCCGATCATGTTCATTCATATCAAAATAGACTCTCAAGGTCTTTTCAAAAGAAAGTGATTGAGCGCAAATTTCAACAAGGAGACATGGTTTTGAAGCGAATCTTTATAAAACCTGGAGGTCCAAGGTCCAAATTGTCAGCAAACTGGGTAGGGTCGTACGTCGTTAAGGAAGTGTACCTCGGAAACGCGTATAGGCTAGTTAATGCCGAAGGTGAGGAGCTCTCTCACCCATGGAATGAGTTGTACCTTAAAAGATTCTACCCCTAATGTTGATAACAACACCAATTTGCAAAAAAAGAATGTTGTTGGCCGTATGCCTCACACCCTCTCATTGTGGTAAATGATTTCTATGTCCGGCCACACACACACAACACGACGACCTAAGGCCAATTCCCCCTTGTTTATGGTGTTTTCGCTCAGCCCTCGTGTAGAGAACCTGAGGTCAATTCTCTTCTCACTCGGACAAGGTCCAGGGGCAAAGGGGAAGCTAGCATGTAGACCAGCAAGCAGTATAGATCATGTGTATGAAGTCTCAAAGAGGGACGGTCAATTCAAAAGAAAAGCAAAAGGAAATGATGAAAAAGTGAAAGAAAAATGATAAGAAAATAGGGGCATGTCAAAGAGTGGCAGTACAGTTCCCCGCGGGACGCCCTTGAGCCCGGTCGTACGCATGCCCCCAATTCAAAAAGAGCAATGACCTTAAAGTCCCTGGACAACAGATGGATTGCACATGTAACATACCCATTGCAAGCCTTACAAGCCAGTAACCCCGACCCCAAGACCAAGTCTTGTCTCATTGCTAATCTTCCTATTCTCCCTAATAGACCAAAGAACCCCTACACCTGGTCTGTGTTGGAACATCAATATTCAAGGGACAAGAAAACCTTAGTAAGCCAAAGATAAATGCACGTTGCACATAGATATTATTCGCCAAACAAGAGATGGAATGAGGTCTATGGTTAATTACTCAAAAAAGCAAGGGGTGTTGTTGTCAGAAATCTCAGAAAATCTCAAAAAAATAATAAAAAAATCAAAAATCCAAAAAATCCAAAAAAGCAGAAATCTCAAAAATAAAAAAAATAAAATCTCAAAAATCCAAAATAAAAAAAACAAAAAAAATCAGAAATCTAAAAATCCAAAAAAAGTCAAAAATCTAAAAAAATAAAAAAAATCTTAAAAGTCCAAAAAGAATGTGTGTACATACCGCCTTCCTTTAGCATGCGTTGTTATTTTCCTTTCCGCCTATTTAATAAGGCTCAGCCCCTTGACAATTACAAAGTCAGATTCATGTTTATTAAGTGCAAGGGGCTGAGTCAAAGAGCAGAGATCAACCTGTTTTGCTAAGTGTGCAGGGACAAATAATTCTAAGGGACACGCAGTATGCCGTACTCAGTACTCTCTTTCTCTCTCTCTCGCATGTTTGAAACTCATCTCACACTCGTGTCAATTGCAAATCATTCTTCATTCCATAAAAGATTGACACAAAGTAAAATTCTCACTAAAAGATGAACAATATGTACAAAGAATAAGGGGGAGGTGGCTCACAATCTCCTCACTGTCCACCACCACTCTCCCCAGATCCCTCCTGTCTATCTGGTGGTTGTAGCATCTCACCACAACCTCCGCCGCTCTGGGCACTCGCCTCTCCCTGGAGGCGCCTCGCCTTCTCCTCATTCCTCCGACGACTGGAGGAACCCACCAAGTACTGACCAACAGAGGCGCCCGTCGCTCTGCTGACACTCGCCCCGCTCCTGCTCCTACTATGTGAATGGCCTATGGCCATCACTATCTCCTGAAGGCTCCGAGACACTGCCTGCTGCGCCTGCAGGTCGGTGCGTATCGAGTCAGCTCTGCCTGATCTACCGATGACCCCTGCACGCGTAGGGCCTCCAACTCTCTCGTCGCTCCGCGACCGTGCCTCAGCTGCCTCCGCCCGGATGCGCAGTGGTCTCTCTCACCTCGGATGGGTCTGGATCTCCCCTGTAGCTGGTCTCTCTGACCCTGTAGTGGTCTCTTGCCCCTGCAAACTGGTCCCTCTGCCCCTGCAGCTCATCGCGTGCTCGGTGGTGAGCCGCAAATCCTTCTCCTGCAAAAGATCAATTCAGTCAATATCAATTCTAAAATAAAAATAAAGATTCAATTTGGGGTTCTATTGCACTTACCCGCTCCTCTAGGTGCCTCTTTGCCTCCTCGGCTCTCAGCACCGCTCCTGCCAGCTGAGCCCCCAGAAGCGACGGAGAGCTCCCTACCGCTCGTGAAGAGGAAGCACCGCCGCTCCGGTGCTCCTCACTCTCTCCAGCTCCCTCCTCTGCACACAAAAGTACACGTCAGTTTCCAAAATCAGCTATAAAATTATGTACTAAAGTCTGAGTAAGTACTTACCAGCTCCTCGGTCTGCCTCTGCGCCGCCTCTCGATCCTGCATCACCGAGTGGAGTAAAGCTCGGAGCGATGCAACCTCACCAGCTATGTCTACCTGTAGCACATTTTCGAATCATTAACTCAATGCTATAAAATCAAATTCACTGAGCTATGGTTTAAGGGTTTTACCTGATGTCGGGCGCTCTTGTATACCTTTCCCCTGTACTTAAAGGCATATGCCTGGAGATACGCGTCATCTGTAGTCGCTGTGAATTTGACTGCCTTGCCCCGACGCTCCCAGTTGTGGATCTGTTCCTATGCCCGCACAAGCCAATCGGTCGTGTCATGGAGTCCCCGGAAGCTCCGACTGGGTCTGCGAAACCGGTCTCGGGTCGGGAACTCCACGACACTTTGCCTAAGTCCTAGCGAGCGCTGGCACAAGAACAGATGCAGAGGTAGCACAAGGTTAAGTGCATGCAACCACACTGACCTACCGAAGTAGGGGCGGGCCTGCACCAACCAAGGCTGTCCCTCATCGCTCTCCTCCGGATATGGCTGCCACACCACCTGCACATCAACACATGATCAGTCACCAAGCAGTTATATCAAATCAAGCATTAATCTATATTTACATGTAGATAAGGGTAGCTGTCAATAGCCTCCTGCAAGCGTGCTAGCTGGTTGCCGAGGTTTCTGGAGTCCCGGCACGAATCCCAGCGGCGTGGAATGGGCACCAGGCCCGGTCGCTTGAGGATCCCTCTCCCTAGGGCCGGGAGGTGTAGGTAAGCCCAGACCTGCAAAATGAAAAGGGGATTAGTTCACAGTTTAATGCAATTTGCAGTCAAATTCAAGGGTTAAAGAGAAGAAGCGTACCTGAAGAAAGGGGAAGAATCCGCTCGTAGAAGTCTGCCGCTCCGAGGCGCCCAGGCTGTCGAACTGGTGCGCCAGAAATGAAGCTCCCCAGGCATAGCCGCCCACCTCGGTCAGGTCGTCGAGCAGAGGTAAGAAATAGCAGTGGATTGCGTCGCCCCTCGTGGCAAACAGAAGTCTACCTAGGAAGAGGACGAGGAAGCGATGCAAGTCCAAATCCGCCTCCACCCCTGGCTCGCTCGCTAACTCCCTCCTGCTCACCCTAACCAGCCTCTCAAAATGTTCATCCTCAGTCTCCCCTGCCTTCTTTGCCACATCAAACAGTCCCAGACTCTCCTGTAGTGCTACCCTGGGGACTAGCGAGGACCTACGTTCGATGGCTAGATCTAGGATGCGCTCGGCTAGGTCGTGGTAGCAAGGGTACGTGAATCCACTCACCGGCCTCCCATACACTCGGAGCCCCGTGATCCGGCTCACGTCCTCTAGGCTGGGGATCATGTGTCCCCATGGGAATATGAAGGCGGTCGCCTCCGTATCCCACCTGCTCCGTAGAGCCTGAGTAAGAGCTGGATCCGGTCTCATCCTCTCTATCCTAAATATCTCCCCGAACCCCATCTCCTCAATCCTCTCTCTCTGGAAAGGGGGGAAGGCTAGGAAAACTGCTAAAACTAGAGCCCAAGAAACCCGGACCCTCATCTCACCCTGCATACACAAAACCGGGTTATTACTAATCAAATTTTAGGCCCTCGGTTTGAGTCGCAACCCGTTTAGAGGTCACGACCTTGTGGCGACAGTGCGGTGTGCCGCGACCTTATCACGTCGCCTCTTCAGACCGCAATCTAAAGCCGCGTCGCCCAAAGCCGTCGCGACATAGTCGCAACATAACCAGCCGCCACGACTGCTGGTGTCATGGCGGATCGCACCATCGCGTCTTCAGGACTGGACCGGTCGGAGCCTCCTTTGTCCGATCCTCATTCCCATGGGCTTCACGCCCTACATACACCCTCTAGGAGCTCCATCTACTCATCCCCAACCCGTTCATACAAGGATTCAAGGAAGATTTACTTACCGATTTCATCGCATTTTCTTTCTTCTTCCTTGCCGTCTCCACGTCCACAGCAGGGCTGTCTGCCTCTTCCTCCACCTCCATCTCGACGTCAATATCCACCTCCTCCACCAGGGGCGCCTCCATTCGGCGCCGTGAGCTCCGCCGCTCCGCGTGACGTTTCGCCCGGGAGGAGCCCTCTCCCACGTTTCCACCTTCTTCCATGGTGATTCGGTGGTTGGTTCGATTTCTGGGAAGGGATTGAAAGAGCAAGGAGCAAAGATTGCAAGAGGAAGCAAGGGGTTGCAAGAGAGGGGTAGCTCGGGTGTTTGGAAGCAAGGAAAGGGGTAGAGGAAGGCGCCCTTTGCGTTTTGAATACTTGGTTTGAGTCGCGACCACGCGGGGGGTCGCATCTTTGTCACGTCAGTTTGGATGGTCGCGACCTTATCGTGACCATCCGCCTTGACGCATCCTTAAGGCGGCCTTAAGGATTGTCGCGACATCAACAGAGCCCATTGCGCCGAACAGAAATTCTATTTTATTCATTCAACTCAAGTCGTTACGTGCACTAATTCTTTCTACAATCAAACAAGTGCTAAAATCCTTTCCTAACTGCCATCTGATATCTTTCCTACAATCAAATCAATCAATGCTCAAATGACTCCCGCTGCCGGCTGAATCTTCTTCAATGCTTTGAGGTACTCTTTGGTCACGTCCTCGTCTTCTTCTACCGCGGCTTGGAGAAGACCCAATGCGCATCCTTCCCAATGGACGATGGCGCTACGCACGTCGCGCTCGTCCTGCTCGTCACCCCTCTTCCTCTCTTGAATAGGCGGGAAGTGTGAAAGGAAGGGAACAACTGTACGAGCCCTGCCGCACTGGAGGTAGCAGTGATCCGGGTTGTAGAGTACCAGCGCTTCATTGCCTAGTAGATGCAAGGCCAGTCCGGTGCGTTGAGGAAGATGGATCATCCGATTATGCATGAAGCACGGGCGCATTTCAAATTCAGCCACGGTCATCCTCTTGAAATAATCACGCCATGCCTTCACCCCTTTCAATTGAGCAGTTTTACACCACGCCTTAGTGCTCATGCGGAGAGGCCCGCCCATGAATGCTAGCGGATTGTGGAGCATCGTTTTGCACTCCGTCGTCAAGTTCTCCATCGCCCAAAACTGAATGTGCATACCCATCCAAAGCTCGAGGGCGATGACTGAGCCGTAGAAGGGACCCCCAGTAGCTGCAGAAGTCAACCCAGCATAAAGATATCCCAAGACCGCATGGCTGATACTCATACCTTCTGAAATTGAGGCGATGATGCTGAGATTGGCGAAAGAGATGGCGCCGTCCATCGCAGGGAAAAGGATGACCCCGCAAATGCAGATTGCGGCCGCCTTAGCAATGGCCTTGTGGTTCCCGATCTTGCGCTTGCATTGAGAAGTAATCCACTGCGCAATGGGGAGGAGATGCACATGCATCCCGCTGGTCATAGAGTGTAAATCTATCTTTTTCATGGTGATTTCTGCAAGGATGCTCCACGAATTGATCGGCTCCACGGTGTAGGAAATCGCCAACTCCTCGCCCCTTTGATACCGTGGGAGGCCGAGCATTATCTCCAGCTCCTCCAGTAGGATTGTGGCCTCGAATGTGGGGAAGACAAACGTATGAGTCTGGGTGTGCCACAGCTCCACCAGCGCCATAACGCTATCCCACACGTGCACGATTTTGTCATATTTCTTGGCGAGGACAAGCATAGTGGATAGCCCCCACTCTTTCAAATGACTAATAGATGAAGGCGGGAGAAGTTCAAGCATCGGAGCTAGCCATGGCACCCGGGAGAATCGCCTCTGGCCAGGTAAGAACTGAGGGGAGATAGAAGAACAGCAAGTCTAAGAGCAGAGAAGAAGAAAAAAAAGGGAAGAAAACAGGGGAAAACAGAGCAAAGTGCAGAAATTCAGAAAAGGAAAAGCACTTACTTGGAGTTCTGGGCGCATGCATATGTGCCCCGGGATGGCGGAGAGTTGCTGGAGATTCGCATGTGACTCACGAGTCGCCTTTGGACCGGAGTATGGTGGTATATCCTCTTGGAAAGCTGAAAAGCTTCTCTTCATAGCTGCAGGAGAGAGAAAGCAGAAGAACAGGTGAGGCAGGAGTTTAGCTGTGGGATTAGCCTCCCAAACCCTCCTTTTATAGAGCTTAGGTAGATGCAAACCCAGTCTAATCCCGTCTCTAGGTCTTAGGATAAGATTAGGAGAGGTTTAGGAGTCCTAGTAGTAGTCTAGAAGTCCTAGGATAAGGATAAACCCCGGTTTCCTGCGTTTTCTGGGCTCGGGTCGAGTCACGACGCCACGATATGACGCGACCAGGTCGCGACATGGCGGGGCGCCGCGACCATGTCATGGTCATCTAGGCCGACGCTGCTCTAGCTGTTGTGTGGTTTCCTGTGTTTGTGCTTAGTTATTTGTTTGTTTGATTATGTTTTTATATATATTCTTATTTCGTACTTATTATGTCTGTTTATTGTCAAAAAAATAATCAGAAAACCAGAAAAAAGAAAAGAGGTCGTTACAGGTAAGTCAAGTAAGTATTTCTTCTCCTACCCCCCGTATTACTATATGGTATTCTACTTATTATATCGTGTCAAGGACCGGCTGGTTCTCAATGTGTTCTGGGATTTGAGTTCCCCTTTACCAAAAACAGTGATAATCTAGGCGCACATTGCTAATCGTTGGATAGGCCGTTGAGTTGAGTAAGCTCAGGGACGATGGATTCAGGCCTGCACTGCGGTTGTGGGTAGTCTCTTGATCCGTTTCTTATTCGGCTTAACAATATTATCCTTGACATATCTTCTATTTTCTCTTTTCCTTTGCATTTGCTTTGATGATTTCTTTTATTTAGCCCAGCATGTATCATGTGGGACTTTGAGCTTTCCTGACTCATTCCTGACTTTTGATGTGCCCTTGTTGAGTGCCCAATCATCCTTCATATTTTCAAACAAGAAATCCAATTCCACTCTGAATCGGAAGGTTTGCCTCCGAGTGAGTTGTTTCCGTTAGTTTGACAAAGAATTTCCCTGTCTGGATTCTCTATCCAATTTTTGTCCTATTCCTTTGATCCGTTTTGGTTGCGAACCGCTCCCAGGACAGAGTCATGAGTTACCTGCCTGGCACGCACATGTCCCTCCAAAACGAAACCTGCAGGCCAATCGGCTAGGGTACCTCTCAATCGAGGGGTTGATCGTCCTCTTCTTTTATTCTTCTCGTCCAGACTTGTGCTTTTCTTTGCATTCTGCTCGAGCAGCCGACTCGGGGCTTTAACGAAAATTCCAGTTGCTTGTTAGTCAGATCGGGTGTCTCTTTACCTTGGCTCCCACTTTTCAGTCCACTCCGCATCATTTCCGCTCGGCCATCACTTTGTGACACCTCCACTCCACTTTTGCTTTGTTTCCTTGCAAAGTGGAAGCCAAGGAGGGGCAATCTGTAGACACCCGGTTCTAGCTAATAAGTTGAACCACATTTTTTGTCACCTTAGTAGGCCCCTAATTGGTCACTCACCTTGACCCATCATTAGCCTTGTTTTAAGCCCATTAACAATTTAAATTTCCTTGAAATCCCGCCCATTATCAAATGAGAGAGTCCTTGGCCATTAATAACTCTTATCCTTTCATGTGATTGGCTAATAATTCACATAAATTTCGATTTCATAGTTGCGGCGCATCGTAGCGCCGTGTCGATGCAAGCCGTCGCGATAGCCCATGCATTATCCATGCACGTGGGCACACTGTTGCATCGTCCCGCCCCGTCGCGTCTCCATATAGTGGCCTTACGATACGCCACGACAACAGCTACGCATGCAGGCCTCCGCAACCACCTCCTATTTATCCTTCCATAGGTGTATCTTTATCCCTAGGGAATATCTCAACCCTTGGGCGAGATTTGGGCCCTAGGGACTCTCTTGAGGATCCCAAGGACTCTCCATGCGATTTTGGGCGGTCTTTATCACTCATTTTAATTATTATGGGATATTCTCTCTTCAAAGCTCTATAAAAGCAAGGCCCTTCCTCGAGGATGGGGAGAGCCTCATTTTCACCCCAAAGGGCTGCCAAAATCTCCTTTGACCTACACTTAGACCCGTTGCCCTCTCAATTTCCACTTTTCCCACATATCCCACTCCACAAAAGGCCACTCATTCCTTCATCAACGGAGGGTGGAACGTGTGAATGGCGACTCCAACACTTCCCTGAAGCCTTTGCACTACATTTGGGACGATCATCAAGCCAGGGCGTCGCCTTAATAGGGCTCATCCTCTCCCCCTTTCCCTTTTTCTTCATTTTTTTCATGCATTTCATTTATTTTCTAGATAGATTGTATCCATTTTCCATCCATGTTTTCACACACCCAAGGGGTTTAAAACCACCCCCAGGTTCGTTCCCTTCATGTTAGTTCATTTCCCTTCATTTTTAGAATAAATACTACACTTATCATGTTCTAATAGGGCTTTTTCTTATTTCTTCTTTGTTTTGGCAGGCACCCAAGCTTTTCCACGAGGAGCTCTTGTCCTTCAACTGGCTGAAGGATGGGAAGAAGGTCCACACACGGCATCTCTCGCACACAGAGAACGCGACAACGGAGGATGATGCGACAAGAGACGCGTCAGGCGGTAGCGACGCGTTACCAGCATCTTCGCGACAGGTAAGCCTGCCGTGACACCAGGTCCACTTCCTTTCTCTTTCCATTTCCTAGTTAAGTTAGCCTGTGTCATTCTCTACTTATTAGGCAACTTGCTAGGTGGCGATCACATTCCTACTTTCTATACTACTTGTTTTTAGTACATGTTTGTGTTGAGGGGGGGCACAATCCCCGTGATTAAACAGGTTCTCTCACCACCTGAGGTTCTAAATTCAACTTCATAAATTGAACAATATGAGTCAAATCGTAAGTGTGGTACTTTGCAATCTTCTGGACTTTGGTATTGTCCAAAGGAACATGCATCTTCTGAAATATGGTGGACAAATGTGCTACATATGGTAAACTCTTCCTCAGCTCTAGTCTAGTTACTTCATGAAGCAACTGACAAAAAATGGTTGATAAGTTGACCTTCTCTCTTTTGATTAAACAATATGTCAAAAATCTTTGCAAACTGGTAATCCTGTGTCTCCCTCCTCCTTGAGGGGTCAAAATAGTGGTACTCCAATGATGTAGCACTCTATTAACAGGAGGAAATCTATTGGCATTCAGGATAGACACTCTAGTTTGGAAGATGTTCTCTTTATCATGAGGCAGTCTAGTCATCAAAGTATAGGCCTCATGAGCACAAAAATTGTAATCTTGAGGATTATGGCCCTCATTCGGAATGTCCAGAAATTGACTTACAACATCATTTGTGAGTACAATAGGTACTCCTCTGACCCTTGACTCTAGGGTATCCTCCTTGCTAACTAGGTTTCTAAAAAATCTTGGACTAAAATAGGATAAAAAATCCTATGCACACTGATAAAATTAGTCCATCCTTGAAATTCTATCATCTCTATCAGATCAGAAAATATAGTGTTCATACTCTCATCATGAACATCAATTGTTCTGCGATGCAAAATATGCTTATTTTCAATAGTCAGATGAACTACTTCTTGTGCCTGTGAACCTTCATACTCTGACTCATTTTCCTCAGAATTGGAGTCAGATGGTTGATTGGTATCCTGACCTCTCGAATCAGTGCTTGCCGCTTTTTCAGGTTTAACCTCATCCTCATCTTGGTCATTCTGAATATGTTCATTTTCAAATTCATCAAACTTTTCCGGAATACTAGCACTGGTGTCCTTCAATTGATAACCTTTATGTTCCTCTGATCTCTATTTGCTGGAAAAATAATTCGAACCCTGGATATTAGGGTTTTCTTCAGAAGATTCTTGGGGATTCTCATCCAGTGAGGCTTGCAAGCTTTCATCTCCTTCATCAGAGCTACTCAAATCAACAAACTCTTGTTTCTTCTTACCCTTGGAGAATGTCTTTTCCTTGGCAGAACGAGGGTGAGAAAATCTCCAGCTTGAGAAGGATGAAATTGAGGGCTTCTTCTCCAGAGGCTCTTTCTTGGGTTGAGTGTGAATTTAATATTTTTCCCCTCATGATTTTGATGATGACAAGTTGTGATTTTAATGCATAATGATTGGAACATGTTAAAGACATCACACATGTAATAACAATGCTCAAAAGGCATGTTTCCAAACACATTATATCACATATATTCATGATATACATTGGACTAATGATTTATGTGTTTATTTCTCAGGGACATGTACTTCTTGCAATGGTAGTGTCGACACACCCACTGCTGGTGTCGACACTGGGCATCAATCCCTGAAGCAAATTCATGAAGACAGGGTTCACTGTGTCGATGCAGTCCCAGGCAATGTCGACACTAGACCCAGTCTCCAGAAGCCCCTTTTTCCAGACTGGGACAGTGTGTCGACAAAACTAGTGAGTGTGTCGACACTAGAGCCATCTCCCAGAAGTCTTATTTTGTAGAATTGGGACAGTGTGTTGACACACCCAGTGACTGTGTCGACACACTCCGACAACTTTTTCATCTTAAGTCCCACCTGGACACGTGGCATTCTAGGGATCACTTGGATCGGCCTTGGATCATGTGCCCACACACCCCAAGGGTACTTTTGGCCATGTTAGGGTTATAAATACCCCTCTTATTGGCCATCCAAGAGAAGAACATCTGAGAGCCTTCCAGAAAAGTCTTTTTGGCTGTGAGAAGAGGTCTCTCCCCGTTCTTGCTCTCCCTGTGCTGCTGTAAGCCAATTCCCATCCTTGCAAGCACAAGAAGTGAAGATTGATCCATGAAGATGATGTGAGATCACTTCCAAGGGAGCAGATCAATTAGAAGCAGCCAATTGAGAAGAGTTCAAGGAAGATCCAGAGGCACCAGTTGTAGAGCATCGCCCAGGGACTTCAAGCAATCAAGGACCTTCTTAAGTCAGCCTTCTACAAGGGAGTTCTTCTGAAGAACAAGAATTACATACTATTCCTCAATTCTCCATTTGTTCTTCTGAGTCATTCTTGAGATTGTGCATAGAATTGTTGCACCAGCCTCTTTGAATGAACTCTTTATAGATCAGATCATTGCTAGAGGATCTGGATTTTGTTGTTTTTGATCTAGCCGGTTGTTTGTGAGCCTTTGGGCTCAGTTGTGTTGAGTGGTACACTCAGTGTGTGGTTGAGCCTGTGTGCTCAAGTTTCTGGAGTGGTTGTGCTCTAGAGGTTGTGTGTGTGTCGTTGAACTCAGTGTGTTGGAGTTGTCAAGCTCCAGTGTGTGGTGTACTCAAGTTGAGTAGTGGAGCCTCACTGTATGAAGGGTGGATGTAGGAATCATTGGTGTGATTTCCGAACCACCTAAAAATCTTCTGTGCAGTGGTTTGATCTGTGATTTGATTTCACTTTGTGCTAGATGTATGCATAGGATTTTCGCTTACATTACTGATTGACTTGATCACACACTCTAATTACTCAAATCACACAATCACACATTAGATCTGTGAATTGCATTTCTAATTTTTCTCTGATTTAAAGCATCTTTCAAAATTGGCTAAGCTTCCGCAGTATTTGGACTAGATCTATTCAACCCCCCCCCCTTCTAGATCTGGTCCATCCTATTTTCGATCCTACAATTGGTATCAGAGTGGGTTCATATCTGATCTGAGTGTTTCTGTTTATTCTGTGTGTTTCACTTGCTTGTTTGTTAAGTGTTTCTTTCACTATACTTCAGTTTGATCAATGGATTCTCGAGGTTTTATTGCTGAAGGCCATTCCGTCAATAGGCCACCCTTCTTCATTGGGACTGACTATTCCTATTGGAAGAATCGCATGCAAGTCTTCCTTAGAGCCCAGAACTATGAGATTTGGAGGGTAGTTGAGGTAGGTCCTTATGAGAACCAGGGAGAAGAGGAAACCTGGACAAGGGAACAAATTAGAAGGGCCACCCTAAACTACAGTGCCATGAACATGGTTCAATGTGCAGTCCACCCAAAAGAGTACTTAAGAATCTCCATGTGCAAATCTGCTAAGGAGATGTAGGATGAACTTGAGTTGCTTTATGAGGGAACATCCCAAGTTAAAGAAACCAAAGCAAATATTCTTGTTTCTGAATATGAATTATTCATGATGAAATCTGATGAATCAATTTCTGAAATGTTTGCTAGGTTCATGATTATTGTAAATGGACTGAAGGCTCTAGGTAAGGACTACACTGATGCTGATTTGGTAAGAAAAATCTTGCACTCTCTCTCATCTATGTGGCACACTAAGGCCACAGTTATTGAAGATTCTAAAGATTTATCCAAAATCTCTTTGGATGAACTCATAGGATCCTTAATGACTTATGAAATAAACTTGAAAAGAAATGAAGAGCACATAATCAAGACCAAACCAGTGGCACTTAAAGCTTCATCAAGTAACAAGGATAAAAATCAAGAGAAAACAAGTTCTGATGAGTCTGAGTCCAGTGAGGATGAGCTTGCCCTCATGACTAGACAATTCAGAAAATTTCTAAAATCTAGAAAAGGAAAATTCACTGGGAAAAAGAAATTCTCATCTGGGAAAAGAAATACTTCCTTTTCAAATGCCAATTCAAATAGAAATAGAAAAACTGATGAAGTTGTTATTTGTTGTAGGTGCAACAAATCAGGACACAAGAAAGGAGAATGTCCTGAGAACAAGAAGGAAAAATACAAGAAGATCAACAAATTCAAGAAGCCTAAAGCAATGGTTGCCACTTGGTCAGATGAAGATCCAAGTGAGAATGAAGAAGAGAAGTCCTCAAGTTCTGAAAGTGAGGAAATTTGCTTTATGGCAAACAGTTCTGATGGAAAGGTAGGTACATTCTTTGAAGATTATACAATTGATGATTGGCAAGATGCTTATGATGAACTAGTTGAGAACTATTCTGAAATAAGAAAAGAAAACAAGCATCTAAAGAAGAAAATAGAAAACATCTTGCATAACCAATCCACAAACAAAAGAATTTCTGAATTGGAAAATGAAGTAGCTAAGCTCAATGAAGAAAAGGAAAGTCTTCTAAATCAAATTGATGAGCTCAAGCTTGCATCTAAAAAATCCAACAATGACTTTAAAAACTGTTTGAAAAACTAGAGTTGCAACAAAAAGAAAAACAACAAAGTGTTGATGAAATCTGGATCTGGAAAGGGACTGTCCAAATAATGAAGAGGATGACTTCATTGTTGATTCTTTACCAACTGTTGAGGAGAATGAAGACCTTGGTGAAAATTTGAACAATCACTCACCTACTCTAAGTGGATCAGGTAATGCTGTTCCAAATTTAAATGCACCTCAACAGGTAATTCCTGAACACAGATTTTTGAGAGATCACCGAATAGAAAATGTTGTTGGCAATGTGCATGATAGGGTTAGAACAAGATCATCATTCTTGAATGCCATTCATGAAGACCCACTAGCACTAATTTCCTAAACTGAACCCAAATCAATTGATGAAGCTCTAATGAGTTCAGACTGGATAAATGCAATGCATGATGAACTTCATCAATTTGAAAGAAATCAAGTGTGGGAATTAGTACCTAGACCTAGTGACCAATCAGTTATTGGCACTAGATGGGTATTTAGAAATAAATTGAATGAAAATGGTCAAGTAATAAGGAATAAAGCTAGACTAGTTGCCAAGGGATACAATCAAGAATTTGTAATTGATTTTGAAGAGTCATATGCCCCTGTAGCTAGACTAGAAGCTGTAAGAATATTTCTTGCTTTTGCATCCTCATTAAAGTTTAAAGTTTACCAAATGGATGTCAAAAGTGCATTTTTGAATGGATACATAAAAGAAAGTGTTTTTGTTGAACAACCTCCAGGCTTTGAAAATGAAAAACATCATGATCATGTTTTTAAGCTTCATAAGGCTCTTTATGGTCTTAAGCAAGCTCTAAGAGCTTGGTATGACCGTTTGAGCTCTTTTCTGCTTGAAAAAGGATACTCCAGAGGTAATGCTGATCAAACTTTGTTCACAAAAACTATAAATAAACAAATAATTGCAGTCTAAATTTATGTTGATGACATAATTTTTGGATCCACAAATAAAAGCCTGTGCACTGAATTTGCAAATCAAATGAAAACTGAATTTGAAATGAGCTTGATGGGAGACTTACAATTTTTCTTGGGATTGTAGGTTAACCAAACCAGTGAGGGAATCTTCATAAGCCAAACCAAGTATGTCAAGGAACTTCTAAAAAGGTTTGACTTCCAGAACCTCAAGCACTCAAGCACACCCATTGCAATTAATGTGAAACTAGAAGACGATTCAATTGGTAAGTCAGTAGATCCAAAGACATACAGAGGTATGATTGGTTCTCTACTCTATCTCACCACTTCTAGACCTGATATACAATTCAGTGTATGCTTGTGTGCTAGATTTCAAGCAAATCCTAAAGAAAGTCACATGTTAGCTGTTAAAAGAATCCTTAAATATCTTGTTGGAACATGTGATCTTGGTATTTGGTATCCTGCTGGTTGTAAATTAGATTTGATTGCCTATTGTGATGCTGATTATGCTGGGTGGAAACTTGATAGAAAAAGCACAAGTGGCTTGTGTTTGTACTTAGGTGGATGCCTAATCTCTTGGGCTTCCAAAAGCAACACTCAGTTGCTCTATCAACTGCAGAGGCTGAGTATGTTGCAGCTGGTCGATGTGGCACTCAAATTCTTTGGGTGAAACATCAGCTTCTTGATTATAACCAAGAGTTAGGTTGTGTTCCCATTCTTTGTGATAACACAAGTGCCATAAATCTGTCTAAAAACCCAATTCAGCATTCTAGAACAAAACAAATTGAAATTAGGCATTATTTCTTGAGTGATGAGGTAGCAAAGAAATCTTTTAAACTCCTCTTTATTGAAATTGAAAAACAAATTACTGACATCTTCACTAAACCTCTTCCTGACAGCAGATTTTCATCATTGAGGAGAGAGCTTGGTGTATGCAAATGTCCATCTTCTTGATATCTCTCATTGGGTTGAGTGTTTAGGCATGTTCTGAGGGGGAGTCACTGTTCCATCATTCTTCTTTGCTTCCTTGATTCATGTTGTTCACATCTCTCACAAATCAACTTCCATTTCTTCTTGTCAATAAATTCTTCAACTCACATTGTGTTGAAATTCTTGGTATATCAAATGGTGATTTGAAGAAGGACAAGTTCTGCTTGTCTGGACACTTTCACTATGCGAGAGTATGTGTCTCCGGCAAGTATCAAGAATTAAATATGCAATTGTTGAGGGGGAGTTTTTGTTCTTCAGAAAGAAACATTTCAGTTTTCCCAATTTTGCATAACCTTATCCTGATGAAAAATTTTGGAATCATCATTTCAGGGGGAGCTAATGAATTCACTACTCATTCTTTTACAAAATTCAAGATTCCTCTTGAGTTATATCAACTTCCACTCATGATGTGCTCATTAAGTTTGTCTAGAACCTCAAAATGACTTTTTGATTGATCTACTATATTTTTACAGTCAACTCTCAACTATACTCTTCAACACTACAGAAATTTAAATTTCTTTCAAAGACTGAAGGATAATGTATGCTTTGAATTTAAACACCTCTTTTGCAACTGATGTGAGATATAAATGATCTCAATTTTATAAAATTCTCCTTACATTTATTACTCAACAGAGCAATGGCACAAATGCTGAGAAACTACAAACCTTCACAATGAATGAAGTGCCATGTATGTCATGAGGTATTTATTGCTATCTCTGTTCAAAGGGGTTCAACAAATCAAAAATAAAAATAACAGATGCTCTATACATTTTGATGATGACTTAGTAGCTGGAAATATTGGCGTCTGATATACGTATATTTTCATGTCAAAAGGTTGTCATTTGCCCCTTGAAACTGGATAATGAGCAAATCTTTAGTAACCAGGGACTATGGTGTGTAAAAAGCATTAGTTCTTGAGTGAACAAGATTTACTACATTTGATAGTTTGATTAAAAAAAAATGTGTGTCCAAGGAGAATTGCTTAAAATACACATTTTTGTCTTCCATCAGTTTGCTTAAAGTTGTTTAACTTCATCACAATTGATTTCAATCTAAAAGACATTTTTATTTCTTTGGATTTGGAGAATATAGTAGTTTTTCATTGGCTGTTGGATGTCCTACATCACTCAAACTATCATTTTAATGGCTCAAGTCACTTAATGAATATATCTTGTAGGTTGTTGTGTAAAACTTGGAGTATTGTTGGATTTTTGTAAAAATATGACAAATGAATTCTTTTGCCTCTTAAAAATCCTTGTCCAGTTGCTTCTATCCATATTTCATCATTTTAAAGATTTCCCATAATTTACAAATTTTCCTCATGCTCTTATCTTCAACACTTCTTCAGGACAGGTCGACATACCCTCATTCTTGTGTCGACACAGTCATAGCCTAGGTCGACACACCCATATCATGTGTCGACACATAGACAGTTCCAGGCAGTTCTTTTGTTGGGCGCCGGTTTGGGGCTTGGTGTTCCCGCGGGTTATCTTACCCCAAAAGCCCTTTTCTTCCCCAAGTCGACCCATAGCCGCCATTTGCCTTTACAAATGGCAGAGATTTTCTTCTTCCTTCCCTCTTCCCACCATGTGACGGCCCTCGTTACACCGGTACGGTTATACCAACCCACGTCGGTATAGCAAGTGCTGCCACAGTGGGACATTTACCCAAACGATACAGACAACTGAGATACACGCGAATATACAACAGAGTAGCGGAAGTAAAAGACAACAGTCTCCATTCATTCATCATCCACATTAAACATACATGCAGTTCGCAATTAACATAAAAGGAACTAAAGAGTTCACATAATTTAAATTGCTGAAATGGAAATACAAATGTCCACACTTTTACATTCTTTTCATAGTACTCTAATACAATGTTCAATTACATACTTATGGAATACACAATCTCAAAGAAACTCCCAACGCTAGCTAATCTCCGCGCTCGGAGTCCGTCTCTGCTGCCTCCTCCAAAGGTGCCACGTCACCAACTACACCTGTACGCCGAAGCAAGGAGTGAGTCCAAGGACTCAGCAAGCAACACTACTCATGATATACACTTACAAGTCCTAGTGGTTTCTACATGCACATTTACAATTTACAACACATAGCATGCTAGTCAATTCAAGTCTCAACCTATCATGAAAGTTTTACAATTTTATACATGAATCATGCTTTCAGATTTCAAAGAATAAAAATTCACCTATCACATGCTCTCTATTCAATTTACTCATGGAACTCTAATCTTTAAAAAAAAACTAAACATGAGAGCTACCGACATGAACATTTACATACATGAAAGGGGAACACAACTAGCATGGATCCTACATGTTTTTAAACACATACATGAACCTTTTCACATGCTTTAGGTTGCTGATTTCATATGGTTTCATGGCTGAAAACCTATGCATGAGAGCTACAATAATGCATAAAACATATCATGTTAACAACCATTCATGCTATCTTGTGCCCATGTTCACTAATTATCCCTAACATGGATTCTAGACATCTTTGCACATTTAAACATGATGATAATAACATGAATTTACTGAATTCACATGGTTTCAGATTTGTCTCACATAGGTTTCAATAACACATTTTTCACATCTTGAGTTTCACATTTTCTTTACACGAATTCCCTCTTTCACATGGTTCACTTTACACATACACATTCACATTGTCACTTACACATTTACACATGGACACATACACATTACACTTTTCACATTACACATTTTAGGTGCCGTGACACATAGTCCAAACCACCAAAGAAGGACATATACACATCACATTACACATAGACGCCATCTAGGCATTCCAATGGCGACTCTTGGACTGCGCAGACCGGGAGAACAAGTCTCCACCCTAACCAGTGGTACTTGTCCACCTCCAGGATTTCCCCCTAATGCCCTTAGGGTCACTTAACACATTGAACTTTCTCAGGGGGACTTTTCCCTGATACAGCTCCACTGCCCTCTACGGAAGCAGTGTCACATTGGCACAGTTACACATTTACACATTTACCATTTTACACATGGTTTTACATTTTACACTTTTCATCACATTCACTTTCTCACTCACATGAATATCTTTGTTTTTCCTAACATGGTACTACAGAGTTTCAAGAGTTTAACACACAATAAACACGCTAATCATGTTGATTTTAAACCATAACTAATCACATTACGATAACACACGTAGATTATCACATTTTTTTACATGAAATACATAACTTCTTATTTACTGGTCCAAATGACCTGAAACTTTAACCACATGCTGTTTTCGGGTTCAAGATCATACACTCAAATTTTCAGATTTTTCTGAGCTACATAGAATTTACAGAAAATCAAACACTATTTTACATGCTATTCACAACCTAAGTTAACATGGGGTTTTAACACATCTTGCAAATTGCCACTTACTGTTTTAACAGAGGCTACTAATATATGCATGATTTGAGAATGCAAAATTACCCTAAATCATACATCTATAGATCAATCACCACAAACCATCATTTCATGTCTTTCTATTTATCGAACCGAATTCATTTGTAACTCATACAAGCATGGATCATTTCACTAAAATTGGGCATACAACTACTGATCTACTAATCTTCATGAACTGACAAAAACTGAGGCATTCAGTCTAATCCTACTCATGGAACATAAATTTAACAAGATCACTAACAAGTCATGCTCACAATTCATGGGATATAATATTTCCTACATTGACCATCACACACCCCATTCATCCACACACCACAATTGACAATATACATAGAGTATAGGATTACCATATATCCTCATCACGGAAACCATACCGAAATTAATGTAAAGGAAGGGCAGAACAGTTCACTGTTCTGTCCAGAAGAACTTGGCGGCAGTCTCTGGCCGCTGACTCAGAGTCAGCGGCATGGTCGATGGACGCCAAGCATGATCTGGACGTCCAGGGACCTTGCCGTCGAATCAGGTCTGTGCAGAAAACACAGACCCGAGCTCTGAAACTTGGGTGAATGGGAGGGTCTAGGACTCGAGGAAAAATGATCAAAAATCATAAAACCGACCTAGACTCATAAGGGGACATCATGGGTAGGTCACTTGCCTTTCAAAAATTTCTCCAAGGGATCTAGGGCTCGGTGAAGACCTCCTTGGGCAGTCCCAAGAAAGTTGCAGAAGGGCCTCCAAGATCACCTTCCTCCGGGTTCTTGGATGAGCTCCACAGCAAGGGGTCGATGGGGAAGCCTTCTCCTTTGCTCCAGCTTCCTTCTTGTCGGGGAAGATGGCCGGATCAACCTCCAAGGGGTCGGATTTTTGGGTGTTAAGGTGAGGTTTTCTCACAGCTTTTCTCTCTAAGGTTTTTCTCTTTCCTTTTCTCCTCTTGCAAGGTGAAGGGAGAAGATGGGGAGAGGCCATTTCGGGTTTAACCTGTAGGAGAGTCTCTCTCCCACTCACCAGGCTGATTTGACAGCCTTCAGAGCCGTTGGGGACAACCCCCAATGGCTGGCTTGCCTTGCTTCAGAAGCTTGCAGCTCTGCTGCGCATGCAGGCCAGAGAGATTGGCGTCCACATCGCTGGACGCCAGGATAAGTGTTGGCGTCCATGTCTTGATGCTGACACCTCCTAAACGGCTTGGGGTTGACGCCAAGATGGCCTTCGGCCAGAACTCTAAATTAGGCAGAAAACCAAGCATACCATGCATATATACATGTAATATACATATGGTATCGTATCCATACTATCATCATGCAATACATACATTATTTATACTTAATATGAACACAGGCACACGTAATTATACTAATTAATGCGTACGTAAATATGTACATACATACACAAGCACAATTATACACACATAATCACAAATAATGCGACGGAAATTCGAGGGTCTTACACCCTCTCCCTCTTAAAGAAACTTCGTCCTCGAAGTTAGAACGACACTACTCAAACAATAGGGGATATTTCTTCTTCATCGCATCCTCAAGCTCCCACGTAGCCTCCTCATGTGAGAAGTTCCGCCATAGAACTTTCACCGACGCGATACTCTTGTTCCGGAGATGTTGAACCTTCCGGTAAAGAATGGCTACTGGTTGCTCGTCATACGAAAGATCTGGATGGATCTCCACGGGCTCATGACTAATCACATGAGACGGATCTCGGACATACTTCCTGAGCATAGATACGTGGAATACCGGGTGAACGCTAGCCAAAGCTGGGGGTAATGCTAGCTCGTACGCCACGTTGCCCAAACGTCTGAGAATCTCATATGGGCCAATGAACCTAGGGCTTAGCTTGCTATGCCTGCCAAATCTGACAACACCTCGAGTAGGCGATATCTTCAAGAAGACATGATCGCCAACCTCGAACTCCAAATCCTTTCTCCTGTTGTCGGCATAACTCTTCTGCCTATCCTGTGCCGCAACAAGCCTCTTCCTGATAAGCTGAATCTTATCCGAAGTTTCCTGAACTAACTCCGATCCGATCAACTGCCTATCACCAGTCTCCTCCCAACATAAAGGAGATCTGCAGGGCCTACCATACAACGCCTCGAATGGAGCCATACCGATACTAGCATGAAAGCTGTTGTTGTATGCGAACTCCACAAGAGGTAAATGACGCTCCCAATCATCCTTCCAATCCAGAACACACGCTCTCAACATATCCTCGAGCGTCTGGATAGTCCTCTCGGACTGTCCATCGGTCTGGGGATGAAACGCCGAACTGAGCTTAAGCTCCGAACCTAACGCATCCTGAAGACCCTTCCACAATCTCGAAGTAAATCTCGGATCTCGATCCGAAATGATCGACTTCGGCACACCATGCAATCTAATGATACCGCTAACATACAGTCTAGCTAAACTCTCCACTGACTGCTTCTTCTTCATAGGCAAGAAATGTGCAGTCTTCGAGAATCTATCTACAACTACCCAAATCGAGTCATTGTCCCTTCTAGATCGAGGCAAACCTGATATGAAATCCATAGTGACAGCTTCCTATTTCCATACGGGGATATCCATCCTCTGCATAAGGCCGGATGGTCGCTGCCGCTCGGCTTTCACTTGCTGACATACTAGGCATCTAGACACATAATCCGCAACATCCTTCTTCATGCCGGACCACCAAAATGATCTCTTCAGGTCTTGATACATCTTAGTGTTACCCGGATGAATAGAGAATCGCGATCTATGAGCCTCCGCTAACACATGCTCACGGACATCTACCACATCGGGGACACAAACACGGTGCTGAAATCTAATCACACCGTCCTCATCACGAGCAATGCCCGCCTTACCCACTAATCTAACAATCTAGGATCGGCTTTCTGCTGCTCAATCACCTCATCCAAGACTGAGGATCTAAGGGATAGCTGAGCTACAAAAGCCTGACACAACGATGCTCTAACTCGGTCATAGAGCACGCTGCATCCTCCAACATCTTCCAATCCTGCTGGAGCGAAGACCTCTTCCTACTAAGAGCATCTGCTACGACGTTCGCCTTTCCAGGATGATACTGAAGGTCGAAGTCATAGTCCTTCAAGAACTCAATCCATCTTCTCTGCCTCAGGTTTAATTCCTTTTGGGAGAAAAGATACTTCAAGCTCTTGTGGTCGGTAAACACCTCAAATCTGACACCATAAAGATAGTGCCTCCAGATCTTTAGTGCATGAACCACAGCTGCGAGCTCTAAATCATGAGTCGGATAGTTCCTCTCATGCTCCTTCAACTGACGAGAAGCATAAGCCACTACCCTCTCTTGCTGCATGAGCACACAGCCTAAACCAATCTGAGATGCATCCGTATAAATGGCAAAGCCCTCTAGACCACTGGGCAATACCAATACCGGAGCAGAAGTAAGCTTAGCCTTCAATAGCTGAAAGCTACGCTCACATGCCTCAGACCACACGAACTTCTCACCCTTTCTGGTCAGCTTTGTCAAAGGGGCGGCGATGGATGAGAAACCCTCAATGAATCGCCGATAATAACCAGCTAACCCAAGGAAACTACGAATCTCCGAAGGGGTCCTGGGAATCTCCCAATCCATAACTGCCTGGACCTTTGCTGGATCAACAGCTACACCAGCGCCGGAGATAACATGCCCGAGAAAATGAACCTCGCGCAACCAGAACTCGCACTTGCTGAACTTCGCATACAGCTTGTGCTCACGGAGAACCTCTAAGACTAACCTCAAATGCTGACGATGTGTGGCCTCATCCGGAGAATAGACCAACACGTCATCAATAAACACAACAACAAAGCTATCTAGATACGGACTAAACACCCGGTTCATGAGATCCATGAACGCTGCAGGGGCGTTAGTCAATCCGAAAGGAAGGACCAAAAACTCATAATGTCCATAACGGGTTCTAAATGCCGTCTTGGACACATCCTCACTCCTAATCCTCAACTGATGATAACCAGATCGCAAGTCAATCTTGGAAAAGACTGATGCCTCTCGCAACTGGTCAAACAGATCATCAATCCGAGGTAAGGGATACCTGTTCTTCACAGTCACTTGGTTCAACTTCCTATAATCAATACACAACCGAAGTGACCCGTCTTTCTTCTTGACGAATAATACAGGTGCGCCCCAAGGGGAAACACTAGGGCGAATAAATCCCTTATCGAGCAATTCTTGCAATTGCTTCCTCAACTCGGCTAATTCTGCAGGGGCCATCCGATATGGGGCCTTCGAGATAGGAGAGGTGCCTGGAAGCAACTCTATAGTGAACTCTATCTCCCTATCCGGTGGCAATCCAGACAAGTCATCAGGAAAGACATCTAGAAATTCCTGCACCACATCGATCTCTGCAAGAGTCAGTGATAAACCAGCATCGGGTACTAGCATAACGCTGGCAAGAAATGCGTCACAACCCTTGTTCACCATGCGCATCGCCTTCATGGCAGAGATAACTAACTTTCCCGCTATGTTCTTTGGCAAGGGATGAGAGAACTCGTCCTCACCAGGAATGCGGAAAACAATCTTCTTCCTACGACAATCCACTAACGCATAGTGCTCCTCTAGCCAATCCAGACCAAGGATACAATCATAGTCCTTCATCTTTAGCAAGAAGAAACACCCATCTAGGAATCTATCCTCAATGCACACGGGTAACGACGGAATGCACTTCCTAGTCGATACCGTACCCGCAGGGGTGTGCACAGACAAAGGGACCTCTAACTCCTCAGACTCTATGCCTGACTCTAGGGCTAACTGCCTAGCGAACCGCTCGAAATGAACGAGTGAGTAGCACCCGTATCAAACAAAACCCGAGCGTGCACACCGAAAAGTAAAACTGTACCTTCGGTGACATGCTCCGCCTGCTCGGCGTCCTCACGAGCTAACGCAAACACTCGAGCTGGGGCTCGAGGCCTTCCTGGTCGTCCTGTAGCTGGCGCGGCTGCCGCTACTGCTGGTACTGGCGCTCCACGCTGAGCTCCCTGCTGGAGTCTTGGGCAGTCCTTGATCTTGTGGTCGCTGCTCCCACACTTTAAGCATCTACCCGCTACTAACCAACACTCGGACCCACCATGTGTCTTCCCACAATGGGGACACTCTTTCTTCGCACCGGGGGAACGTACAGAGGGTACCTGAGAGTTGCTGACTGTCATTGGTTTCTGCGGTGTCTGGTACACCGTTTTCCTCTTATCCTGCCGCTGGAAAGTCGCTGCCGGCCTCTTCTGAGAAGCCTTCTTCTCCTCCAGATACTGCTCCATTTCTCCCTCCTGTCTGCAGGCTGCGCTGAGAGCCTCGTCTAGCGTGCGGTGGTCGAACGCCACGAGTCTCATCCTCAGTGATGGTTTGAGACCCATCACAAACTTCTTGGTCTTCTTGCGCTCATCCTCTACTATATGCGGTGCATATTTAGAAAGTTTAGAAAACCTTGCCTCGTATTCCAGGACGGTCATTGATCCTTGCGTCAGGGAAAAGAATTCTTGCTCCATCTTGTCCTGGATATGCTCTGGGACGAACTTGGCTCGGAAGAGTCTCACGAACGCATCCCACGCCACATCTACTGCTCCGTCCTCAAAGCGCGTACGCAGTAGGGAGGACCACCATACATCAGCTCTCTCCTGCAATACCTCTTCATAAGCACCAACTAACAAATTCTAACTTGACAAGCAACATACAAGCATAAACTAAAGCATACCTGTAGCATGTAGGTGGCTAGTGTCACCTTGTCCTCATCAGGACACCTGATAGCTCGGAAGATTTTCTTCGTCTCCCTCATCCAGCTTTCTGCCATTAGCGGATCACTCTCCCCTTAAAAGAGGGTGGGGCCATCCTCTTGAATCGCTCCATGATGGAAGGTCCACCATGGTCCTGAGCTGGGGCCTGAGCCTGCTACATTAAACAATAACAATATACAATAAACGCAATATCATGCAATTTAAATAGCAAACTACTTAGTTGTTTCATTATTCTACCTGGGCCTCCAACTGGGCCTGGAGTGCTGCCTGGGTGTGAGCCTACGTCTGCATGGCTTGCACCAGACCTTGCATGAAGACTCCATAATCCACTGGCGGTGGTGGGGGAAGCACAGGGCCTCGTGGTGCCGGGGCCTGTTGCTCCGCCTGCTCATCACGCCTCTGCTCGTCGTCGCGAGCTGGCGCACCTCCACGTCGTCCACGTTTTCTAACCATTTTCTTATCTATTTTTCACTTCTTATTAGTGTTTTCTACACATGTGGACATACTTAGCATGCAATGGGGATGATGACTTAATTATATTCATGTGTAATCTCAACCAGTCGCTCTGATACCAATCTCTGTGACGGCCCTCGTTACACCGGTATAGTTATACCAACCCACGTCGGTATAGCGAGTGCTGCCACAGTGGGACATTTACCCAAACGATACAGACAACTGAGATACACGCGAATATACAACAGAGTAGCGGAAGTAAAAGACAACAGTCTCCATTCATTCATCATCCACATTAAACATACATGCAGTTCGCAATTAACATAAAAGGAACTAAAGAGTTCACATAATTTAAATTGCTGAAATGGAAATACAAATGTCCACACTTTTACATTCTTTTCATAGTACTCTAATACAATGTTCAATTACATACTTATGGAATACACAATCTCAAAGAAACTCCCAACGCTAGCTAATCTCCGCGCTCGGAGTCCGTCTCTGCTGCCTCCTCCAAAGGTGCCACGTCACCAACTACACCTGTACGCCGAAGCAAGGAGTGAGTCCAAGGACTCAGCAAGCAACACTACTCATGATATACACTTACAAGTCCTAGTGGTTTCTACATGCACATTTACAATTTACAACACATAGCATGCTAGTCAATTCAAGTCTCAACCTATCATGAAAGTTTTACAATTTTATACATGAATCATGCTTTCAGATTTCAAAGAATAAAAATTCACCTATCACATGCTCTCTATTCAATTTACTCATGGAACTCTAATCTTTAAAAAAAAACTAAACATGAGAGCTACCGACATGAACATTTTACATACATGAAAGGGGAACACAACTAGCATGGATCCTACATGTTTTTAAACACATACATGAACCTTTTCACATGCTTTAGGTTGCTGATTTCATATGGTTTCATGGCTGAAAACCTATGCATGAGAGCTACAATAATGCATAAAACATATCATGTTAACAACCATTCATGCTATCTTGTGCCCATGTTCACTAATTATCCCTAACATGGATTCTAGACATCTTTGCACATTTAAACATGATGATAATAACATGAATTTACTGAATTCACATGGTTTCAGATTTGTCTCACATAGGTTTCAATAACACATTTTTCACATCTTGAGTTTCACATTTTCTTTACACGAATTCCCTCTTTCACATGGTTCACTTTACACATACACATTCACATTGTCACTTACACATTTACACATGGACACATACACATTACACTTTTCACATTACACATTTTAGGTGCCGTGACACATAGTCCAAACCACCAAAGAAGGACATATACACATCACATTACACATAGACGCCATCTAGGCATTCCAATGGCGACTCTTGGACTGCGCAGACCGGGAGAACAAGTCTCCACCCTAACCAGTGGTACTTGTCCACCTCCAGGATTTCCCCCTAATGCCCTTAGGGTCACTTAACACATTGAACTTTCTCAGGGGGACTTTTCCCTGATACAGCTCCACTGCCCTCTACGGAAGCAGTGTCACATTGGCACAGTTACACATTTACACATTTACCGTTTTACACATGGTTTTACATTTTACACTTTTCATCACATTCACTTTCTCACTCACATGAATATCTCTGTTTTTCCTAACATGGTACTACAGAGTTTCAAGAGTTTAACACACAATAAACACACTAATCATGTTGATTTTAAACCATAACTAATCACATTACGATAACACACGTAGATTATCACATTTGTTTCACATGAAAATACATAACTTCTTATTTACTGGTCCAAATGACCTGAAACTTTAACCACATGCTGTTTTCGGGTTCAAGATCATACACTCAAATTTTCAGATTTTTCTGAGCTACATAGAATTTATAGAAAATCAAACACTTATTTTACATGCTATTCACAACCTAAGTTAACATGGGGTTTTAACACATCTTGCAAATTGCCACTTACTGTTTTAACAGAGGCTACTAATATATGCATGATTTGAGAATGCAAAATTACCCTAAATCATACATCTATAGATCAATCACCACAAACCATCATTTCATGTCTTTCTATTTATCGAACCGAATTCATTTGTAACTCATACAAGCATGGATCATTTCACCAAAATTGGGCATACAACTACTGATCTACTAATCTTCATGAACTGACAAAAACTGAGGCATTCAGTCTAATCCTACTCATGGAACATAAATTTAACAAGATCACTAACAAGTCATGCTCACAATTCATGGGATATAATATTTCCTACATTGACCATCACACACCACATTCATCCACACACCACAATTGACAATATACATAGAGTATAGGATTACCATATATCCTCATCACGGAAACCATATCGAAATTAATGTAAAGGAAGGGCAGAACAGTTCACTGTTCTGTCCAGAAGAACTTGGCGGCAGTCTCTGGCCGCTGACTCAGAGTCAGCGGCATGGTCGATGGACGCCAAGCATGATCTGGACGTCCAGGGACCTTGCCGTCGAATCAGGTCTGTGCAGAAAACACAGACCGAGCTCTGAAACTTGGGTGAATGGGAGGGTCTAGGACTCGAGGAAAAATGATCAAAAATCATAAAACCGACCTAGACTCATAAGGGGACATCATGGGTAGGTCACTTGCCTTTCAAAAATTTCTCCAAGGGATCTAGGGCTCGGTGAAGACCTACTTGGGCAGTCCCAAGAAAGTTGCAGAAGGGCCTCCAGGATCACCTTCCTCCGGGTTCTTGGATGAGCTCCACAGCAAGGGGTCGATGGGGAAGCCTTCTCCTTTGCTCCAGCTTCCTTCTTGTCGGGGAAGATGGCCGGATCAACCTCCAAGGGGTCGGATTTTTGGGTGTTAAAGTGAGGTTTTCTCACAGCTTTTCTCTCTAAGGTTTTTCTCTTTCCTTTTCTTCTCTTACAAGGTGAAGGGAGAAGATGGGGAGAGGCCATTTCGGGTTTAACCTATAGGAGAGTCTCTCTCCCACTCACCAGGCTGATTTGACAGCCTTCAGAGCCATTGGGGACAACCCCCAATGGCTGGCTTGCCTTGCTTCAGAAGCTTGCAGCTCTGCTGCGCATGCAGGCCAGAGAGATTGGCGTCCACATCGCTGGACGCCAGGATAAGTGTTGGCGTCCATGTCTGGACGCTGACACCTCCTAAACGGCCTGGGGTTGACGCCAAGATGGCCTTCGACCAGAACTCTAAATTAGGCAGAAAACCAAGCATACCATGCATATATACATGCAATATACATATGGTATCGTATCCATACTATCATCATGCAATACATACATTATTTATACTTAATATGAACACAGGCACACGTAATTATACTAATTAATGCGTACGTAAATATGTACATACATACACAAGCACAATTATACACACATAATCACAAATAATGCGACGGAAATTCGAGGGTCTTACACACCATCTCTGTCTCCATCTTCCTCTCATCATCTCCGTCATCTCCGTCTCCATCTCTTGCTTGGACGATGCCTCCTAAGCACACCCCTCGTCAAGGTACTAGGGCTAGGGCAACTGCCAGGGACGATGCTGTTGAAGCGCCTCCCACTGAGTGAAGAACCAAACGCCTCCATGACTTTGCAGAGCAGCCAGGTGTTTCTTCTCCATCTCCTACACCATCCAAAAGAGGTAGGATGCCCTCCTCCAGCCGTCGATCATCTCAGAGGCAGTCTAGCCATCCTCGGAGGAAGATCTTGTCCACTTCTCCAGAACCCTCTGAAGAATCCTCCTCCTCCTCCTCTGGATCCTCTCAGCCCTCTGAGGCTACCCCTTCCAAATTGGCTAGTGAAGGGAAGTCCATCCTCAAGCCTAGGGCTGTTGACCTAGTGGATGCTGACCTAGCCACTGCCTTCCCAGAAGTGTTTCAGTTCTTCAATTTTCAAAAATGGTTGCCCTTTATATCTGAGTTCAGAACTATCTATCCAAGACTAGTTCAAGAGTTCTATCTGAACTTAGAGTGCACACCTGAAGGCTACCAGTCAGAGGTCAAAGGCGTGTTAATTGAATTTTCTACTGAATTGGCTGCCACCTTGTTCAAAGCCCCAAATGAAGGTGCTGATTATCACAGTTTTGTGTTTGACTTGTATGAAGCCTACTCACTACTTACTGGACTCCCTGCTGATGAGTCAGATTCCAAACAAACATATGTCACTAGGTTTAACACCAATACCTTCCCACCTGCTTTGAGGTTGATACATCACATTCTCGCTACCATTATCACACCTCAAGGTGGTGGAAGGGATAGGTTAACTGACATTCAGAGATTCATACTATGCTGCATGAAGAAAGAGATAAAGATCAATTTGCATGTCATCATGTATCAGATTATGTCAGAAACCACAAGGAAGGATCTACATAGATCTCTACCTTATGCTGCTCATCTTACATCAGTTTTTGAACACTTTGGAGTGTATTTTGAAAATGAGCAAGCCCAATCAATCCCAAAGTCCAACATTTATTGTTTGAAGCATTTACAAAAGTTCATGGGATTTAGAACTGAAGGGGATCAAGTGAGAAGAGGTCTTATTGTTGTTGAGGCCCCTATTGTCCCTGAGGTTGTAGAACCTCCTCCTGAAGTTGCTCAACCTCCTCAACATGATCAAGAGGAACAGCCTCCCAATGAGATTGGAGCATCCATATCTCAGGATGTCCCTCACACACCTCCATTTCATGCCCCTTCACCACTTATCCCTGTAGTGGAAATTCCAACTTTCATTCCCCAATCCCAATCCTCTACTTCCACTGGTGGACCTTCTGTTCCACCAGAGCTATACTCCTTCTTGAATGACAAGTTTGACACCATCACCTCCTCCATCTATCAGATGTTAGAGAACTTTGAGCTCAGAATTCAAAGGTTGGAGAATTCAGTGAATGGTCAATTCATCAAGCAGAAGGAAGCAGCTGATCATGCCACCCAAAGATTCAACAGGCTAATTGGTACTTTGGGTGATGCATCCCTTCAACTAAAGGAGCATCAGGACAAGCTTGAACAGGTCCTTGAAGGAATTTTAGCCAATTCACAGAAGAATTTGTTCAATAGTCAAGAGGCAGTGACTCAAATTTCGAAGACCAGACTCTCATTTGCACACATGGTTGATGATATGGAAGGCATGATGAATTTGTCAGCTCATATAGATCATGAGATGTCTGCCCTCAAGAGTGAGCTCAGAAGTATCAACAGGCATGGTGGATTTGCCAGCTCCTCTTTAGGTTCTCAGCCCATTTCAGCTGATCTGTCTGCATTCCAGTCAAACATGTATGACAACAATCAAAGGTTGGAAGAATTACTGCACACAAGACATTCTACAATGCAAACTTAGTTGAGATCCAACCTTGATGCAATGGAGTCAAGATTGAAGACCATAGAGTCTCTCCTTCTTCCTATTCCTCCTCCACCTCCATCCTCTTGATGGATCTTATCTTTTGATGATGTCAAAGGGGGAAAAGGAATATCCTTGTAATGAATATCTTTGTTGAATAAGAAGTAATACCTTTTATGAATGTCAATGAATGATTGTCTATGAATGGATGAATGTTTGTAAATATCAAACTTTGTATGGTTTTTGGCCATTTATGAAAAGTCATGGTTATTAGTAACATTGTGTCTCTTGAGTGTGAAAATTGCCAAATGTTGCTAAATTGTGCTCAATGGTCTTTGATGAATGTGAATGAAAATGTTGAAACATGTGTTCATTGTCATTCAGTGTGTATGTGATTGAATGATGTGTGAATGAATGGCTTAAAATCACATTTCTTTGAAATTCAAACTTTCATGTTGACTTAATGTTGCCATCATCAAAAAGGGGGAGATTGTTGGGTTGAGTGTGAATTTAATATATTTCCCCTCATGATTTTGATGATGACAAGTTGTGATTTTAATGCATAATGATTGGAACATGTTAAATACATCACACATGTAATAACAATGCTCAAAGACATGTTTCCAAACACATTATATCACATATATTCATGATATACATTAGACTAATGATTTATATGTTTATTTCTCAGGGACATGTACTTCTTGCAATGGTAGTGTCGACACACCCACTGCTGGTGTCGACACTGGGCATCAATCCCTGAAGCAAATTCATGAAAATAGGGTTCACTGTGTCGACACAGTCCCAGGCAGTGTTGACATTAGACCCAATCTCCAGAAGCCCCTTTTTCCAGACTGGGACAGTGTGTCGACACAGCCAGTGAGTGTTTCGACACTAGAGCCATCTCCCAGAAGACCTATTTTGTGGAATTGGGACAGTGTGTCGACACACCCAGTGACTGTGTCGACACACTCCGGCAACTTTTTCACTTTAAGTGCCACCTGGACACGTGGCATTCTAGGGATCACTTGGATTGGCCTTGGATCATGTGCCCACGCACCCCAAGGGTACTTTTGGCCATGTTAGGGTTATAAATACCCCTCTTATTGGCCATCCAAGAGAAGAACACCTCAGAGCCATCCAGAAAAGTATTTTTGGCAGCAAGAAGAGGTCTCTCCATGTTCTTGCTCTCCCTGTGCTGCTGTAAGCCAATTCCCATCCATGCAAGCACAAGAAGTGAAGATTGATCCATGAAGATGATGTGAGATCACTTCCAAGGGAGCAGATCAAGTAGAAGCAGCCAATTGAGAAGAGTTCAAGGAAGATCCAGAGAAACCAGTTGCAGAGCATTGCCCAGGGACTTCAAGTAATCAAGGACCTTCTCAAGTCAGCCTTCTACAAGGGAGTTCTTCTGAAGAACAAGAATTACATACTATCCCTCAATTCTCCATTTGTTCTTCTGAGTCATTCTTGAGATTGTGCATAGAATTGTTGCACCAGCCTCTTTGAATGAACTCTTTATAGATCAGATCATTGCTAGAGGATCTGGATCTTGTTGTTTTTGATCTAGCCGATTGTTTGTGAGCCTTTGTGCTCAGTTGTGTTGAGTGGTACACTCAGTGTGTGGTTGAGCCTGTGTGCTCAGGTTTCTAGAGTGGTTGTGCTCTAGAGGTTGTGTGTGAGTCGTTGAACTCAGTGTGTTGGAGTTGTCAAGCTCCAGTGTGTGGTGTACTCAAGTTGAGTAGTGGAGCCTCACTGTGTGAGGGGTGGATGTAGGAATCATTGGTGTGATTTCCAAACCACCTAAAAATCTTCTGTGCAGTGGTTTGATCTGTGATTTGATTTCACTTTGCGCTAGATGTATGCATAAGATTTTCACTTACACTACTGATTGACTTGATCACACACTCTAATTACTCAAATCACACAATCACACATCAGATCTGTGAATTGCATTTCTAATTTGCCTCTGATTTAAATCATCTTTCCAAATTCGCTAAGCTTCCACAATATTGGACTAGATCTATTCAACCCCCCTTCTAGATCTGGCCCATTCTATTTTCGATCCTACACTCTTTGCTCTTATCAGGATCATTCCTCGCCTTTGTGTGCCGTTTAGACGACGCAGGCACTGGCTCCTTCCATTTTCCTCCTCGACAGGCTTGCATTTTAGGGGCCATTGACAGAGAATCGGTGAATGGAAGAGTGAGAGTTACAGATGTAGAAAGAGAGTTTTTAGAACAGATGAAGAAGATGAAGGCAGTTGTGATCAAAGCGAGACCAAATGGGCTTTAGAGTTGAGTTTTCGAAGAGACGCGACGCTTCGAGCGTCGACCTGCCCTAGGCCATACACTGTTCTTGCAGAACAAAGAAAGATATCGTGTTGTGAAGACAAGAATGAATGAGTAAAGTCGACTCTATCAAGAAGAGTGTCGACTCTATGAAGTAGAATTCATGAAGATGTTTGGATAACATTTGAGAAAGGAGCAAAAACACCATGATTAACTGTATTTTTGGGTAATCTTGAGAATGTTAACAATTTTATGCTCTTTCCTCACCTTATAATCATTTTAGTGAAATTAATGGTTTGAAAGTTATAAAGTCTAGTTTAACCATTAAAAACACTGAAAGACTCATAAGAAAAAAATAACAGAAGAGAAAAGAATCTTTCAGGTGAAAATTTGCATTCTTATAAAATCTTACTCAAACCATGTAAAATGATAACCTTTGGATAGATGAAGAACAAACCAAGATACATTGAGTTAAAACATCTAGCTTGAAATTTTCAGACCTTTGAACTTCAATTAGACTGATTATTTGCATTTTTATAAAATGATGAACAATCAGATTTTCCCTTTCTTTTTCATGCAAGAGCCCATACTTTTCACACACCAGAGCTCCTGATTACTCAAGTAGGGTAATCATCTTGTTTCAAGGGTTGTGTGCAACCTTTCATGTGAGGATACAAATTGGTTAGACACAGGAATCCCCAGTTACTTAGTATGCACAAACAAAAATTTTTACTAACCTTGAACAGAATTAACTAGCTCATCATGACATACAATTTCTTCAACTGATTTTATCATGAGTTGCAGTTTCTCAGAGCCTAGTCATTATTCTGTCATCAAGAAAGATTTTATCTATGAAAATTCTAGAATATTTTTCTATATCAAGAAGACTTTTAAAACAATGCAGCCCAGATGTTTTAAAATCAAACCAGAGTGACCATTTTTAATGAAAATTTTAGAATTAGATAAAATGCAATTCTCACTTGATACATTAATTTCTGCAACTGTTATTTAACCTTTTGAAGTTTTCAGAGAATTTCAAGGTTAAACTCTAGCACCCCGGAAAATTTAATAAGTAAAAGTTTGAATAAATGAAAATAAATAATTTCCATAATATCAAATTATTTAAAACATACGTACCCCTATTGTACATACAAGAACACATCAGAAAATTCTGTAAAAATTATAAATCAACCCCACACCTTATTCATAATTGTTCCACGAAGAAATTCGTGCAACAAAAAATCCGATTAACAAAGTGTATATCAAATGGTGACCGATTACCCAAATAAGGAAACAAGTTAGAAAATCGTTAACACGGAAATACGACGCAACCAAAAATTAAATAAAAATGTTGGGGAGACTTCCAACATTATTCCAACATTATATATTAATGACTCAATATCATAATTCGGCCAATGGACAACATTTGGTCCAAAAATCAAATGAAGCAAGAAAGTGCATGGAAATTCACAGCTCTAATTAAGCTGAAAATAGAAGAGGGTATTTAAGGCAAACCCCAAGGCAATTAGCCTTTCATGGCAACCCAAATTCATGCTTAACCATGGTGGGAGGTTTCCTGAAGCCTCACACACTCAAATGGAGGAAGAAATCCTCAAATTAGGAAAGTGATATGTCAAAACCGCAACTTAGCTTTCCTTGTTACAATAGAACTCCTAAACACCATGGTTGCTTAAATACTCTTCATCCAAACCCTAGGGTTGAGTTTACAACCTGCTGGGGTTATGTGGAGGAGTTCTTGGTGGCTGGGGAGCTGTGGAACGACCACAAGAAGCTCATCTTCTTCCTCTGTTCGTCTGCTTCGACCTGTGCAAATCGTCCCCTTGGAGTCAAGCAAAGGTAGGTCAAACCTAAATCCCGTCATGCAAGGCATATACCCCTGGAAAGAGGGTCAAGTCTACTTCCTAACCCAACTGGAATGCACAATTTTCGTGTAGTATACACGGAGTATTAAGTGTTCTTCAAACAGTGGTCTGAACAAGGGATTTCTAAAGAATGAGACTTCATCAACCCAGAAGGTAGGTTTTCTCGGGCCAAACATTAACAAGTCTTATACCAATGTGTATAGCATTAAGTTAACTTTCGTTTCCCACTGATTTCATTGAATTCCAATGAGTACATTTAGAGTTATAATCGTTTTGCCAAAGTCATGCATGTCTGAGACTTTCTACGTTCGTGGTGATTTATCATGCATCTCGAGGACGATTAAAATTATTTAAAAATGCATATATTCCATGTTCCCTACAACTTTCATGTTGATACTTTTGTCCCAAGAGCCGTAGTTTAGAAGATATAAGTGTTGCAAGGATCGCCCCCTGAATTTCTGAGTTTTTCTGAGTTTTCGGTCGGACGTCTGAACCGCGTCCGGTTCAGATGCCGCGTTTAAGGCGTCTGATATCACGGTGCTAGGGGACGACGCGATGCAAGGAATTGCGGCCGTCGGGTACGATGCGATTCACGCACGGACCGGTCAACAGCCTGCGTGGGTCTGCGCGCCGCTTGGGAGTCTGAGCTGGTCTGAACCGCGGCGGTCTACCCCGACGCATTTCAGGGGGTTTTCCCGCCCAACATTTTATTAAATGATTTCCTGTAGACACATCAGGGTCCCCCGACGTGTTTCAAGAATGAAGGCGGCTACCCTCTTGGACGCGATTTTGACTTTTCCCGTTTCGTTGGTTTTCACTGTGCAATGTGTTCTGAAGTGCGTCCACTGTGTTGGACGCATATTTCAAGGCATACCCGAGGTCTGTTTTGCATGGTATCTAGTGTGTAATTTGCACATCTTGGGTCTGATCATTACATGATGTCTGTTTAATGACTTAAAAATGTTTAACCCATTTAAAAGTTATAATTACATGAATATTATTCTAATTGCTTTCTTAATGATATGATCATTCATGAAACTTGTGATTCACTCTTATTACTATTCTAGCTTGATTAAAATGATAATTTGTTATCTTAAAATCTTGTAAACCATGATTAGTTAAAGTGCATAGTTTCATGTCATGCCATCAGGTTAAGTGCTTTCCGTGAGTTTGAAACCGATGGATTGTGAATTGAGATGCGTACATCACTACACACTTGCACATCTTGGCAGCCCTTTCTTGGGGATTTGGAAGCTCTCTATCGATCATTCCGAATCAGTAGACTAGTGACCTGTCCCTAAGACCTCTGTAAATCTCCGCTTTTCGTGGATTCCCACATGGAGACTGAGTTGGTTGTACCATTGAAGTTCCCTGGAGATAGCGTGCACTTCCTCTCTCATCTTGTTTTCGTGAGTGAGATTTACAATCTAGACTAAAGCCATTAATATAAAGATTGAATTAAAGTATTAATCGTACCGTTATGCTGTCAAATTTATCTCTTGACCGTTGTTCTCATGAAATCATGTTCAATTTACTTATTACTTGTTCTCATCATCACCATGAACATGACATTACACATGCTTACTTATTGAAACTCTCATTGGCCATTATTAATGACTGTGGGTATCTACATTTAAAATTTAAGTGAGATGCTGACCGGGCACGACGAGTGTCCAAGGGCTCCAGTCTAGCCCTAATGACGGAGAGTCATAAATATACTGTTAACCATGGGGTATAATGATTACTGGCATTGCATCTGCGTTGGGAGTCATGCGTGTCGTGTTGAATTATAGATACAATAACCACATACACGTGTCCTAGTGGATATTCTTGACGGATCTTTTCTTGGAGTACATTAGTGTCTAGGTGCCTAATTAGTGTTGCATGATCATGCTCGTGCGTTCTTGCTTGCTTGCATGATATGGCCATCCTATATTTATTGCAATTAGTGATATCTTGCGTTCTTGACAGCTATTGACATCAAGTGAAATCTTGAGTGCTTGTACAAAGTGATATATAGCTAGTTCTATCTTGTTATATCCTTCTAGATCTTGTTCTATCATGATCACTCTATCTAGCTTGTTCATGTATCATATTTTAATGAGTTTTATTCGTATATGCATATCATGACATTCATCGTGCTTACCTAGTTCTAAATTGTTAATCACTTATATCATTGCCCGCACATTGAGATATAAATCCTACTGGACTAGTTTGCTCATTCCCTACTTTTACCCAATCTAGGTGACTATGATGTTCAAGAGGAAGAGCAAGTCGAGGATGGGAATGCGTCCGAGTGATGAGCGTTCCAACTATGAGTCTATCTATAGTTAGTTTATTTTGAGTGTTAGATTCATGTAGTAGGAAGTGAGGAATAAAATGTACTTTTCCTTTTTATTGAGCCTTAGTCCTATAATAGTTTCCATTTGGAATACAATGAGTTGAGATTTGAATACAAGATTAGTTGAGTTCAATATTTGGGCCCTATGATGATAGTGCGTGCTAGCTAGAGGCTTATTTGCCGACTGTTCACGTCTCAGGATATCGTCTCGAATTATTCCGCATTATTAATATCCGCTGCATAATTCTCGGGACGTGACAATTTAGTGGTATCAAAGCCTAGGAATACCAAATAGGATATATGTCTTAGGATTAGGGGATACCTATGGAACCTAGGTCATGGAAATTAAATATAGTACTTGGTGAGAATGGGTAGAGACTGGGAATATGATAGAATGAACAAAACACTCCTACCCACTGACTCTGATAATGTATCTAGAGACATTAATTGGTTTCCATCCTTTTCTCAGGAACCTTCATAACTCTTACACTCAATTGCAATAGCTCACAACCAGTGGCAAGCTATGTAAGACACGGTGGCTAGTCTGACCCAGGCATGACAAAATGTGGTTCAGGCTGGAAATCAAGCTGCTGCTGCTGCTAGGAATGGAACGGGTGATTTACACCGCAACTTTAGGAGTTTGAACCCCCCTCGCTTCTCTGGATCCCCTAATCCGAACGAAGCGAAGAACTGGCAGGAGGAGATAGAAAGGATTTTCCAAGTTATGCAATGCACCAATAGGGAGAAGGTTGTACTGGCCACTTTCCAATTTACTAGGGATGCTCGAGCATGGTGGAAGGCCACATCGGCCCATCTGCCTAATATAGCTGAACTAGAATGGGCTGGTTTCTTGGAGATTTTTGAGGAAAGTACTTCTCGGAGAGGGTCAAGGAGAAGAAGGCAACGGAGTTTGCCACACTAAAACAGAAAGGAATGTCCGTGGCTGAGTATGAGGCTCAGTTTGCGCGTTTGGCTGTGTATGCCCCACACCTGGTGGGAACTAAAAGACTGAAGGCAAACCATTTCATGGATGGGCTCAGGCCCATGTTCATTGAGAAGCTCGGACCACACAAAATCCAAACCTACACTGAGATGGTCCAAAGAGCTCAACTGGTAGAAGACACAATGGCTAAGGTGGAAGGCATAAGGGGGAAAGACATCTCAAAGTCGACCTTTATAAAAAGGGGAGCAGTCGATACAACTGGAACTTTCCCCAATAACAACAATAACAACAACAAAAGGCCAACCACTAGGAAGGACTATGGCATGGAGAAAAAGATCAAAGTAGAAGAAACAATGACGGTGGAGTATTGTAAATTTTGCAACAAGCCTGGGCACCAAGCAAACAAGTGCTGGAAGAAGGCCGGGGCTTGCCTGCGATGTGGGAGTCATAAACATCGTATACCGGACTGTCCCATGCTAAAAGACCAAGCTGGAAGGAACCAAGGAGTGGTAAAGCATAAAGGACGTGTGAATGCAATGACGCCAGCGGAGCTTCCGGAAGGAGGTATGATTGTTAAACCCCTAGACTGATCTTAAGATGCTTTTCTTATGAGTACATTTCTAAGTGGGGGAGATGATCAAAGAGAAATTGAGAAAAAACAAGAATAATCTAGTAGTTATACCATAGTTCATCTGGTAGATTAAGATGGAGTTATAACAACCGTGGAAAAAAACAGGAGTGGAAGGAACCAAATGAATAATATGGGTGGCCATAGGTGTAGAGGTTGGACTAGCACCCACGATGTTGAAGCAAGTTAGAGGAATGAAATCTGAAACGACCTCAAGGATCATAACTATCAAAGCCAATTGATGATCTATGAATTTGGGGACCAAATTATCTTAAGTAGGGGTGGGTGTAGCACCCCAGAAAATTTAATAAGTAAAAATTTGAATAAATGGAAATAAATAATTTCCATAATATCATATTATTTAAAACATACATACAAGAACACATCGAAAAATTCCATAAAAATTATAAAACCAACCCCACACATTATTCCTAAGTGTTCCATGAAGAAATTTGTGCAACACAAAATCTGATTAACAAAGTGTACATCACATGGTGACTGATTACCCAAATAAGGAAACAAGTCGGAAAACTGTTAACACGGAAATACGATGCAACCAAAAATTAAATAAAAATGTTGGGGAGACTTCCAACATTATATATTAATGACCCAATATCATAATTGGGCCAATGGACAACATTCGTGCTTAACCATGGTGGGAGGTTTCCTAAAGCCTCACACACTCAAATGGAGGAAGAAATCCTCAAATTAGGAAAGCGATATGTCAAAACCGCAACTTGGCTTTCCTTGTTACAATAGAACTCCTAAACATCATGGTTGCTTAAATACTCTTCACCCAAACCCTAGGGTTGAGTTTACAACCTGCTGGGGTCGTGTGGAGGAGTTCTTGGTGGCTGGGGAGCTTTGGAACGACCACAAGTAGCTCATCTTCTTCCTCTGTTCGTCTGCTTCGACCTGTGTAAATCGTCCCCTTGGAGTCGAGCAATGGTAGGTGAAACCTAAATCCCATCGTTCAAGGCTTATACCTATGGAAAGAGGGTCAAGTCTAATTCCTAACCCAACTAGAATGCACACTTTTTGGGAAGTATACACGGAGTGTTAAGCGTTCTTCAAATAGTGTTCTAAACAAGGGATTTCTGAAGAACGAGACTTCATTAACCCAGAAGGTAGATTTTCTCGGGCCAAACATTAACAAGTCTTATACCAATGTGTAGAGCACCACATTAACTTTCGTTTCCCACCAATTTCATTGAATTCCAATGAGTACATGTAGAGTTATAGGCGTTTTTCCAAAGTCGCGCATGTCTGAGACTTTTTATGTTTGTGGTGATTTATCATGCATCTCGAGGCCATTTAAAATTATTTAAAAATCATAGTTTCATCTATTCCATGTTCCCTACAACTTTCATGTTGAGACTTTTGTCCCAAGAGCTCTAGTTTAGAAGATATAAGTGTTGCAAGGACTGCCCCCTGAATTTCTGAGTTTTTCTGAGTTTTCGGTCGGATGTCTGAACCGCGTCCGGTTCAGATGCCGCGTTTAAGGCGTCTGGTATCATGGCGCTGGGGGCCGACGCAATGCAAGGAATCATAGCCATCGGGTACGATGTGATTCACGTGCGGACCGGTCAACGGCCTGCGTGGGTCTGCGTGCCGCTTGGGAGTTCGGGCTAGTCTGAACCCCAGCGGTCTACCCCGACGCGTTTCAGGGGGTTTTTCCACCCAACGTTTTATTAAATGATTTCCTGTAGATGCGTCCGAGTCCCCCGATGTGTTTCAAGCATGAAGGCGGCTACCCTCTTGGACGCGATTTTGACTTTTTCCCGTTTCGCAGGTTTTCACTATGCAATGTGTTTCGAAGTGCGTCCACTGTGTTGGACGCATATTTCAAGGCATACCCGAGGTCTGTTTTACATGGTATCTAGTGTGTAATTTGCACATCTTGGGTCTGATCATTACATGATATCTGTTTAATGGCTTAAAAGTGTTTAACCCATTTAAAAGTTATAATTACATGAATATTATTCTAATTACTTTCTTAATGATATGATCATTCATGAAACTTGTGATTCGCTCTTATTACTATTCTAGCTTGATTAAAATGATAATTTGTTATCTTAAAATCTTGTAAACCATGATTAGTTAATGTGCATAGCTTCATGTCATGCCATCATGTTAAGTGCTTTCCGCTAGTTTGAAACCGATGGATTGTGAATTGAGATGCGTACATCACTACACACTTGCACATCTTGGCAGCCCTTTCTTGGGGATTTGGAAGCTCTCTATCGGTCATTCCGAATCGGTAGACTAGTGACCTTGTCTCTAAGACCTCCGCAAATCTCCGCTCTCCGTGGATTCCCACATGGAGGCCGAGTTGGTTGTACCATTGAAGTTCCCTAGAGATAGCGTGCACTTCCTCTCTTATCTTGTTCTCGTGAGTGAGATTTACAATCTAGACTAAATCCATTAATGTAAAGATTGAATTAAAGTATAAATCATACTGTTATGCTGCCAAATTTATCTCTTGACCGTTGTTCTCATGAAATCATGTTCAATTTACTTATTACTTGTTCTCATCATCATCATGAACATGACATTAAACATGCTTACTTATTGAAACTCTCATTGGCCATTATTAATGACTGTGGGTATCTACATTTAAAATTTATGTGAGATGCTGACCGGGCACAACGAGTGTCCAAGGGCTCCAGTCTAGCCCCAATGACGGAGAGTCATAAATATATTGTTAACCATGGGGTATAATGATTACTGGCATTGCATCTGCGCTGGGATTCGTGTGTCCTGTTGAATGATAGATACAATAACCACATACACGTGTCCTAGTGTACATTCTTGATGGATCTTTTCTTGGTGTATATTAGTGTCTACGTGCCTAATTAGTGTTACATGATCGTGCTCGTGCGTTCTTGCTTGCTTGCCTGATATGGCCATCCTGCATTTATTGTAATTAGTGATATCTTGCGTTCTTGACAGTTATTGACATCAAGTGAAATCTTGCGTGCTTGTACAAAGTGATATATTGGTAGTTCTATCTTGTTATATCCTTCTAGATCTTGTTCTATCATGATCACTCTCTCTAGCTTGTTCATGTATCATGTTTTAATGAGTTATATTCGTACATGCATATCATGACATTCATCGTGCTTACCTAGTTCTAAATTGTTAATCACTTATATCATTACCCGCACATTGAGATATAAATTCTACTGGGCTAGTTTACTCATTCCCTACTTTTACCCAATCTAGGTGACTATGATGTTCAAGAGGAAGAGCAAGTCGAGGATGGGAATGCGTCCGAGTGATGAGCGTTCCAACTATGAGTCTATCTATAGTTAGTTTATTTTGAGTGTTAGATTCATGTAGTAGGAAGTGAGGAATAAAATGTACTTTTCCTTTTTATTGAGTCTTAGTCCTGTAATAGTTTCCATTTGGAATACAATGAGCTGAGATTTGAATACAAGATTAGTTGAATTCAATATTTGGGCCCTATGATGATAGTGCATGCTAGCTAAAGGCTTATTTGTCGACTGTTCACATCTCGGGATATCGACTCGAATTATTCCAAATTAATAATATCCATTGCCTAATTCTCGGGACGTGACATAAACTTAGAAATTTATAATTCACAATCCATATCTTTTTACTTTCAGAGATAAAAGAGTTTAAGAGTATAAGTGATTTTAACCCCCCTGAGAAATTGCCCAAAATTACAATTCTCACAATGGAATTACTCTCCCTCAGAAAATGAATCTTTAGAATGAAGGAGGAAAATGAACAAGAGTCCCCCTCAACAATTGCATAAGAGGCCCTTGATACTTGGCGGAGACATATACTCATGCATAGTGAAAGAGTCTAGACAAGCTTGACTTGCCCTTCTTCAAATCACCATTTGATATACCAAGAAGGCCAATGCAATGTAAGAAGCAAGAATTTATTTGCAAGAACAAGAGATATTTATTTGCTAATGGGAAATGAAAGAGTATGAATGAGAAGAATGGCAAAAGTTCAGAATTAAGAAAGATAGTGTCGACTTTCTTGCAAATAGAGTCGTCCTATGTCTAGTCAAACATTCAGAAAACTGAAAGAGTTATCCTTCACAGACTGCACACTTCTTGAATTCAATTCTTCCAACTTAACTGACCAACTGATTCACTGAACCTGATCTTTCAACCAACCTCCATCTCACCATCTTCATGAGAAATTGTAAGAAGATGATCAACCAGTAAGCAAATTTATATCACATGACAAGCAATTATACAAGCAAACATTTACATGCAACTTTTCAAGCAATCAGTCATGAGTCAAGCAAACACAGACCAAGTTCTCTTCGTAAGCATGAAAATCTTTCATTGCACAAGGGTTTTGTAAAGATATCAACAATTTGTTTTGATGTCTCAATAAAATGCAATTCAAAAGAATTCTTGCTTACTTCATCTCTTAAAAAATGATGCCTGATTTCAATGTGCTTGGTCCTAGAATGCTGGATTGGATTTTTGGCCAAACTTATTGCACTAGTGTTATCACACATAATTGGGACACATCCAAGATCTACTTGGTAGTCTTGGAGTTGATGTTTTATCCATAACACTTGAGTCCACAACTCCCTACAGCAACATATTTTGCCTCTACAGTAGAGAGAGCAACCGAGTGTTGTTTCTTGGAAGCCCAAGAGACTAAACACCCTCTATAAAATTATCAATAGCCACTAGTACACTTTCTATCCAATTTACAACCAGCATAATCTTCATTTGAATAAGATACTAAATTAAATTCACTAGATGCAAGATACCACAGTCCCAACTCATGAGTTCCTGCAAGATATTTGAAAATTCTTTTTGCAGCACTGATGTGGGATTCTCTAGGACTAGCCTAAAATCTAGCACACATGAACACTGAAAATTAAATATCTGGTCTAGATACTGTCAAGTAAAGCAAGGATCCGATCATACCTCTGTAGATCTTTGGATCTACTTATTTACCTTCCAAATCAGCATCCAAACTCACAGTGGTGCTCATTGAGGTTGCCATGGCTTTCATGTTCGACATTTTATATTTCTTTAGCAAATCTTGAACATAATTTGACTGATTGATGAAAGTTTCTTCTTTTGTTTGAATAACCTACAATCTAAGAAAAAATTTTAGTTCTCCTATTAGGCTCATTTCAAATTCACTAGTCATCAATTCAACAAAATCCTTACACAGTGAGGATTTTGTTGATCCAAATATAATGTCATCAACATAGATTTGGACCACTAAGATATCCTTTCCTTGTACTTTTGTAAAAAGGGTTTGATCTACCTTACCTCTTGAGTACCCTTTATCGGTAAGGAATGAGCTCAATCGATCATACCAAGCCCGAGGAGCTTGCTTCAAACCATACAAAGCTTTGTCAAGCTTGAAAACATGATTAGGAAGGTTAGTGCACTCAAATCCAGGAGGTTGTTCATCATAAACTTCCTCATTTATCAAACCATTCAAAATGTACTTTTTATATCCATTTGCTATAATTTAATGCCATGTGCACATGCAAATGAAAACAAAATCCGAATTGCTTCTAGCCTAGCTGCCGGAGCAAAAGACTCTTCAAAGTCAATTTCAAATTCTTGATTATAGCCTTTTGCAACAAGCCTAGCCTTATTTCTGATTATTTTGCCTTCTTCACTTGTTTTACTTCTAAAAACTCATTTAGTTCCAATGACACTTTGGGACAAAGGTCTTGGAACCAAATGCCAAACATTATTTCTTTCTAACAAGTTTAGTTCTTCTTGTATGGCATTAATCCAGAAGACATCTTTTAAGGCATCCTCAATGTTTTTAGGTTCAATTTGAGAAACAAGAGCCATTTGATCAAGTTCTAAAATGATCTTAAAATGAGATCTAGTCCAAGGAGGATCAAGTAAATTACCAATGATACTTTCCTGAGGATGATCTCTTAACATCCTGATGTTCAGCTAATCCTTGTTTTCATTTACATCTACTGACTCTTGTCCATTGCAATCATCTGAAATTTTCCTTGCTGCAGATTCCTTCCCTTCCTGGTCTTTTACTTCTTCTTCTTCTAGAAATTCTCCATCTTTTTCCCTGCACAAACCAGCATCAAGTTCATCAAATGTGATATGAGGGCATTCTTCAACAATTTGATATTTTACATTAAAAACTCTATATGCTCTTGAATGGTCAGAGTAACCAAAAAAGATTCTCAATTCACTTTTAGGTTCAAATTTGTCCAAATCATTTTTATTGCTATTTAGGATAAAACATTTTGCACCAAACACTTTAAAATGAGCAATGGATGGTTTCATACCTTTCAATAGTTCATAAGGAGTCTTTTTGCTAAGAGACCTTACAATTGCACAATTTATAATATAGCATGAAGTGTTTACTGCCTCTGCCCAGAATTTTCTTGGCAGTCCACTCTCAATCAGCATGGTCCTTGCCATTTCAACGAGTGTTCGGTTCCTTCTCTCTACAACTCCGTTCTATTTAGGAGTCCTTGGTGATGAAAATCTATCGAAAATTCCTTATTCCCTGCAAAGTTTTTCAAAGTCAGCATTTTCAAACTCACCTCCATGATCAAACATGATAGAAATTATTTTAAACTTACCTTCCTGAAGAATTTTCTTATAAAAATCATGAAATTCCATGAAGGCATCACTCTTGTGAGCAAGGAAGAAAACCCAAGTAAATATAGAAAAGTCATCAACAAGAACATACCCAAACCTTTTTCCATTTAGACTGTTTGTTCTTGTGGGTCCAAATAGATCCATATGAATAAGCTCAAAAGGTTTGGAAGATTGACTTTCAAATCTACTTTTAAAAGTTTTTCTTGTTTGCTTACCCTGTGTGCATGCTTCACAAATTTTCAAGTTTTGTTTAAGGGAAATTTCAGGTAAGCCTTTCACCATGTTGAATTTAACCAATTTAGTAACATGTTGTAGCTAGCATGACCTAGTCTACGATGACATAAACATGCAAGATCATTTTTATTGGCAGTTAGACATAAATTAGTGTTTTTAGGTTCATCCAGGTCAACCATGTAGACATTGTTAATTCTTTTTCCAGAAAACATACATAATTTGAATTCGGTTCAAAAATTGTATAACCAAAGGAATCAAAGATTACCTTGTGACCCTTGTCACATAGTTGACTTATGCTCAAAAGGTTGTACTCTAATCCCTCCACCAAGAATACATCATCAATTGAATTAGAAGGATTTCTACCTACTTTACCTGAACTGACAATCTTACCTTTGTTATTTCCACCGAAAGTAACATGACTAACTTTCTTTTCAGACAGAAGATAGAATTTGTCTTTGTCTCCAGTCATATGTCTTGAACAGCCACTATCAAGGTACCACTTGTTGTTCTTGGCTGTAAGACATACCTGCAAAAACAATCAAAGAAAACTCTTTAGATCCCAAGTACATTTGGGTCCCTTCACATCACCCAGATCAAGCACATAAGAAAATAGATTTTTCGGAATCCAGACTTGCCTCTTCATTATGGGTTCGATGATGTTCCTAATTTCAGGTTGTTTTTTATTTTTTCTGTTATTTTTAGGAATTTTTGAAACATTATTTTTTCTTCATTTTTATGGATTTTCTTTCATACTTCCCACTTGTGTTTCTTTGATGAAATCAAAGATTATTCTGACTGCCAAACCTTTTAGAGTATTCAGACTGACCAGATTTAGCAAAACCATGGGACTGCGTCGACACTCTGTAGGGATAGTGTCGACCTGCATGACTCCACCTAGACATGTTTTGTGATTTTGTGTAAGTAGGTGTTGACCTATCATGTATCCATCTGTTCTTTGATCTAAAATGTGAAGGTGTTGGCCTATCATGAGTCAACCTAAACATATTCTATGGTCTAGTGTATGAATTTGTCGACCTATCATAGGCATAGCATCGACCTACCCAATCAGGTGACTTCCAATTTTTGTTCCCCTAAGACATAGGTTTGATTCCAGCACCTGTTTTATTCTTTTTATTTGACTTTCTAATTTCAGACTTTTTTACAGTTTCTTTTTTCTCAATTTTCTGAATGTTCTTCCCATTAACTTGTTTTCTTGAAGTGGAAGTTTCTGAATTTGTTGAAGAAATAAATGTGATGGTTTTCAACCCTATTTCTTTCTTCTTTAAAGGATTAAAGCCTATCCCTTCTTTGTTAAAGTTTACTTTGGTTCCAAGTAAAGCTTCAAGGTTATTCTTACCACTCACAAATTTCTCCAATGCTTCCTGTCTTCTAGTCACCTCTTTTTGAAGAATTTCAAGTTCTTTTTTCATTTTAGTGTTCACACTGTTTAGTGCATCATTCTTTTAAACATCAAGAGCTATGTCTTGAACATTTTCAGTATTTCTGATTTTCAATTCACTAATAGTTTCTTTTAGAACATTGATTTCTTGAATCAGTTCTTTTCCTTCTCTTCCACTGAAGTATCATGGGCAAAATGATTTATTTTTCTTTTAAGTATTTTATTTTCCTTTTTAAGCTCATCATATTGGTCTAGCAATTCAAAGTATACATGCTCCCAATCACTTAAGGTAAAATCTTTGAAAGGAGAATTTACCTCTTCTTTATCTCCTTCTTCTCCTCTTGCCATCAAATAGATTCTTGATTGTGATTCCTCGGCTTCTGAACTCTCTTCATCATAATCGTCTTCTTACTCACTCCATGTCCCAACCATAGCATTTTGTTTACTTTTCGTCCATCTGGGTTGTGCTTTCTTCAGAGATTCAGGACATTCAAACTTCAAATGTCCTGGTTTCCTGCAATTGTAGCAAACTACTCTATCAGATCTTGTACTAGCAAAAATACCTGCATACGAGTTTTCTAGTATGCATAGTTAGTACCATCAAAGTAGGGGGGTCTATTCACAAAATGACCTTCAGTAATATAACCTCTAGACTCCATATTACACAGATCTCTCCTGGTTGTAAAACCAAATGAATTGGAGAGCCTAGCTCTGATACCACGTGTTGAGTGTAGAAGGAATATCTAGAGGGGGGGGGGGGTGAATAGATATCGACCAATTAAAACCAATTAGATATTAAAAACCTCGAAAATAGGATCTGATCTGATGAAACAATCTAAGCAGTGAACATCAAGCCATACAAGTGCGAACGATATTTTTAAGATGGTTCGGCTCTAGTGTGGAGACCTACGTCCACCCCTCACTAAATCAGTGAGGCTTCACTATCAAATCAAATGTGTGAGACTCTCACATGGCTGCTGATTCACAGCTTCTACAGATCGCTGATACACAGCTTCAACAACCTGCTAATTCACAGCTTCAAGATTTGTCCCAAATCTCACAATCCTAACACAGCAAGTGTAGGATCAAATCCGTCCACTCCAATCGAAGTAGACAACCAATCAGAGTGATGTATTGAAGAAATTGAGAAAAAAACAAACTAAATAGAAGTCAGAAGAAGTGCAGAAATATCAAATGCTCTGCTCTGGAGTTAGATCTGGTCAGAAGACTCCTTGAGCTCCGATTGTAGCTTCTTCATGCTTGAGTTCATCGAATTCATCTTCTGGTTGCAGCACACGGATCAATTTCCTCTGAATCTGAGACGAATTCCGATCCTCTGTTCCTGTTGATCAGCAGCAGGTCTTCATATTGGAAGAAGGCATGATCTAGTGACATCTTCTCTTGATCAAATGACTGTTCTGAAGTTGGCTGCTCTTTCTGAACTCAAGCTCTTGCTCTCTACACTTTTCACACTATCAGATCACTGTGCTTTTTCTCTGTGCACGATCGCCCAACTGCATAGGACAACTCGCTTCTTTTGATCTGATTCACAAAATCTTTTCAGCGGGACCCTCAACATAATCCCAAAAACTTGGGAGATGCTTTTGCCGCCAAAAGGTAGTATCTTCCAGAACCATGTGAGGTGTACCCGAAGTCCGAATCGTTGGACCTTGGGTCACGTGCCCATCACTTATGCGCTGGCAGATCCTTTATATCCAGATTATAGAGTCGATGCATATTCATGAGAATTAACTTGGATCAGTGTAAAATCTTTAATAGGGTCGACTCTATGCCCTCCGGAGTCAACCTCATCCATGTGACTGTGTCTCTGACTGTCTGTCTGTGATGTAGAGTTGACCTTACAGCAGCATAGTGTCGACCTTATCTAATGATAGAGTTTACCTAACCTTCCTTTAGAGTTGACCTGGTAGTTTGGTAGAGTCGACTTCATCCTCAAATGGAGTTGACCTCAGCCAACACTTATCTTCAAATGCACACATGAAATTTGACTAGTGCCGACCTAATCCACATCTAGTGTCGACCTTAACTGATTCCTCCCCTTCAGCGCTAGCCAAAAAAGCAACTAGAGTCAACCTGTTCTTCGAGTAGTGTCGACCTCATCTGATACTCTGAATATCAGCGCTACTAAAACCTCATTGAGTGTCGACCTAACCTCTATGTAGAGTCGACCTTATGAACATCATAGAACTTTAGTAACTCTTCCATTGATGCAAATGAATTGACTTTAGCTTTATGAATGTTCCTGTGATAGAAATAACTTGTGTTAGACATTTATGACATTTTACTTGATTTATGACATCATCAAAACCAAGGACACTACATCACATTCTGGGTCGCGACAGGAACCTTTTTGCGACCACAGATAGAGGCTCGGGTGCCAACACGAGATCTCCCAAAAGGCCCCAAAAACACAAGTCTGGGGTTCACAGAGGGAGGGGAGCATAGAGGACGATGTAAACAAATTCTATAAGCATAAACCACCTTCATCCACACCCATGCATGCCTAGGATATGCACTTACACTCCAAAAACCTCACATGCAAGCATACTATCTCTGAACCCACACCCCAATTCAAGCACCACAAGAAACTCAACATGTGTTATAACAACCTAGCATAGAGTCTAAAGGCTTGGAGAAGGGGAATGGAGGCCCTAGCATGATAGAACTAGGGGGAAAGATAAGGGTCCCTACCTCAAAATGAAGAGCCAACCCGTTGGGGTCTTCTCGTGTGCATGGCCACCTCCTCCTAGCTCCAAGCTCCACGCTCACGCCGTCTATGAGCAAGGATTGTCCTCCTACAAGCCGAGGGAGATGTCACACGTCGTGGAGGGGAACGCCATGCCGGAGAAGAACACCATGCTAAGAAGGAGACTCCTCACACTACCAACACCCTCACACACTCCCCACGGAGGAAACGCACACAGAGGGGTTAGAGAGAAAGAGGAAGAAGGAAGAAAAGGGAAGAAATGGGGAGATCTGTTGGCTTTGCACAAATAGCCCTTGGATTTAAGAACATGACAACCAACCCGTCTATAATCATGGGGTTGCGTACCCCTCGAAACACACAACATGAAATGTCACTGCATGGTATAGAAAATGTGATTGCCACCTAACATGTTACCCTAGGATATGAATGAAGATTAAAGGCTAACATGCTAGGAAAAGAAGGTGAGAAGGGCCACTTATTGGTGTCACGACGGGGTGACCCGTCGAGATCAGACGCTTGTTGCGACGCCTTGACAAGTCACATTCTTGGTGTCACGACAGGGTGCCATGACGCCTTCTCAATAGTGCAGGAGATGGATGGGGGGACCTCCTTCCGGTCCTCCGGCTGGCCAGAGGATGAGAGCCCCTCATCTTCTCTTATTTTAGAACCTGCCAAAACAACGAAACAAAAGAAAGGAACCTCGTTAAACCATATTTAAGTGAAGTATCTACTCAAAATTAAAGGGGAGAAGGGAAGTATGGAGGGAACGAACCTGGAGGTGTTTGGAAACCCCTTGGATTGTATTGTTGATCAACTATTCCTATCTATTTTGCTAAACAGTTAATTATATGATATTTTTGCTATGACAAAACCTTTTAATATCTTCGCCTTTACCATTTATGAAAAATAATAATTCAAAAGGCTCTTATGTATACAAACATATTTATGCCAAAGTTCATGCTTACACAAGACCTAAGTATCAACACAACGAAATTTCTCTAAGTCCCCAGCATACACTGTATATCATACTAATTTGGACTCCATTCAAACATCGATTTTGGTTCAACATCGATTTCACTCAAACATCGAATTCATTCGAACATCGATTTCACTCAAACATCTACTTCGTTCAAACATCGATTTCAATTCAATAATGATTTCATTCAAATATCTAATTCACTTAAACATCGATTTCATTTAGAACATCGATTCCATTCAAACATCGACTTCAGTTGAACATTGATTTCACTTAAACATCGATTTCATTTAGAACATCGATTTCACTCAAACATCGACTTCATTCAAACATCGATTTCAGGTCAACAACGACTTCATTTCAACATCGATTACAGTCATACATCGATTACATTCAAACATCGATTACACTCAAACATCGATTATCTATATGAAACATTGATTGCATCTGAAAGTCGAAGTTTATTATCTGTTGCAGTTGTATTGTTGTTTCTTACTCCGACTCCTTGAAAGTTGAAGTTTCTCATATCGACATTTGTATACCTTGAAAGGTTGCGGAATTATACTATACGGTAATCTAGAAGGGGGGTTGAATATATTACTACCAATTAAAAATTTACTACCACCTTCTTTTGATGATAAACACAACTTTGAGACTTGCAACAGAGTGTAAACTAAACTTAGATGTGTTAGTTGTAGATAGATAGAGTAGCAATTTATCTAGCGTGTGTGAAAAACAACGTGCCTACCAAACATCTAACGTAAAGACGTGCAAACCACAGGACACGAGGTTTTAAGGTGGTTTGGAGTACACAACTTGTGTATCCTACGTCCACCGTCCACACACACACGCAGAAGCACTGCTTATGAGCTAGTTCAACACTACAACTCACACACACGAGTTGTCTGATGTGAAACCACGATCAGATCAACACAGACCACGTAGATCAAGTACAAGAATCACTTGATCCACAACCACACACACAGAAGTGAAAACAGAGACTTAGAAGGGTTATGAGTTGGAGAATCAAATCCTTATGTAGAACTCTTCTACAGGTCGTCTGGATGATCTTCAAACTTCGTCTTGACAGGTTCAAATTGATGTAGAAGCTTGAATCACCGACGAGCAGAGTTCACCTATGCTTGGAAGACGGATCTTCTTATTTTCTGGGCGGCAGGTTGAAGCAGAGCAACAGAGAGACTTCTTCTCTTGGATTTCCTTAGGGTATTGGATGGTGGCTGCTTGTGTACGAAATTAACTCCAAAGAGTTCCTTTTATATGGGTGTTCAAGTATAGAGAGTCGTGGAACAAGGAAACACCCACATAGGAAACATATGGAGATCTCGTATTGAGATTCTGGTTACGTCTATCAGCAGGCCTTAGATCATCTATCAACAGCTAGAGACAGATTTGCATTTGACAGATCTCTAAACTTTCGGGAGGGGTTTTCCTGTAGGTATCTGTCGACAGTCGACTGGGATCTGTCGACAGATGGCTATGTTCAGAACCTGGTGTGTTCTATCTGTAGTTTTTTTGAGCTTTTCTTGACCTTTTTGCTCTTGTTTTAACACACTGTCTTTTGTGCAATCTCACCTACATGTAAGACCATTGTTAGTGAGATAACGTGAACATTTAAATGATCAAGTTGAACATGTGTTGCATGGTTGATGAAGTGTACATCAAATATTGCATATCAATTGTTCATCATCAAAAACAATCATCACATATAAATTCATGTAAACCCAGCATACTGTACTTAGATGATCTTTTATGTTTTCTATCAGTGAGCACAACTTAATGTAATCATTACATGCGTTTTACATTGAAATATCTTTTACATATAGATAGTCTCCTTAAGTCCTATAAATCATATTTCTTTTAGTTAATATAAAATTCAATTACCTTTTTTGGGAGAAAAATATTTTATTCAATATTAGTCATCTGTGAAATATCCTTTTGAGATCTGTAAAAGATTTAGATATATTTTGTTATCCCTTCCACTGATAGGAAGATAAGTTGATTGACAGGTGGTCAAGAAATTAAATGCTTGACAGGTATAAGCTATATGGGCTATCTATCAGAACCTACCGACCACTGTCAGAAACCCCATGACTTTCAGAAAGAGATCGTGTGCAACTGTTTGTTCATTCTTAAATGTTCTGAACTTCTATTGAACTTCCTCATACTTTATATTTTTTATCTAACCTACCTCTGAAGGTATATATGGAGGTATATGCAGTCGTCTTGTCCTTTCAGGTTTGCAGAACATTTAATGAAGCATGCCTAATGTAACACCCCAGAAATTTAGCAATTTAAAAAATTTCAGAAATATAGAGGGATAAAAATAAATAATCGTATTGGAGACTTCCAACACCATGTAATTATGAACCATCAACAAGATTGGGCCAATAGAGCATATTTGGCCCAAGGATATGAATAAACTAGGACAGGAAATTGCCCAGAAATTCGTGTATGTAATTATGCAGTAATTAGTGAGGGTAATTTGGGGTTAAATTATGGATGAGTAGTCATGTAAGGTAAACCAAAACCAAACTCAATCCCAATTGGTGGTTTCCTAAACCTTGGCTACCTCTTTTGGGTAAGAGAATCCCAGATTTTCTAGAAACTAGGAAACAGAGCTCGTAGCCCCTTTCCTAGCATCATTAGGACTCTTAACAACATCCTAAAACTATAAGAACTCGTCCTTAAACTCTTGGGGAAGGTTTAACAACGAAGTTGGAGTCGTTTGGAAGCAAGCAAGAACTTCTGAGGAACAGGAGAAAGGCTGGGAATCCGGAGCTTCATCCCTTGCATCCTCTGTTGTGTCCAGAACATCAACAGGTTTTAGATCTTCATAAAGGTAGGTGTTCTCGGGCCAAGATTAAAGAAAACCAATGCCAACATGTAGTTTTTTTGAGTCTAGGATCATTTGCACTTGATTTGCATAATTTTCATGGTGTATTCTTCGTGTATTGGTGATTTTCCCGAAGTCTTGCACAGTTAGGGATTTTCTCGTTCGTCATATTGTACACACGATTTAAGACCAAATTTGACTAAACTTTCTTCATGAAAGTTCTTCCAATAGAAGTCACGATCATCTTCTATGTTGGACGTTTTGTCCAAAAATCCTTCGTTAGAGAGTTAGGAGCATGATAAGAGAGTCTCTGCATGATACTGCAATTTCGGGCTACACTTGATTTTCTGTTCTTCATATGTTTTCTTGGGATTCGAGACCGAATTAGATCAAAACCTAAACATAAAAGTTCTTCTACTAGTTTTCCTCTTCATCTTTTATGTTGAACGTTTTTTCTAAATATCACTCATTAAAGAGTTATAAGAGTTGTAAATGAATCGCTGCATGAGATGTGTCATCGGGTTCCACATGACCATGTGTTGTGTTCTAGGAAAGCCACTAGTGTCAACACTGCCTGTGCTAGTGTCGACCTGCTGTCCCAAACCAGCCCAGAAAGTGTTCTGGGAAGCCCTCTAGTGTCGACACCACCCCATCTAGTGTCGACACACTCCCCCAGTTTGACCCAGAAAGCTTCTGGGAGCTGATCTAGTGTCGACACCACCTATGCCAGTGTCGACACACTGTCCCATATTGACCAGAAGGTTTTCTGGAAGCTGTCTCTAGTGTCAACACTACCTGGACTCGTGTCGACACGACTTGACCTTTTTGTCTTGTATTTGAGGCACTGTGTCGACACCACCTGAACTAGTGTCGACACTACCTGACCAGTTTTGCCTATTTTTGTCTTGTGTTTAGAGCATGGTGTCGAGACCACCTGATCTAGTGTCGACACTACCCTTACAAGAAATTTGCATAATTTTGGTCTAATCATCTCATGATGTCTACTAGCTTGTGCATGATGTTATATAGTATGCATGGACCTAAAATAAATCAATCCATTGAAGAAAATGGTAATGATACGAATATGATTCTAATGTGTAATTTTGATTATCCTTATGTTCATTGGATTATCTTGTGATCTTGCTTATTGTCAATTGATAAGATAATAATATGATATGAATGTGGGGATGAATACATGATTAGTATGGACATATTAGTGGTGTAAATGTTATGATTTGCATATAAGTTTCATGGTTTCATGTTTTCCGGTGTTAAATTGATTAATTGTCATATGCATACATGTTAGGAAAGTACATGTTCTACATATGATCTGTCTTTAGAAGCACCCTCTTGTCAAGACATTAATGAATTATGAAATATAAGATACGATGTTATCCTGCCTTGTTCTTTTGAGCTGTTTGTCATTCTTTGACTCTATGAATGATCATGTCCTTTTTACTATGAGCTTGTCATTGAAACTCTCTGTGGCCATAATATGAATATGTTTGTTCGGCAGATCGTGGGACTCCGGTTCAAAACTTGATACAATGCCTGTGCAATAGGGCCCTGTCCGGTCCTGGGGAGGAGCGCCCCAACGTACTTGTTAACTGAGGGAGTATGGACTCTTGGTGCTTGGCATAGCACACCTGACATGCAAGATTGTGAATATGTGCCTCCTGTTTGACTTGATAAGTTTGACTTGACATGATATGATACGCTTGTTCTTGTGAACACATGAACTCTGCTTGAATATGACCAATCTCTTCTGACATGATTTTATTCTTGAATTATCTGTCCATTGTATATGGAACTCGACATTTGATCTGACATGTTATCCGTTCTACTTTGCTATTCAACTTGTTAGAAAAGCATGCATTGTCAGCATACTCATCAGCATATCTGCCTATATAAAATGTTAATCATGTATACTAGTGCCCGCACGTGATTGAGATATAAATCCTACTGAGCTAGTTCGCTCACCCCTATCATCCTGCCCTTTTTTAGGTAGTGATGGAGAACCCGTGGAGTCAGATGGGGCCGGGCAAGAGTGACGAGCACCCGTCCTAGAATAGATGACAGTTTAGAAATAGAAATTTTGTAGTCTATGTAATAGTGAAATTTTTCTGGAAGTTATTTGAATAATGGACCCTTTGGTTAATTCTTCTTATATGAGGTTGTATCTAGTTGAATGAAATGAATTAAAGTATACTATTGGTGACCATATTATAGTCTTGAATGTGTTGTTAAATCTGAATGTGACTCCGCACTATTCAACTGTGATACGCCGGTTTGTATCGTTCACGTCCCCCGGTATTTATTCCGCTGCTAAATATCGGGGCGTGACAGTTGGTATCAGAGCCTGAACTTTAGGGTCCAAGGATTAGGAATATGGAATGAAACTAGATTACACGAGTCAAAACCTGTCGTACCTAATGTGAGCTTGGGTAGAGCCATGGGAATAAAAGTCACATGTGATATATTTAGATGACTAACTTACATTATTATCTTGAAGGTGATCATTACCACAATGGCCGCAGAACGTGCCCAGGCTAGGGACATGCAAAGAACCATACAGAACTTGACTCAGGCTATCTTACAAGCCACCCAAGGTGGAGGTAACCGCGGAGCCGGTGAGCTCCACCTGAATTTCCGGAACATGGATCTGCCTAGGTTTGAAGGGAGTACTAACCCAGATGTGGCTGAACACTGGGTTAAGGAGATTGAAAGGATATTCAGGGTCATGCAATGCACAGACCAGAACAAAGTACTACTGGTGACTTTCCAATTGGAAAAGGATGCCAGAGCATGGTGGGAGTCGGTAGAAGCAACCCTAAATGGATAACAACCAACATGGGCTCAGTTCATTGAGCATTTCAACGCCAAATACTTTTCTGAGAGGGTCCAAGAACGGAAAGCAGCCGAATTTGCGGCTTTGAAGCAGAGAGGACTCAATGTGGCTGAATATGAGGCCCAATTCTCTCAGCTGTCCCGATACGCTGTTCACTTAATTAGGACAGAAAGGATGAAGGCGAAACGCTTTCTGAATGGCTTGAGGCCCCAGTTCATCACCCAACTGGCGCCAATGGACATTCAAACTTATGCTGAAATGGTTAAGAAAGCTCAACTATTGGAAGATGCCATGGAGACTGCCGAATGGATTAAGGGAAAATCCGTGAAACGGGAACAAGTGTCTTCTGCTGGGAGGTATCAGCCGACTATTGGGAAGAAAAGGCCCAGTGGCGGGGTAAATGAACCAGCGGATAAAAAGCCGAAGGAAATAGGTAAGCAAGTGATAGTGGCAACGGGAGAAAAGTGTAAACATTGTGACAGAGCTGGTCATCGGACTGAAGAATGCTGGAGAGCGCAAGGGAGATGCCTTCGCTGTGGAAGTTGTGACCATAGGATTTCGGACTGCCCAATGCTGAAAGAACAAGTCCCTTAGGACAAACGTCCGAATGGACAGAAGAGGCAAGGCCGACTATAAGCTGTCCAGGAACCAGAAACTGCTGAAGAAGGAGGTATCGTGGAAGGTACACTTACTATTCTTTCCCGACCTGCTTATGTTCTCTTTGATACGGGAGCTACGCACTCCTTCATTTCTCAAACATTTATTGATACCCTATTTGTGGAACCAGTCCCAATGAAATCTGGAATAGTTGTGTCAACCCCGATTGGTCCGGGTACCAATCTTACAAACCATATACCATCCAGTGAGGTGTTGATCGAAACCCAAAACCTACCAGCAAATTTAATATGTATGGACATGGCAGGGTATGATGTGATACTGGGAGCAGACTGGATGTCTGAACATGGGGCTAGTATAAATTGCAGGAGAAGTAGGGTAACTTTTAGCTAGTACCCAAAACTAGTGTTCACAGGGGATAGAAACTGCAGGAGATTGTCACTTATGTTTGCACTACAAGCCAAAAGGATGATGAGGAAAGGTTGTATGGCCTTTCTTGCTGCTGTAGTCATTGCAAAGAAGGAAGTCAAGGTAGAGGACATCCATGTTATCAGCGAATATGCTGATGTTTTCCCCGAAGACTTGCCAGGAATTCCTCCTGAGCGAGAGGTCAATTTTACCATCGAGTTGGTCCCTGGAGCAGCACCGGTATCTAGGGCACCATATAGAATGTCCCCCGCAGAACTGAAAGAATTAAAAGAGCAACTGATGGAACTGTTAGAGAAAGGTTTCATCCGACCAAGCACATCGCCATGGGGTGCACCTGTCCTCTTCGTCAAGAAGAAAGATGGGTCGATGAGGCTATGCATAGATTACAGACAATTGAATCAGTTAACCATTAAGAATAAATACCCGCTGCTGAGAATTGATGAGTTGTTTGATCAATTATCTGGAGCTAGATGCTTCTCTAAAATAGAACTCAGATCTGGTTATCATCAATTGAGAATCAAAGGAGAAGACATTCACAAGACTGCCTTCCGAAGCAGGTATGGGCATTATGAATTTATTGTTATGCCTTTCGGACTAACAAATGCCCCTAAAGTTTTTATGCAGTTGATGAATAGCATTTATCGCCCATATCTTGATAAATTTGTGGTGGTATTCATCGATGATATATTGATCTATTCCAAGACAAAGGAAGAGCATGAGGAGCATTTGAGGATTGCATTGCAGATCTTAAGGGAGAATAAACTATTTGCCAAGTTAAGTAAATGTGAATTCTGGCTTGAGGAGGTATCCTTCCTAGGGCATGTGGTAACCAAAGATGGTATCGCTGTAGATCCATCAAAGGTTGAGGCTGTGTTGAAATGGGAAAGACCGACAAGCGTCATAGAGATCAGGAGTTTTCTGGGATTAGCTGGGTATTATCGAAGGTTTATAAAGGATTTCTCAAAGATTGCAGTACCATTAACCAAGCTGACCCGGAAGGAAAATCCATTTGTATGGACTGATGATTGCGAGGGAAGTTTCAACAACCTGAAGAATTGTCTGACTACTGCCCCTGTCCTCGCCTTACCCACTGAAGAGGGAGGATTTGAAATTTATTCAGATGCTTCTGGTACTGGACTAGGATGTGTCCTAATGCAACAAGGGAAGGTAATAGCTTCTGCTTCCAGACAGTTGAAGATCCACGAAGTGAACTATCCGGTTCATGACTTGGAGTTAGCAGCTGTGGTATTCACCTTAAAGATTTGGAGGCATTATATCTATGGTGAGCAATTTAAAGTCTTTTCTGACCACAAGAGTTTGAAATACCTGTTCTCACAGAAAGAGCTTAACATGAGACAAAGAAGGTGGTTAGAGTACCTTAAGGACTTTGACTTTTCCATCCAATATCACCCTGGGAAAGCCAATGTAGTGGCAGATGCTCTAAGTAGACAACCAGGAACTGTTCTAGCTAGTATGATGCTGGGCGAATGGAAGTTACTGGAGCAATTTGGAAGTCTGAATTTAGACATGGAAAAGAAGGAGAAACAAGTAATGATTTCTAATCTCCAGATACAATCCGGTCTGCTGACCGAAATCCAGGAGAAACAAGGAGAAGACCCACTCTTAGTTCAGATCAGGGAGAAGTTAGAACAAAGACCCGACTTTACTCTATCAGCAGAAGGAAGATTATTATTCAGAGGTATAACATGTGTCCCTGATCATGAAGAACTCAAGAAAAGGTTGCTGAGTGAAGCTCACCAGTCTAAATATACGATTCATCCAGGATAAACAAAGATGTACCAAGATTTAAAAAGGTCGTACTGGTGGCCAAACATGAAGAGGGATGTGGCCGATCATGTGGCATACTGTTTGACATGCATGAAAGTCAAAGCCGAACATTTCTGTACGACTGGTGGACTGCTACCACTAGAAATCCCAGAGTGGAAGTGGGATAGTATCGGTATGGACTTTATCATGGGATTGCCCAAGACTAGAGGTGGTAAGGATGCAATTTGGGTAATAGTTGACCGATTGACTAAGTCGGCTCACTTCTTGCCGATCAAGAGTACATGGTCAGTAGATGTGTTAGCCGCTCTATATGTTAAGGAAGTAGTTAGATTGCACGGGGTTCCATCTAGCATAATATCAGATCGGGACCCTAGATTTACTTCACACTTCTGGAAGGTTTACAAGCAGCAATGGGTACTAAATTAAACTTTAGTACTGCCTTCCATCCTCAGACTGATGGACAAACTGAAAGGACCAATCAAATTGTGGAGGATATGCTTCATGCTTTGGTGCTGGATTTCAAAGGTCGATGGGATGATCAGTTGTACCTGATGGAGATTGCATATAACAACAGTTATCAGGCCAGTATCAAGATGGCTCCATTTGAAGCCTTATATGGCAGGAGTTGCAGATCACCCCTTTGTTGGGAAGAGGTTGGGGAGAACCAATGGGTTGGACCCGACTTAATAGAGGCAACTGTCAGGAAGGTTCAGATTGTCAGGGAACGTCTGAAGATAGCACAATCCAGACAGAAGAGTTATGCAGACAAGAGAAGGAGAGAACTGGAATTTCAGGTTGGCGAACATGTTTTCTTGAAGGTCTCACCTTCGAGGGGAATACAAAGATTTGGGATCAAAGGAAAACTAAGTCCCAGATTTATAGGGCCATTTGAAATTCTGGAAAGAATTGGTCAGGTGGCGTATAGACTTGCACTACCTCCGCAACTAGCAAACGTGCATAATGTGTTCCACATATCCATGCTGCGGAAGTACTTATTCAATGCCGACCATGTAATTGATCACGAGGACTTGGAGATTCGGGAGGACCTGACTTATGAAGAGAAGTCGATCAAACTGTTGGATCGGAAGATTCAGCGACTCAGGAATCGTACCATACCTATGGTGAAGGTCCAATGGAGTCGAGATGGAGTTACTAATGCTACCTGGGAAACAGAGGATAGAATGAAGAAAAACCACCCGGAGCTATTCTCAGGTACGATCTACACCATTATGCGTAAATTTGGGGACCAAATTTCTTAAGTGGGGGAGGATGTAACACCCCGGAAATTTAGCAATTTAAAAAATTTCAGAAATATAGAGGGATAAAAATAAATAATCGTATTGGAGACTTCCAACACCATGTAATTATGAACCATCAACAAGATTGGGCCAATAGAGCATATTTGGCCCAAGGATATGAATAAACTAGGATAGGAAATTGCCCATAAATTCGTGTATGTAATTATGCAGTAATTAGTGAGGGTAATTTGGGGTTAAATTATGGATGAGTAGTCATGTAAGGTAAGCCAAAACCGAACTCAATCCCAATTGGTGGTTTCCTAAACCTTGGCTACCTCTTTTGGGTAAGAGAATCCCAGATTTTCTGGAAACTAGGAAACAGAGCTCGTAGCCCCTTTCCTAGCATCATTAGGACTCTTAACAACATCCTAAAACTATAAGAACTCATCCTTAAACTCTTGGGGAAGGTTTAACAACGAAGTTGGAGTCGTTTGGAAGCAAGCAAGAACTTCTGAGGAACAGGAGAAAGGCTGGGAATCCGGAGCTTCATCCCCCGCATCCTCTGTTGTGTCCAGAACATCAACAGGTTTTAGATCTTCATAAAGGTAGGTGTTCTCGGGCCAAGATTAAAGAAAACCAATGCCAACATGTAGTTTGTTTGAGTCTAGGATCATTTGCACTTGATTTGCCTAATTTTCATGGAGTATTCTTCGTGTATTGGTGATTTTCTCGAAGTCTTGCACAGTTAGAACTTTTCTCGTTCGTCATATTGTGCACACGATTTAAGACCAAATTTGACTAAACTTTCTTCATGAAAGTTCTTCCAATGGAAGTCATGATCATCTTCTATGTTGGACGTTTTGTCCAAAAATCCTTTGTTAGAGAGTTAGGAGCATGATAAGAGAGTCTCTACATGATACTGCAATTTCGGGCTACACTTGATTTTCTGTTCTTCATATGTTTTCTCAGGATTCGAGACCGAACTAGATCAAACCCTCAACATCAAAGTTCTTCTACTAGTTGTCCTATTCATCTTTCATGTTTAACGTTTTGTCTAAATGTCACTCTTTAAAGAGTTATAAGAGTCGTAAGTGAATCACTGCATGAGATGTGTCATCGGGTTCCACATGACCATGTGTTGTGTTCTGGGAAAGCCACTAGTGTCGACATTGCTTGTGCTAGTGTCAACCTGCTGTCCCAAACCAGCCCAGAAAGTGTTCTGGGAAGCCCTCTAGTGTCGACACCACCCCATCTAGTGTCGACACACTCCCCCAGTTTGACCCAGAAAGCTTCTGGGAGCTGATCTAGTGTCGACACCACCTATGCTAGTGTCGACACACTGTCCCATATTGACCAGAAGGTTTTATGGAAGCTATCTCTAGTGTCGACACTACCTGGACTCGTGTCGACACGACTTGACCTTTTTGTCTTGTATTTGAGGCACTGTGTCGACACCACCTGAACTAGTGTCGACACTACCTGACCAGTTTTGCCTGTTTTTGTCTTGTGTTTAGAGCATGGTGTCGAGACCACCTGATCTAGTGTCGACACTACCCTTACAAGAAATTTGCATAATTTTGGTCTAATCATCTCATGATGTCTACTAGCTTGTGCATGATGTTATATAGTATGCATGGACCTAAAATAAATCAATCCATTGAAGAAAATGGTAATGATACGAATATGATTCTAATGTGTAATTTTGATTATCCTTATGTTCATTGGATTATCTTGTGATCTTGCTTATTGTCAATTGATAAGATAATAATATGATATGAATGTGGGGATGAATACATGATTAGTATGGACATATTAGTGGTGTAAATGTTATGATTTGCATATAAGTTTCATGGTTTCATGTTTTCCGGTGTTAAATTGATTAATTGTCATATGCATACATGTTAGGAAAGTACATGTTCTACATATGATCTGTCTTTAGAAGCACCCTCTTGTCAAGACATTAATGAATTATGAAATATAAGATACGATGTTATCCTGCCTTGTTCTTTTGAGCTGTTTGTCATTCTTTGACTCTATGAATGATCATGTCCTTTTTACTATGAGCTTGTCATTGAAACTCTCTGTGGCCATAATATGAATATGTTTGTTCGGCAGATCGTGGGACTCCGGCCCAAAACTTGATACAATGCCTGTGCAATAGGGCCCTGTCCGGTCCTGGGGAGGAGCGCCCCAACGTACTTGTTAACTGAGGGAGTATGGACTCTTGGTGCTTGGCATAGCACACCTGACATGCAAGATTATGAATATGTGCCTCCTGTTTGACTTGATAAGTTTGACTTGACATGATATGATACGTTTGTTCTTGTGAACACATGAACTCTGCTTGAATATGGCCAATCTCTTCTGACATGATTTTATTCTTGAATTATCTGTCCATTGTATATGGAACTCGACATTTGATCTGACATGTTATCCGTTCTACTTTGCTATTCAACTTGTTAGAAAAGCATGCATTGTCAGCATACTCATCAGCATATCTGCCTATATAAAATGTTAATCATGTATACTAGTGCCCGCACGTGATTGAGATATAAATCCTACTGAGCTAGTTCGCTCACCCCTATCATCCTGCCCTTTTTTAGGTAGTGATGGAGAACTCGTGGAGTCAGATGGGGCCGAGCAAGAGTGACGAGCACCCGTCCTAGAATAGATGACAGTTTAGAAATAGAAATTGAGTAGTCTATGTAATAGTGAAATTTTTCTGGAAGTTATTTGAATAATGGACCCTTTGGTTAATTCTTCTTATATGAGGTTGTATCTAGTTGAATGAAATGAATTAAAGTATACTATTGGTGACCATATTATAGTCTTGAATGTGTTGTTAAATCTGAATGTGACTCTGCACTATTCAACTGTGATACGCCAGTTTGTATCGTTCACGTCCCCCGGTATTTATTCCGCTGCTAAATATCGGGGCGTGACACCTAAGCCTTCATCCATGAGCATGACTCTCACAGAACTTCCTTGAAGTTCTCCATCAAGCCATGAAGCTACCCACATAGCATGAAGAAGTTGGAAACCCTAGAGCTGAAACAAATGACTGTCATGATAGAAATCTCAAAGACATCAACATCCAAGGCTCAAACGGATATCCTTCAAATGGCTAGCTTCCGATGGTCAAATTCAAATGGGAAGATATTTGAAGCTATATATTGAGAAGCTTGTTGGGTTGAGTGTGTTTTGGAATTTCCTAAAGTTGTATTTTAATGATGACCAATGAACATCACTCATACTTTGATTTTGATGATGACATATTGTGATTTTGATGATGACATGTTGAACATGTTATACATTTTATACATATCACAATAATGCTTAAAGAACATATTTTTTGATGTTTAATATCTCATATTTTAATGATAATATCTTGTACTAATGATTTATGTGTTAAATTTGTAGGTGTATACAGATTTTGTCATGGTAGTGTCGACACACCCATTGATGGTGTCGACACTGGGTCAGAGTCCCTGATGCTTTTTCATGAAAACAGGGTCAAGTGTGTCGACACAGCCCCTGGTAGTGTCGACACTAGACCCAGATTCCAGAAGACCCAGTTGCCTGACTGGGACAATGTGTCGACACAGCCAGTGGCAGTGTCGACACTAGTCTCAGCTCCCAAAAGACCTATTTTGCGCAAATGGGATAGTGTGTCGACACACTCCCTGGTGGTGTCGACACACTCCGGCTACTCAAAAATGTGAATTTCTCTAGACACGTGGCTGCCTGGGAATTAAGGGATTTGACCTAGGTTTTTGTGCCCACGTACCCCAAGGCTCCTTATGGACATATGGGGCTATAAATACCCATGTGTCTTGTACTCCAAGGGCATCCCACGAGGAGAGAGACCAGACATCTCCAGAAAAGGGTGTGGCGGCTGCAGAAAGGGAAAAAGGGAGAAGAGCAGTGCTGTTAGGAAGGAGAACATGAAGAAGAAGAGAAGAGAAGAGGAGAGAGGATAAAGTATCAGCATCTAGAAAGGGAGCAGAGCAGAGCCATCAGATTGAGGAGCAGAAGAGCAGCAAAGGAAGAAGAAGAACTGGCAATCCGGATGCCACTGAAGCATAGCATCGTGGATTGAAGAAGATCTCCAACGAATTCCTTCAACCATCTTCAATCCAAGCTTCTACAAGTCTTCTTCATCAAGGAACATCCAAGTCACATCTATTTCATTTATTTTATTGGAGTGTTCATCCAATTTATCATTGTGTGATCTGTGCATGTGTTCTACACAGATCACTTAATTCTGTTTGTTTGATTTTATCATTGTATTGAGATAGATCGGGCTAGAGGATCTATTCTCTAATTGAGCTTGTTCTAGTAGAACTTGGATCTTTCGTGGTCCAAAGGTTTGGAGCCGTAGTGCTCCGGTGTTGAGCCGTTGTGCTCAAGTGCTTGTGAGTCTTCGTACTCATAAGTGGTTTGTGGAGTAGGTCATCGTACCTATCTCCTGGGTTTTCTTTGAGTCATTGTGCTCAAAGGGTTTGGAGTCGTCGTGCTCCAGTTGTTTCTTGAGTCATCGTGCTCAAGGGTGTTTGGAGTCGTCGTGCTCCAGTGTGTGTTGTACTCAAGGTTTTGAGTAGTATGGCCTCACTATGTGAGGGGTGGATGTAGGAGTCACTGGAGGTGATTTCCAAACCACCTAAAAATCCTCTGTGCAGTGGTTTAAATTGTGGTTTGACTTTGTATTACACTAGATGCATGCATAGGGATTTCTTTCACACTTCTAATTGATTTGCTCACACACACTAATCACACATATTGCATCTGTTCAGTGGGGTTTCATTTGAATAGATATCTTAATTCAAAGTAATTTTTAAATTACTTTAGTTTCCGCTGCAAATCTATTCAACCCCCCCTTCTAGCTTTGCCATTATCCACTTATCCGATCCAACAATGCTAAAGTTCAAAACCACAAACACAATAGATAGACAAAGACACACAAGATACATAGAGATAACACAAGAAAAGACACACACTCCACTCGATTCTGAAAGCCAAAGAAGAAGTGCCATTGCAACGAGAGAAAGTTGTTTCTCAGTCTTCAACTTCCTTTCTCCTCTTTGATTCAAAGAAGTCTTGCCCTGTTGGTAGCTTATTGCATTGCAGATCTTCTTAGTCCACCTCCTTGTTTTAGAAAGAGTTTTGAGTTTCATTCTGTAATTATTTCTCTTTCTGATTCTTTGTATTTGCTCATTCTGTTGAGCAGACACACTAGTGCATTTTCACTTTTGTGTAAGATAACCCACAGGGGGTTTGTTCCTTGTAGTGTCCTCTTGTGAAGGAAGACCTATAGGTGTAAGTGGTCTTGTACCCCTTGGTGAAGGGAAGACTTGCTTGGGAGCAAGTGGGTTTGTAATACCTCTCGGGTTTGAGAGAAGGTCAAGTATTATTGGCAGTTAGTGAAATCCCAAGTGGTTTCTTAGGGACAGGACGTAGGACTTCCATGTGGGAAGGGCCGAACCAAGATAAAATCTTTGTGCATTCATGTGTGATTAATTTCGCCAAGTTTTCACTTGTTTCACACACATCACACTGATTACTAACAACTCTATTAAGTGTTATCTAGTTTTCAGATAATTTTTAAAGCACAAGAAGTCCTATTCACCCCCCTTCTAGGACAACTATAGTGCCATCTCGATCCATCAAGTGGTATCAGAGAGAGTTCTTCTTAGACGAATCAAAAGATTTGTGAAGAGATGGCAGCTAAAGCTCACAACTATGAAGGTTAGTCAGTTACCAGACCACCATTCTTCGATGGTGAGGACTACCAATACTGGAAGATGTAAATGGAATGCTTCATCAGAGGCACAAACTTTGATCTGTGGTAGGTAATAGAACTAGGTGATTTCATTATTTCTTCTGCTGAAGGTATTACTGCAGTTACAGCAGCCGGTAAAGTTAAATTGTCATTAAATTTTAAAGCAAGAAATTATCTATGTTGTGCTTTATCAAAAAGAGAATTTAATAGATTATCAACATGTAAATCTGCAAAAAAAATGTGGGATAAATTGCAGGTAACATATGAGGGAACTGATAAAGTTAAGCAAACTAGAATAGACATTCTTGTTTCACAATATGAACAATTTAAAATGTTTCCAAATGAAAATATCACTCAAATGTATAACATATTTTCAAATATAGTACTTGGTTTAAGCTCTCTTGGAAAAGATCTTTCTGATGAAGAAATTGTCGAAAAAATTCTAAGATCAATAACTTATTCATAGACTCCTAAGGTCATTGCTATTGAAGAAGCTCATGATTTAGCAAAGCTTCCCATTGATAAATTAATCGGTTCACTTATGGCTCATGAAATAAATATGGAATGATTTTCTGAATGTACTCCGAAAAAGAAAATGCTAAGTGCTTTGAAAGCTGCAGATTCTTCTTCCTCTGAAGATTCAAAAGAGAGATCAGATGACAGTGATGATGAAGTCTTGCTCTCAAGAAAACTCCAACAAATTCTGGCCAAGAAAAAGAAATTCGGCTCAAAGAGATATTTCAAAAGAGAAAGGAAGAAAGAACCAACATGTTATGAGTGCAATCAACCTGGACATTGCAAGTCTGAATGTCCTAAGCTCATGAATAAAGAACCTGTTGAAATGTATGATAGAAAAAAAGGCAAAGAAAGAAGATTCAGCAAATACAAGAAGAAGGCAATGGCTGCAGCTTGGGACAATGAAGAAGCCACAACTTCAGACTCCCAAGTTCAGAATAAGAAGAAGAGGAACAAGTCAATCTAGCCCTCATGGCAGGACTAGACCAGGTAAACTCTGAAACATCTTTTACTTCATGTTCAGAATCCAATTCTGATAATTTAGAAGATACATTAAATGAACTGTATGAAAAATATAAAACAGTGGTTAAACAAATGAAAATAGTTAAGTTAAATCTACTAAATCAAGAAAATCCAACACCTTTCTAAAAAATGAAGTAGAAAAGTTAGGACAAAACTTAACTGAAACTAAAAGATCTAATGAACTGCTGTGTGAGGATTTAAAAATTAAAAATATTAAACTCATGAAACTCGAAGCAAATCTAAAAGAACTGCAAGATGAAGAAAAATTAAGAGAAAAAAACATTTATCTAAAAACAACTATAGACAAAATTACCAGTTGTATAACATCATTAGTTGTAAAATTGAAAGGTGTCGAATAGGCAAAAAGAGATATGGAGTAGGTTACATACCTCCATCAAATGAGGAGAAACATATCTATCCTGAAAAATATCCAACTGTAAATTTTGTGAAAGTAAAGAAAATAAAAAATCCCATAAAAGTTAATCAACTTGTCTATAGACAAAAATAGAAATCCAATAAAACGACACATACAAAGAATGCATATGATCTGTATTGTAGTCATTGTAATCAATTAGGACACACAATCAGCACTTGCACAACTAGACACTTGTATTGGATTCCAAAGACTAACCATCAAGGACCTAAGAAAATTTGGGTACCAAAAATTAAAACTTAGTTCTATTTACAGGGTCGCCTAAGAGCATCTAAATGGTAATTGGATAGTGGGTGGTCAAGGCATATGACAGGTGACAGAAAACTATTTACAAGCTTTAGAGATAAAGTTGGTCAAGTTACCTATGGAGATAATGGAAAAGGAAAAGTTCTAGGATGTGGAACTATAGGATCAAAGGAAAAAGATTTGATAGAAGATGTTATGTATGTAGAAGGTCTAAAGCATAATCTGATTAGCATCAGTCAACTTTGTGACAAAGGTCACTTAGTCAAGTTTCAGAATGATAAGTGTATAATCCAAAAGGATGAGAAAACAATGTTTGAAGCACAAAGAGTCAAAAATCTGTACACTCTACAATTAGCAGAATTAAAAGAAGTCAATCTATGTCTTGCAGTGAGGAAACTGATCTATGGCACAGAAGACTAGGACATGCAAGTACTTCAGTGATCAAGAAACTCATCAAGCATGATCTAGTTAAAGATCTTCCGAAACTGAAGCTAAAGAAATCTGGAATCTTTACAGCATGTGCAAAAGAAAAGCATACCTAGACTTCATTTCAGTCCAAATCAATGGTAACAACTTTCAAACCTTTGAAACTCATTTATATGGACTTGTTTTGACCAATGAGAATAGTCAGTCTTGGAGGAAAAGTTTATAGCTATGTAATCGTAGATGATTATTCAAGATTCACTTGGGTATCATTTATGGAAGCCAAATCAGAAACATTCTCAGTTTTTCTGAAGTTTAGTAAATTAGTACAGAAGAATCAGAAATTTCAAATAATTAGCATTAGATCTGATCATGGTGGAGAATTCAAGAATGAAGAATTTGTTAGATTCTGTGAAAAAATGGTATAGAACACAACTTCTCTGCACCAAAAACACCTCAACGAATGGAGTAGAAGAAAGGAAGAACAGAACAATGCTGGACATGACTAGGACAATGCTTGCAGAATACTCTATCAAAGTACTTCTGGGCAGACGCAGTCAACACAGCCTGCTACATTATCAACAGATGTATGATCAAACCAATCTTGAAGAAGACACCTTATGAGCTGTACATGGAAAAGAAGCCAAACATCAGCCACCTTCAACCCTTTGGTTGTAAGTGTTTTATTTTAAATAATGGCAAAGATAATCTAGGTAAATGAGATGCTAAACGTGATGAAGGTTTTCTATTATGATACATTTCAAAATCTAGAGGTTATAAAGTGTTTAATAGAAGAACTTTAACTATCGAACAATCTGTTCACATTTTATTTGATGAAACTAACCCATCTATTAAGAAAATAGAAGAAGAAGATGTTGTGGAAGAATTGTGCAGGGATCTGGAACAAGCTTCTCTTGATGAAAAAGAAGAAAACAAAGATGATCCACCACTAGAAGAATTGCAACAGCCAGATGAAACACAGGATGAACTACCTAGAAAATTAAGGTATCACAAAGATCATCCAAAAGAAAATAATATAGGTGATCCTCAAGACAAGGTAAGAACAAGAGGTATGACCATTCCCTATGACTTTACTACATTTGTTTCTCAGATAGAGCCTAGGACAATCAATGATGCACTAGCAGATGAGTCTTGGATCCTAGCTATGCAAGAGGAACTTAACCAGTTCCAACGTAGCCAAGTCTGGACACCTGTCCCTAGACCTTCTGACCATCCAGTTATTGGGACCAGATGGGTCTTCAGAAACAAAATGGATGAATCAGAAGTGGTCACAAGGAACAAAGCTAGACTGGTAGCATAATGATATTCCCAAGAGGAAGGTATTAATTTCGATGAAACCTATGTTCCAGTTGCTAGATACTAGATTAGAGGCTATTAGAATATTGTTACCTTATGCATGCTCTCTTAATATCAACTTATTTCAGATGGATGTCAAGAGTGCTTTTCTAAACGGTTTCATAAAAGAAGAAGTTTATGTTGAGCACCCACTAGGCTTTGAAGATACTAAGTATCCAAATCATGTTTTTCGGTTAAAGAAAGTATTATATGGTCTGAAACAAGCTCCAATAGCTTGGCATTAAAGACTAAGTGCTTATCTTATATCACATGATTTTATAAGAGGTAAAGTAGATAGTACCTTATTTATTAAAAAAATTTCAGAAGGAATCTTGATTGTGCAAATATATGTTGATGATATTATTTTTGGTTCTACTAATGAATCACTTTGTAAATTCTTTGAACATCTTATGCAAAGTGAGTTTGAGATGAGCATGACGGGTAAGCTTAATTACTTTCTTGGCTTGCAAATCAAGCAGACCAAGAAGGGTAATCACATCTGTCAAACCAAATATATTTCAGATTTATTATCTAAATATGGTTTTGACAATTTTAAGCCCTTAGGAACACCCATGAGCTCCGGAATTAAGTTAGATAGTGATCCAATTGGCAAGAAAGCAGATCAGAAGATCTATAGAGGCATGATTGGGTCATTACTCTATATTACTACTAGTAGACCAGTCATAATGTACAGTGTATGTTTGTGCGCTAGATTTCAAGTTTATCCGAAAGAATCGCATGTCAATGCGGTTAAAAGATTTTTTAGATATCTTATAAATACAAGTAAATTGGGTTTATGGTATCCCAAATGTTCCGAATTTAAATTACTTGGATATTATGAACTGACTATGCTCGATGCAAAATAGATAGAAAAAGCATCAGTGGTACTTGTTAAATTCTTGCAAGATGCTTAATTTCGTGGTCTTCCAGAAAGCAAAACTCAGTAGCACTGTCCACAACAGAAGCAGAATATATTGTAGCTAGAAGCTGCTGCACTCAACTACTGTGGATTAAGCATCAACTTGAAGACTATGGTAATACACTTCAGAAAATTTCAATGCTGTGTGACAACACAAGCGCAATCAACCTAACCAAGAATCCAATCCAACATTCAAGAACCAAGCACATTGAGGTTAGACAACATTTCATCAGGGACCATGTAAGTAATGGAGATATTTCACTTGAATTCGTCTCTACAGATAATCAATTAGCAGATATATTTACTAAACCTCTTCCTGAAGATAGATTTACATCTATAAGAAGAGAAGTAGGTATGTGCAATTATGATTAAAATTTTACTGCACTGCATGCTTCTTTCATTGTAAAATTTCTCTAACTCCTGACTTCAATTCTTCAGAAGTTAGAGTTATGGGTACTGCGACTCTTGAGAAGTCGGAGTTCTATACTGCGACTGTAAGGAAGTAAGAGTTTGTATAGTCAGAGTAATTATTTATTTAAAAAATGAATGATATTAAAATTTCATTTAAGGGTAATTAATTGTAACTCATTTAATCATAACCATTCATCTCCTCATCTACGGCCCGTTACACATTCCCTTTCTTTATTAAGATCATTTAGTCTCCTATTCCAAATCACCCCTTTGAATCTTCTCCATCTCTCCTGTCATCTTCCTCCTACTTCCCACGTTTACAGTTAACCCCGATGGAACCAACCTCGAAGCTTCTGCAAAATCTTTCAACTTTTCTGAAGAAAAGTAGGTTCTTGAACCTCTATAGACCTTTTCAACATCTCATTTATCATCACTCTCAGTCTCCTATTTCGCTTCTATCTAGATGGACTCTTCTAGGGCTCCGGAAGGCACCCTCTTCACCCCGAAACAATTTCTAAGGTTGTCCTCCTCCAAGGCCTCTATCTGTCCAGGGAAGATTGTAGACTTCAGTTAGTTGATGGGTAGACTTGGATGGGTAGCTAAAACCCTAGAAAGTTTGGTTTGGTCGAAGCTCTACAGTATCGTTGAACCTACATTCGAGGGGGCTCTTAAAGCTTTTTATCTATCCCTTCAAGTATGTACAGATGGGTCAGTCATAGGAATAGTCAAAGGAACTATTGTTACAGTTTCTGAGGATCTGCTGGTTAGTATTTTGGATTGCCCTAGTACCGAACACAAAATTAGTGAGGCAATGCCAGTTGAGAAGTAGAGAGTAGGAATCATTGGTCACTTAGGATCTCTCTCTAAGAAAGGGCTCCTCATCAATGAGCTCACAGCAGAAAAGAGGATCCTCCACTCCATCATCACCACTATTGTCACCCCTAGGGCTGGCACTCACTCCTCAATCGCAACTAGAGATGGTAGCCTGTTATTCTGGGCATTACAGAGGCACAGGCTCAACTTGCCCTCCATTATCTTGGAGAGGATGGCAGGGTCTAGAAATCTACAGGAGTCCCTCCCATATGGAGCTCTGTTGACCCTCATTTTCATAAGGATTTATGTTGTTCTATCTGGTGATATCTCTGTGTAGTAAAAGAAAAGATTGGTCTTTCGACTTTAAGAAGAAGCCACTACTCTTTGGAAGATAAGGCACAAAATCATTGGACCAAGGACTCTGTACCGAAGTGCTCACATGAAATATTTTCTGATGAGGCACAGAGTATCTCTTCAGTTCCCACTATTCAACATCCTGAAATTATAAGAGAGGAAGTTAGGATGGATGAATGAATAGCATATCAGGCTCAGCCTTCTATCCCCTCCCTAGAGCAAGATGCTTCAGAAGAAACCATCAGTCAAGTGCTTAGGGACTTATGGGGGAAGGGAGTGGCTCAAGAAGAAAATATCCCTAGCACCACTCCTATTGAGCCTCCATTTGAAGAGTACCACCATATATCTCTACCACATGTTGAGACCCAGCCTAGGTCTCAGGGGAGACTAGCAAGAATATGGATGATGTGGTTCAGTTAATAATGAAGCAGCAAGAAATGATGACAGTTATGCTGATGCAAATCCAGCAAATAGATGTCAGATTCGATTATATGTCTAAGGAGGTCCAATAGATGAAGGACCTTTTATGGCACTTGGTGTGCCAATAGGGCACTAGTAATTCTCAAGTTCCTCCTGCTAAACTTGAGCAGCAACACCAGTAGAAACAGCAGCAACCAGAGGTAGTAGGTGTACAACCAGAGAGTAGTTCAGTACAACCTGATAAGGATCAAGCAGTAGAATTAGAGCAGTAGCAGCTAGCACTAGAAGTTCAACCTTCTGAGCAATAGATGGAGAAGAGTGATTAGGAGTTAGTCCCTCAGGCCAAGACCTTTAAGAGAAAGGTTAGGAGAAAACTTATGAAATCTGGTCAACCAGTCTTTCCATCTCAACCCTTGACTATTACTTCTCCTCCCACTGATCAAACTCCTCCTCCTGCTTATGATCCTACACCTCCACCAACTACTGAACACACTCCTACACCTCCACCAGTTACTGAATACACTCCTACACCTCCACCAGTTATTGAACAACCTCCTCCTCCTCCACCTCAACCTATTCCTCCTATCTCCACTTCTCCTCCTCCTTCCACTTCTCAACAAAAAATAGACCTCCCAGTAAACACTTTGTTGCCTAGTTAGGTAGCTCAGAGGGGGGGGGGGTGAATGGGTCTTTAAAAATTTATCAGCTAATACGTGATCACTAAAAATGTTCATAGAGAAATTCACTTTGATGGATGTTAGTTATAGTTAGAATAATCAACAATCACACAGAAAGCAATCACGCAACACAAGAATTATCCTGGTTCAGATCCTCTTCTTAGGAGTCCTACGTCCAGTCCCTGAGCAATATCTCAGGATTTCACTACCAAGGGTACAGTCCCCCTTAACGACCCTTACACCCAGCCGCAGCTGGTCTTCCTTCACACGAAGGGAAAAAAACAAACAACCTGGATGCCCCACCAGGTCTTCCTTCACAACAGAAGAGAACACACACCCTGGATTCCACCAGGTCTTCCTTCACACACGAAGGGAACAACACCTTAAAAATGTTCAAGAGGAAAACGCCCCTAGATCAAACTTATAGAGCACACTTGATCTGAAGCAAGGAATGAGAAGAACAAGATTTACAATAATGGATTCTTCTCAGAACAAGAAGCTCTCTCACAGATCTACACTAAGCACAGAGAGCTAGAGCTGAAACTAATAGAAGTGTTTTCTTGGCTTTCAGAGAGGTTGAAGACGATTTCACTTGGTATTCCTAGGTTCTCAGTATCTCTTCTTTTGAATCTTCAATCTCCTTTTATATCATCCTTTTCAAATTCGAACGTTGAAGTGCCTGTTGTCTCTGTACGTTAGACTGATTGACACTTGGAAGCTTCTAGTCAACAGTCTTTTATCCTTTAATGCACGCAAAGAGAGAGAGAGAGAAAATCTTCTGTGATCTTCTTTGGCTTCTATTTTGTCCAACGTTGTATGACGAATGTTGTCAGAGACCTGCATACATTAAATACTAAACAGTAGACAGCTAGGCTGTCGCTTGTTGTCTGTCAACGTCAAAATGAATGTTCATCAAAATAGTAATGCCATTTTGTTGTTCTAAAAATTTTTTCAGAAAAGATATGATAATAGAAAAAATATCGTCTACATGAATACAGAGATACGTTCAGAGTAATAAATGCACAGAGGTTAGAGGGACATGTGCGAAGACTTTGACTATTGAACCTTTTGAAAGGATAAGTCATATGTCAAATTGATTAATATGAAATCGATCCATTTATGACTTATGAAATCGTTATGCAACCAAATCATTGTCACTTAATAGCAAATCATTATGAGATATAAAAGAATTGTTGTGATCACTAAAGAAATCGTTACGATAGCAAATCGTTATGATCACTAAAGGAATTGTTACGATAGCAAATCGTTATGATCACTAAAGGAATCGTTATGAAAGCAAGTCGTTACGATGACTAAAGGAATCGTTATGAGAGCAAGTCGTTACGATGACTATAGGAATCGTTACGAGAGCAAGTCGTTATGATGACTAAAGGAATCGTTACGATAGCAAATCGTTGTTTTGACTAAAGGAATTGTTACGAAAGCAGGTCGTTACGATGACTAAAGGAATCGTTACGAGAGCAAGTCGTTACGATGACTAAAAGAATCGTTACGAAAGCAAGTCGTTACGATGACTAAAGGAATCGTTACGAAAGCAAGTCGTTACGATGACTAAAGGAATCGTTACGAATACTTATCAAATCGTTAAAGCATATAATGAATCCTTATGATTATGGAATCATTATAAACAAAGGAAATCATTATGGCTTAGTACAAATCAATGTATTTAGACAAATATGCTTCTACAGTATGAAGATTCTTACCTGCTTTGGCTTGTTTCCTTTGATCTTATTTCCTGTGCTTAAGACTTGTAGAAAATAGGTTAGTGACCTTAATCAAGGGTTTGATAATTATCAACATAACATGGTTTTGTTAATCACTAAAATAGAAATGTAATTAATTTAAATTACATGGGGATAGACTGTTCATCAATCTCCCCCTTTTTGGTGATGACAAAACTTCAGTAAAGCCTACATTTAAATTCTGAAATTGTTTGCAATAGTTCACCATATGTATTTCAGAGCTTGCAATAGTTCTCCCCCTTTTTGTCATTAAGCAAAAAGATACAAGGAAGGACAAAGAAGAGAGAAACATCTGAATGAGAAAAGAGACAACAATTTTATTCATTTAATGCTTTGGAGGTACAGGGAGATAAAAGGCAGGAGAGAGGAGGGAGGCATAGTGAGAAATGGTTTCCCATGCCTGCTCTTCCTGCTTCTCAAACATTTGACGAAAGACACCAGGAGCAGGAGAGTTATGTGGTCCCATGGAGGGAGCCATCCTCTTGACATGGAGAGCTAACTGTTCATCAAGGAAATTGGCATAAGCATATCTATCAAGGGAGACTTTGAAGAAGGTCACTGTCCCAAAACTGGCACAAGCAAGGAATTGATCAACTGAAATGGGATAGTGGTTCTGCTTGGCCTTCAATTCCTGACAAAGGGCTACATAGACGTTATATCTTTCAAACCAAGTCCTGAAAGGATCCTGGACCAAGTGAATAGAATTCATGTCCAAGAAAGTAGCTGCAGAAACTAGAGGGTGACCTTCTCTGGCCTGGGATTCATTTAGATCTGACAGTTGCTGAGCAGAGAGAGGGTAAAATCTGGCCCAATTTGAAGGGGTTAATCTCTCACATTCTGACAGAATGGGAGCAAGAACCTCAGCACTGACATGGCCCTGGTGATATTCTCTGAAGAGAAATCTATGAAACGCAACAAGAAAGCCCTTCTGTACCTTGATTCTGCCCATAACTCTGGCAAAACGTTCAAAAATTATTGACCCAACAGTTGATTCCATTACCAGAGAGTGAATAGGAGGAAGCAAGATTTCCTCTGGCACCTGAAGGGTGGCAAAATCTACTTGGACAGCTTCAGTGTGGGCTATAGCTAACCAAGTGCGCTTATGGCTTGCTTAAACTGACTGAGCTGGACCTCAGGGAAACGATGGACATATCTATAGTTGTTGAAGAGCTAGAAGTGCCTGGCCATCTTGATCTTCTTCTGAATGAATGGGGCCCAACAATTCTTGTGATGGATTTGGAACCATTCTGAGAGAGTCAGAGAATGGTCACTGGGAGGGAATCTAGCAGACTTAGTTAGAAGAAATTTATTGTACAACTCTTTGTGCCTCCGAGCCCATTGCTTTTCAGTCTTGGAATGGAAATAGAGAAGATTTTGGATTTTTCCGATTTGGTTAGAGAGGTATAGGGTAGAATGACATTCAGGTGGTTGGAAAGGTTAAGAAAAGGAAGGTTGATGATAGTAGCAAAAACAACCTTTGAAGATATTCTCTGTACAGTGGTTTATTTTTGTTGTCTATTGTGAGAGAAAACCACAGAGGGGGAAAGCTAGGTTCAGAGGAAAGAGAGGAGCTTTCCTCTTCTTTTGACTAGATAGAGGAGGATGATTGAGTACAGGGAGATTAAGTAGATAGGGTGTTGAGGAGAAGGATGTAGAAGGGGTGTGAGGTAGAGTAGGTGGGATATCTGATGGTCCTGAGGATGGTGGGCCAGAGGAGGAGGAGGCTCCAATGATGATGATACTGGAGGAACCTCAAAATAGGTGGAGGTGGAGAATGGGTGTTGAAGATGCAGGGGATGAAGTGGATTGAGAAGGAAAAGGTGTAGGTGAAGAGATGGTTCTGGGTTGAGGTTTCTTGAAAGTCTGAGGTGCAGGTGGAGCTGTGGATGATGAAGGTGGTGATGGAGGTACTGGGGTCTGAGTGGAGGAAGGAGCTGGGGGCTCAGGAGCTACAACTTCTTCTTCTTCAGCTACTTGCTGCACAGACTTTGACTCCAAAGGCCTTGATGGCCCTGACACCTTCTCAGCTGGCCCTGAAGGCCCTTGCACTTGCTCAACTGGCCCTGATGGCCCTGAATCACTGACCTCTACTTGAGAACTAGCTGCTGCCGGCCCTGATGGCCCTGCCACTTGCTCATCTGGCCCAGATGGCCTTGGAACATCTTCTTCACTTCTTGGAGTAGCATGAGGTGGAGGAGGAGGTGGAGCTTGGGCTCCAACTGCCATCCAAATCTCATAAAGCATTGTCTTCATGCTTCCTAACTCCTTATTGAACCACCTTATAACATTCTTTACTTGAGACAACTCCTTGGATGTGGATGCCTGGCTCATGAAAATAGAGTTTACATCAGACTAAACTGAGCACAAGATCTCCCTTTGAGCATCCAATCTTTCTAAGACAGGCTTCAAATTGATGACAAATCTTTGTCTCTTCTGCCTTTGAAAAGGAGTGTTTGCAATGAGAGGGATTTTTGGTACTGCTGCTGCTTTTCCTTTTTCCCTAGCCTGGACTACTGGAGGCTGCTGATCCTGGTCATCTTCTGAATCTGATGAACTAGCAGTCTCTCCTTCTCTAAACTGATTCTTTGGGGGGTTTTCATTTCCCTCCCCTTGAGTCTCACTGCCCTTTTTAACACCAACTTCTTCTTCAGCAGTCACAGTCTCCATAGGAACATTGGGTTGTGCTGCTGCTGCTGCTTCTTCTTGGACTAGGAGGTCTTCTGAAGGAACTTCAGTGTGGCCTGATGCCACAACACTTTCTCCCTGAATATCCTCTGCTACTGAATGCTCCCCTTAATGGGAGCATCTTCCATCACTACATCTTCTTGAACTGATACTTGCTCCTGTGGCTTGGAGCTTCTTCCATGACCACTTCTTCAGTGTGACCTTCTGCCACAGATTCTGTTACATGAAGCTCACTTGCCACTTGCTCCTCCTAAGAAATGGAGTCCAGTGCATTCCTAAGTAGAGTGGCTACTTGGGAAGATGGAAGAGGATCCTCTGGAGATTGCCCAAAGGGCTCAATGAAGTCAGGAGGAATGTCCTCAATCCTTCTGCTGTCTTCATCCTCTGCTACTGCTGGCACTGCTGCTGCTGGAACTACTTGAGCAATTGCTGCTGCTTCTGGCTCAACCACTGCCGCTGCTTATGCTACTGGTTCTAGGTCCTCTTGGGCTTCACCAATGATGGCTTCACCCTCAATCACACTAGTCTTTGACCATACACCATTCACAACTGAAAAATCACTCTTTCTCAAATTTCTGGACCTGATGGCTTGGCCCATTTTCTCAGAAACATCACCAACTACGCTAATGCCAAAATGCTGGAAAATTCTTGTTAAGAGATGGTCATAAGGTAGTGAGATATTCAACTTACTCTTGGTGTCCCACACCTGAGAAATGGCAAACTTCATCCTCTCAATTATTAATTCTGTAGTGTTAATTTCCTGGTTCTGGATGGCCCAGAACATCAGGTCTGAATCAACTCTGGCGTAGGTAGAGAAAGATGCACTCCTAGGAACAATAATCTGACAAATAATGAAGTGCAATAACCGATTGAACGCACTAAGCTGGTTGATATCCAGCTTCCCATCCTTCAGCCTAAATTCCGGACCAATAATCCCTAGCCCCTTGACTTGAGTGTCCACAGAGTGGACTCCACTGTGACCAGTGGTGGAGACTTCAAACAGAGAGGCTAACAAATCCCTGGTGATCCTGATCTGGGTACCCTTGACCATGGATGTCAAGGTTCCATCAGCCTCAGTCTTCAAACAAACATAAAAAGCTTTCACAAGATACAGATAACTTACTTCAGATAGGGTTGCAATCTTCGTCCATTTTAACTTTTGCAAGGCTTCAACTAAACTGCCCATGCCATTCTTCTCTAGGTCTGCCAAATCTACTGCCTTGTGACCACAGAGCTTAGCCTTGACTGACGCGAACCTAACTTGCTGATCTGCGGTAAGGAACGCAGTTCCGTAGCCCCCAATGGTGCCAGAAACGGTTGTAGAGGCCATGGAATCTAGCAGGGAAAGGTTCTGGAGGACTGGAAGGGTGATTGAGGAAGAACCCCTCAAGAAATTTTTGGCGGGAGAGGTTGAAGGCTTCAAATCTGAGGAAAGTCGATGCTGGAGTCGATAGGGTATCGTCTCTGGCAGGAGGACGAAAGAGATAAAGAGAGAAGAGAAATCGTTCCCACACAGATTCTGGGATTTGAAATAAAGGATAAAAACTTTTTCGAAATGGGATGTGCATTTATGACGGAAAACGACAAAACTTCAATTTGAAAGAAATAAAGAGTTACAAATAACGAACCGACAGGAGCATTTACGCCAGATAGGATAAATGAGAGATAATTGAGATATTTTGCTCACTTTCAAGGAGAATAATTAATTTAGGCTCTGAAAATTTATATCTCAGATTTAGCAAATAAATCTTTCACAATTTGCACATGCCTAATTCCCTTCTGAGAGAAGCAAACCTCTCTTCGGGTAAGGCTTTTGTGAAGATGTCTGCTAACTGATTATTTGTATCAATGAAAGAAATTTCTATATTACCATTAGCTACATGATCATGAATAAAATGATATCTAACCTCAATGTGTTTGGTCCTTGAGTGTTGTACTGGATCTTTGGTTGAATTTATAGCACTTGTGTTGTCACATAGCAGTAGGATTGACTTGATGTATAGCCCATAGTCCTCAAGTTCTTGCTTTATCCATAGGAGTTGTGTACAGCAACTTCCAGCAGCCATGTACTCAGCTTCAGCTGTTGAGAGTGCTAAGAATTCTGCTTCTTGGAGGACCAGGATATCAGACATCCTGCAAGGAATTGACAACAACCAATAGTGCTTTTTCTATCTATTTTGCATCTAGCATAGTTAGCATCAGAGTATCCTACTAAATTGACTTCACATGATTTTGGACACCATATACCTAGATCATGAGTTCTGGACAGATATCTGAAAATTCTTTTAACACTAATTAGATGAGATTCTCTAGGATCTGCTTGATATCTAGCACACATGCATACACTAAATAGTATATCAGGTCTGCTAGCAGTTAAGTAAAGTAGAGAACCTATCATACCTCTGTAGATCTTTTGATCTACTTTCTTACCATCCTTGTCATCGTCCATGCTTGTTGATGTGCTCATTGGTGTTGACAATGGCTTGGAATTTTCGAATCCAAATTTCTTCAAGAGCTCCTTGGTGTATTTAGCTTGACAGATGTGGGTGCCATCTCCTCCTTGCTTGATTTGTAATCCAAGAAAGTAGTTCAGCTCCTCCATCATGCTCATCTCAAATTCTCCCTGCATAAGCTTCTTAAAGTACTTGCAAAGAGATTCATCAGTAGATCCAAAAATTATGTCATCTACATAAATTTGTACAAGTAGTATGTGCTTGACCTTTGACTTTATAAATAAAGTGCTATCTACTTGTCCTCTAGTGAAGCCATGGTTTAATAAAAAAGAACTAAGCCTTTCATACCAGGCTCTAGGTGCTTGCTTTAAACCATATAATGCTTTATGAAGTTTAAAAACATGATTTGGAAATTCTGTATCATCAAAACCTGGAGGTTGTTCAACATACACTTCCTCCTTAATAAAACCATTTAAAAATGCAGACTTGACATCCATTTGAAATAATTTTAAATCTAGAGCAGATGCATATGCAAGTAAGATTCTAATGGCCTCAAGTCTAGCTACAGGTGCGTAGGTTTCATCGAAATCTATGCCTTCCTCTTGGGAATAGCCTTGAGCTACCAATCTGGCCTTATTTCTTAAGATCACACTAGCTTCATCCAATTTATTTCTGAACACCCATTTGGTGCAATAACTGGATGATCTGATGGTCTAGGAACAAATGACCATACATGGTTTCTCTTAAACTGATTTAGTTCATCTTGCATGGCTAAAATCCAAGATTCATCAGTAAGAGCTTCATTCACTGTTCTAGGCTCTATTTGAGAAACAAAAGCTAGGTAATCACAAGGAATTAGATTACCTCTTGTTCTTACCCCTACAGTTGGATCAGCAATGGTGTTTTCAGGTGGGTGATCTTTCTTGTATCTCTATTCCTTTGGAAGATTTTCATGTTCAATGTTTGTTTGTTGCAGGTCTTCCAGAGGTGGATCTTCCTTGTCCTCAATTGATGTGTTCTTTAATTTCTTGGACAAGTCATCTGCAGCATCAATGTCACTATCTTCTTCCTTTCTCAAGGAAGGGTTAGTTTCATCAAAGATAATGTGCACAGATTGCTCTATTAATAGTGTATGCTTATTAAATACTCTATAACCTTTAGGTTTAGAAGCATACCCCATGAAGATGTCTTCATCTGATTTGGCATCCAACTTACCAATGTCTCTTTTGCCGTTGTTGTGGATAAAACATGGACAACCAAATGTCCTGAAATGACTGATCTTTGGCTTCTTTCCTTTGTACAACTCATATGTAGTCTTCTTTAAGATAGGCCTCCTCATCACTGTATTAATGATGTAGCTTGCTGTGTTCACTGCTTCGGCCCAGAAATACCTTGGTAAATCATATTCTGACTGCATTGTCCTTGTCATATCCAATAAGGTTCTATTCTTCCTCTCAGCAACTCCATTCTGCTGTGGTGTCCTTGGTGCTGAGAAATTGTGCTCAATCCCTTGGTCATCATAGAATTTTGAAAACTTTTCATTTTGGAACTCTTCTCTATGATCTGACCGGATTCCAACAATGCAATACTTCTTGTCCTTTTGTACTTTCCTGCTGAAACTTACAAAACTATCAAATGTATCATCTTTGTGTTCCAAGAAAGAAACCCATGTTAATTTGGAATAGTCATCTACAATCACAAATCCAAAATTCTTTCCTCCAAGACTGGTGATCCTCATTGGCCCAAACAAATCCATGTGAAGGAGTTCTAAGGGTTTAGAGGTGGTTACCACAGTCTTTGACTTGAAGGAACTCTTAGTGTGCTTCCCTTTTGCACAAGGTCTGCAGATACCATCCATTTTAGTGTTGACCTTTGGCAGAACTTCCACAAGTCTTTTCTTTCTGAGCTTGTTCATACCATCCAAACTGCAGTGGCCCAATCTTCTATGCCACAGCTCAGTTGACTGCTCTTTGCTGGCTGCTAAGAAAACGTCTTGATCTTTAAGTTCTTCAAGGTAGAGTACATACAGGTTCTTTTCCCTATTAGCTTCGAAAATTACTGCTCCATCCTTCAAGATGCTGCACTTGGATTCTTGAAACTTTATTTGATGACCCTTGTCACAAAGTTGGCTTATACTGATAAGATTATGCTTCAGACCTTTCACGCACAGAACTTCTTCAATTATTGTTTTTCCTTTGCTGCTTACTGAACCACTGCCAATAACAGTCCCTTTTCCGTTGTCTCCATAGGTGACTGTTCCTTCTTCAGCTTCGAGGTGAGAAAACATGTTTTTATTTCCTGACATGTGCCTTGAACATCCACTATCCAAATACCATTTGGATGCTCTATGGTTTCCCTGAAATAAAAACATTAAGCTTTAGGTACCCAAGTTCTTTTGGGTCCTAGTTGGTCAGTATCATCGTTTTTCTTCTTGATTATCCACCTTTTATATTTAGTTGGACATGTAGTCTTGTTGTGACCTAGTTTATTGCAGTGACTGCAGCATGTTGTTCTAGTTACTTTTTCAAGATACTTAAGGTTAGCTTTATATGCTATGTCTTGTTCAGGTACAAATTTTGGAGTTGGATATGTCTTAGGGTATACAGTTGTGTCTTCATTATCTGGGGGTGTATAGCCTAAACCATGTTTCTTCTTACCTGAACGTCTAGCCCCTTTTAGTATTAAGGAGTTTTTACCATTAGTGAATTTTTCTAATGTATTAGACAGTTTCTCTTTTTCTTATGTTAGTCTTTTGATTTCAATTTTCAACTCGTCTGAACTCTCTTGTTTTTATAGCTTGATTATTTGCTCATTCTTATCTTTTAGATCTTCACATAATAATTCATTTCTTCTTTTAAGTTCAGTTACTTGCTTCTCTAGTTCTTCATTTTTTGTTTTTAGGTCTGAATTAGTGTTTTCTAGGCATGTAATATTTTTCTTACTAGCTTTTAACAATTTAGATATTTCTCTATATTTACTATATAGTTCGTTAAAGGCTTCTTCTAAATTATCAAAATCAGAATCATTACATGAATCAAAAGATGAGTCAGAAGTTACTTTTTCTTCAGCATTTGTCATGAAGGCCAGGTTGGCTTCTTCTTCATCACTGCTTGAGCTTGACTCGCTGTCCGAGTCACTGCTGTTGCTCCAGGCAGCTGCCATAGCCTTCTTCTTGTGTCTCCTGAATTTCTTTGAGCTTTCTTTATTTCTGAATTCAGGCTTCTTGAACTTTGGACATTTTGCCTTGATATGTCCTGGCTTCTTGCATTCATAGCATATGGGCTTGCCCTTCTTCTGATCTTTTCCATCTGGTTTCTTAAAGTCGTTATTTTTCTTGAAGTGTCTTCTACTAGACTAGAACTTCTTCTTCTTAGCTAGAATGCACTGCAATCTTCTTGACAGCATTGCTTCTTCATCTTCGCAGTTGCTTGAGCTCTCATCTTCTTCTGATGACTCTTCTGATCTATCTTCTTCTGCTTTCAGAGCATTTGAATGCTTCTTTCTGCTTGAGGACTCTCCCAACCTTTCCATGTTGATCTCATGGGCCATAAGGAACCCAATGAGCTTCTCCAAAGACATCCTTTTTAGGTCGTTGGCTTCCTCAATGGCTGTTACTTTGGGAGTCCATGTAGATGGAAGAGATCTAAGGATCTTCCTTACAATATCTCCAATTTCATATGTCTTCCCAAGTCCAGCTAAGCCGTTTGTAATGTCTATAAATCTGCTGAACATTTGGGTTATGGACTCTCCTTGCTGCATCTGGAACCTCTCATACTGAGTTACCAGAATATCTATCCTGGTCTCTTTAACCTTGTCAGTGCCTTCATAGGTGATTCTTAATTTCTCCCACATCTCCATTGCGGATTTGTAGGCAGATACACGGTTGAACTCCTTTTCGCTGAGGGCACAACACAAAATACTTTTTGCCTTACAGTTGAGAGATATCTTCTTCCTATCATCATCTGTCCACTGATTTTTCTCATTGGTGACTAGGAGATCACCTTCTTCAACTATGGACCATATCTGGTAGTCATGACCTTGTAGAAAATATTCCATTCTTGTTTTCCAGAAGGCATAGTCTTCTCCATCAAACAATGGTGGTCAGTTGACCGACTGACCTTCACTGTGACCTTGAGCTACCATCGATCTTTACTCTTCAGATCGTTGGATCTTCTTCTTTGTCGAAGAGACTCGCTCTGATACCACTTGTTGCCCAGTTAGGTAGCCCAGAGGGGGGGGTGAATGGGTCTTTAAAAATTTATCAGCTAATACCTGTTCACTAAAAATGTTCACAGAGAAATACACTTTGATGGATGTTAGTTATAGTTAGATAATCAACAATCACACAGAAAGCAATCACGCAACACAAGAATTATCCTGGTTCAGATCTCCTCTTCTTAGGAGTCCTACGTCCAGTCCCTGAGTAATATCTCAGGATTTCACTACCAAGGGTACTGTCGCCCTTAAGGACCCTTACACCCAGCTGCACCTTCACACGAAGGGAAAAAAATAAACACCCTGGATGCCCCACCAGGTCTTCCTTCACAACAGAAGGGAACATGGATTCCACCAGGTCCCCCTTCACACATGAAGGGAACAAAACCTTAAAAATGTTCAAGAGGAAGACGCCCCTAGATCAAGCTTATAGAGCACACTTGATCTGAAGCAAGGAATGAGAAGAACAAGATTTACAATAATGGATTCTTCTCAGAACAAGAAGCTCTCTCACAGATCTACACTAAGCACAGAGAGCTAGAGCTGAAACTAGTAGAAGTGTTTACTTGGCTTTCAGAGAGGTTGAAGACGATTTCACTTGGTATTCCTAGGTTCTCAGCATCTCTTCTTTTGAATCTTCAATCTCCTTTTATATCATCCTTTTCAAATTCGAACGTTGAAGTGCCTGTTGTCTCTAAACATAAGTGTACGTTAGACTGCTTGACACTTGGAAGCTTCTAGTCAACAGTCCTTTATCCTTTCATGCACGTAAAGAGAGAGAGAGAGAGGATCTTTTGTGATCTTCTTTGGCTTCTATTTTGTCCAACGTTGTATGACGAATGTTGTCAGAGACCTGCATACATTAAATGCTAAACAGTAGACAGCTAGGCTGTCTCTTGCTGTCTGTCAACGTCAAAATGAATGTTCATCAAAATAGTAATGCCATTTTGTTGTTCTAAAAAAATGTTTTCAGAAAAGATATGATAATAGAAAAAATATCATCTACATGAATACATAGATACGTTCAGAGTAATAAATGCATAGAGGTTAGAGGGACATGTGCGAAGACTTTGACTATTCAACCTTTTGAAAGGATAAGTCATATGTCAAATTGATTAATATGAAATCAATGCATTTATGACTTATGAAATCGTTATGCAACCAAATCGTTGTCACATAACAGCAAATCATTATGAGATATAAAAGAATCGTTGTGATCACTAAAGAAATCGTTACGATAGCAAATCGTTATGATCACTAAAGGAATTGTTACGATAGAAAATCGTTATGATCACTAAAGGAATCGTTACGATAGCAAATCATTATGATCACTAAAGGAATCGTTACGAAAGCAAGTCGTTACGATGACTAAAGGAATAGTTACGATAGCAAGTCGTTACGATGACTAAAGGAATCGTTACGAATACTTATCAAATCATTAAAGAATATAATGAATCCTTATGATTATGGAATCGTTATAAACAAAGGAAATCGTTATGGCTTAGTACAAATCAATGTATTTAGACAAATATGCTTCTACAGTATGAAGATTCTTACCTATTTTAGCTTGTTTCCTTTGATCTTATTTCCCGTGCTTAAGACTTGTAGAAAATAGTTTAGTGACCTTAATCAAGGGTTTGATAATTATCAAAATAACATGGTTTTTTAATCACCAAAATAGAAATGTAATTAATTTAAATTACATGGGGATTGACTGTTCATCACACTTCCATTTCCTCATTTCCACTAAAGTACCATTTTAAAACTCTTGTGGTAAATATTCCCAACCTTCACACTTCTTTGCCTCTCTTCCTCTACCAACTATTTCATCTACACTCAGCTCTACACCGAGACTATCATCTACTGTAAATCCTCAGAGTCATGGCTCCCTCCTTCCACCCTTCTAGTATGCCTTCACCCACCACTCTGAACATCACACGAATCTGTTCAGAGAATTTCTCTCAATAAAAATCATTCTTGAAGTCCATGAGATGCCAGATTACAAATTCGAAGACTGGCTCCCTCTTCTACTCAAAACTTGTGATGTTCTTGTTGCTGATGTAAATTTAATTACACATAAAAGCCACAGTATTTCCCCTTCAGAATTTGTAAATCTCTACCCTTCTGAGGCGGAAAAATTCATGTAAGCCAAATCCCGAAACCCTCTTCTAACTGTCCACCATCATCTTAACCTTAGGTTCTTTGACCTGTTTGGTACTCTCCTGAGAGATCTCCAGACTGATTTCACTAGGATGAAGACTTTTAATGAAGAGAGGTTTAAGCTTGGTCTGCCAGATGTAAATAAATGCCAATGGAGGATGACACTTTAGGGTAACAGACCTATTACCCCTTCAATGACAATTGGTTTGCCCTCTGGACTACATCCCAATCTAGTAGGTGCCATCTTCTCCAGAAAATAATTTGCTCAGTTAGTCCTCAATAGACACATTAGGATAGTAGCTAGATTTAAAGTCAAATACAATATTAAGCTGTCCTTCCACAGATTTGCAGTTTTGTATGCTCCCAAGAGTTCTCAGCACATGATAGAATTTCAGCATTGTATTGTAGAGTCTGAGAGACTAAATGAAGATGAATGGGCAGTAGCATATCCTAACCAAAGTGCTGAATGTCAAAAACTTAAGCTATCTCTTGCTATCTATCTCCTCAAAGTTTATGACAATCTTTGGAAGTCTGTGTCTGAGAAATGGATTCAGAGGTACATCATCTACTACCAGGCTAAGGATGCAGCTCACTCCCTAGGTCTTCACTAGAATGTCACCATTCATGACTTCCTTTCCTTAGCTGCTAAGTGTAGACACCGCCACGGGTCCGTCGGGGACCCCGGGCATATAATCCACAAAGAGGGGGGGATGAGGTGAGATCGATCGGTGGAAAATGAAAGGAAAATGCAGAAAATAAAAAGATCGTGATCGCCAGGTACGTGAGGGTACCATTTGGAAGATGCACGGCGAGGGGTGTGGGATGGAAGAATGTGATCGCATAATACCTATTGAAGCGTGGGAGATTGCGCGGGGGATGATGTGGGTCCTCTCTTCCACTATGAGCACGACCGGCCATAGTAGAGGGCGTTTTCCTCGCTTGATTACCCTGACAAAAAAGACAAAGAAAATAAGGGGATTAGCCAAATAAGATGTGTAATATCGAATCTCGAACAAATAAATGAAATGAATAAAATGGGGAGGACTCACTGGGTGATTTTTTTTAAACCCCTAAAATGTAGGTGTGTGTATGTATGCATGCATGTGTGTGTGTAAAAGAAGTAAAATGGGCCACATGGGGCCCGGAGGAGATAAATGAAAAGGGAAGAAAGGGGAAGGGGGGTGCTTCCCCAAATGTTGGTGCGGCATGACGGGCCGTTGCCGGAATTGATGGAGGACATGGAGGAAGACGCTCCTGCCTCACGCGTGGAATGGAAGGAGACGACGGTGTCGGACTTCGGGGAAGGACGTCGTGGATTGGTGCAAGGTAGAAGATCCTCCTGGGCCGGAGTCGAGGCAGAGATTCGGCAGGGCTTCACCGCTTCGTGGAATCCCCCCTCTACAAATGACCCTTGGGGGTCAATTTTTAGAGGTGAAATCATTGAATCACGTCGAGTACAGCCGCCGCGACAAGGAGCTGAATAGCGTCTGGATGGCAGGCCGCGACTTGAATTGTGTTGGGCTTGCGCGCCGCGACAAGGATTGAATTGCGTCCGGGCGGCAGACCGCGATTAGCAAGGTCAATTTGATGAGACATGCGCATGATTACCGTCATGTCTCTGAATCGCGTCCTGTCAGGGCGCCGCGACAAGGAGGGGACACGCGTCTGCCAGGGCTGCCGCGACTTGAAACGCGACGGCCATGGCCGACGCGATTACCTTAGGGGTAATTTTTGAGGCAATCGGCTCATAAATGCACTGTCTGCTTACGGGGAATTATGATTTGACCTTTTAAATCGTGTCTGCTGACAAGGACATGATTACATGATTTTCTCATGATTGTGGGCCTACGCGCGACGACTTTCTGGGCTGTAGCCTTTTTTACTTTCAAATCGCGTCCATCGGATTGGACGCAATTTGCTTTAGGCACGTGCTGATAAACGCGTCCAGCATGAACGATGCAATTTTCATGGTTGCGCCCTACATGGCCGTCTCATTAAGGTCGCGCCCCTTGAAGCCATTGCGTTAAGGTCGCGCCTGTTAGAGGTATCGTGATAAAGTCCTGAATCGCGTCCACCATCCCGGACGCTGTTAATAATGCGGCTGCCACACCCGTCGTGACATGAATTTGATGCCTATAATTCGCGAGGAGCCACGAAAATGGAGGGGAAGCACCGAGGGAGAAATGGGGTGATCTAGAATGGTTGGGAAAACTACTCTTGCAAGGCAAAATGAGGGCCATTCGTGGCATTATGACACAATATAAAATTTATGCATGATGGAGCCAAATTCGCGTGTCTACAACTGCCACGCCTTGGCGTCTGCTTTGCAGGGGAGTAAAGCGAAGAGACGCGAAGTGGAGTGCAATGAAGTGAAATGGAGTGTAATAGAATGAAAGAAATGAAGCGTAACGAAGTGGAGCACAGCGGGAGCGGACTGAAAAAGTAGACGCCAAGGTGAAAAATAGACACGCATAATCATTGGGTGACTGCCACCTGATGAGAGTCTTTCGCCAACACCCCAGGAAGTCACCACCGGGAAGAAGACCTAAAGAAACAAATGCTTGGACAAAGGAAAGGGGTGAGAAAGGAAAGGTGCCACGTGGGGCATGAAAGGAAAGAAAAGATCAACTTCTAGCGTCGGGGAAGTACCTAAGGACACAATCCATTAGGTTTCACCATTGGGGGCATCTGCCACTGCCGCATGTGGATCTTTGGGAGAGAGGGAGAGATCAACTCCCAGCGTCGGGGAAGTACCTAAGGACACAATCCATTAGGTTTCACCATCGGGGGCGTCTGCCACTGCCTCAGGTGGATCTCTGGGAGTAAAGATGAAAAATAAAAGTGATAAGTCCAAACAAAAGATTCTTAAGGAAATCGGCTCGGAGGCAATAACAAAGGGAGTTGGGTATTCGACCCGGAATGGAATATTTCAAATTGCTTTGGATTTGGGGCGTGGATGGCCCTCAAATTGGCTTGGAAGAGTGGTTTTCCACTGAGATTTCAACATGCATGTATATATTGTTACGCCGGTGAGTCAGGACCGGGGGGTATGCATGGGTCCGTCGTCCTCACATGCCAAGCGTAACGGCCTATCCGTGCGGCTAAGGATCCTCTGAGATAATCATCATTTTTGATAGAGGGGAACTCAAATCCCAGATTCCTTAGGGCCACAAGGTCCTTGGTGTGCTCTAAGGGTATAACATATAGTAGATGCAGATAGTTGATGGTGAAGACAGCAACAGCCTGATGTAGCACTAGATGAGGTAACTCGAATCCTGCGCTCAAAACCCATTAGCCAAAAACAACAAACATCATGGAAAAACAACATTCATAGCACGAAGCATGACTAAAGTAGTCAACGACAGAATATATCAAACAATTTGTACATTGAACTATGAGGATAGGTGATCTCTGGCTAAGGAGATTGGAGTTAAGGATGGGAGGAACCCATGAAGTGGAAGAATTGCATCGATCTGATGCAGACAGGATGCAATGTGCTTGCCTAGTGCAAAACCATCGTGAATTTTTTATATATTTGAACTATTCAAATTTTTGTTGGATTTTGAAAGTATTTGTATTTTTTTATTTAGAAATATTTGAATTATTGTTGGATTTTTAAAGTATTTGGATTTTTTGTTGATTTTGAAAATATTTGATTTTTTTGTGATTTTGGAAATATTTGATTTTTGTTGATTTTGGAAGTATTTGATTTTTTTGGATTTTGATAATATTGCCATGCCATGGCGACATTAGGGTTATAAAAATTGATTGGCAAGGGGTCTTTTGTTACCTCCCATTTCATTAAGGGTTGCCTAGAGTAGGGCGTGCGTTTTAGCGTGGCGCCCACGAGCTAATTGCACTTGGTTAACAGTGCACTATCAAAGCCATGCCTGAAAAGGCGACTAAGTCTGGCAGGGAGAAGGGAGGAAAATTTTGGAGATAAGCTTTACATGGGTATTGAAGAGTTGGGTGTTGACTTCCTACCTTGGCACAACCGTCAGAAGGTTCAGTTCATTTACGCACTGGGGCTTTTGAGTTATTTTGGAATCTTGAGTGATGACCAATTGATTGTAGGGACATTTGTACGACCGGGTCCATTTGGATCTCCGCGGGGACTTTGCCACTCTTTTCCATGCCCTATTATCATTGATTTGATTTTGACTTTTACATGCACACGACTGGGTCCATTTGGATCTCCGCGGGGAGTTTGCCGCTCTTGACATGCATTTTGACTTTGATTTTTCTTAGTCATTTGATTTGCCCACTTTGGAGGACGTCTTCTTATGACGGAGGTGCTTTGGGTTGGTTGCCTTGCCCAGACTACCTCTGCTACCCATATTTTGGCTAAGTAAGAGGAGAAACAGACTTTTGTGCCTTTCAAGCGTGGCTGTGACGGTGACGGTGTCTACCGGGAGCAATCGGCTTAGGGCGCCGTGCAGTGTGTGCAGGTGCCCGTGCTAAGGGCAAACTTTAATGACCCAAGAGGGAATTTTGGACTCCTAGTGCGGAATTCTTATAACAGAAATGCAGCGACGACATGGCAATGCTGAATATTCATTTTTTTTATTTTTTATTGCTAAAATATAGTAAGTTTTTAACATAAGATTTTTTTGGATGGTAAAAGGGGACGAATACCCTGCGTTGGGGCGAGACTCGGGGTCTACAAGAATTTACCTTTTTTGTTTGGAATTAAAATGACGAGTGGGGGCTAAAGCACCGAAAACAATGCGAGAAGGGTCGAAGGACCCGATTAAAGGCGGCAAGGAGAGAGTGGAGGAAAGATTTTGGAGACTCCGGTGGGGCCAGAGGGGATTGGAGAAGAAGGACGGCGCGGTAACCTGAAAGAAGAAAAGAATCTGGCGGGGCCAGAGGGGAGAATGGAAAAAGTGGGCCGCGAGGGGCCGAAAGGGAGGGTGCGCAGCGTGGGGTGCGAGATGGAGAGGTGCCACGTGAGGCACGGGATGGAGACGTGCCACGTGGGGCACAAGAAGGAGATGTGCCACGTGGGGCACTGGAAGGAGATGTGCCACGTGGGGCACAGAAAGGAGGTGTGCCACGTGGGGCACAGGGAGGAGATGTGCCACGTGGGGCACGGAAGGGAGTTGTGCCACGTGGGGCACTGGTGGGAGATGTGCCTCGTGGGGCACGGAAGGGAGAGTAAGGGTTACAAAAGGGGGCACGATGCCCGGTGCACGAGGATGGATTATACAACAAATGAAAATAAAATGCCTCCCGCGGGGAGGGAATGTGGAGAACCCACGGGAAGGTGCTGAGAAGCACAAACGATGATTGGAAAGAAAATGAAAAAGATGGAGGAGACCCCCTGGTCTTTTGCCTTGCCCGATGTTTGGGCTTCTGCTTGGGAATCGGCGTTCTGACCCTTAGGTACTTCCTCATAAATTTTGCCCAGCAGGTGGAAGATCTTTCTCTTCTCCTTGATATTGAACGGCATTCAAGGGCCGGAGAATTGTTGATTTCTATTGGAATTTCAAGCAATGGTGGCAACTCCCCAAGAACGTAGTTTAATGAAAGGGTGGGGAGTTCTATCGGTAGATTTGGAAGTAACAACAAGGGGACTGTGCCTGAAGATAGTATAATGTGTGATATGGAATGGGGCACAACCCCTTGAATAATAGATTGTGCCAATGATTTGGCATTAGAGTGCGTGAGCACAATCTGAGAAGCTGACCCCTACACTAGAGTGGGAAGGTTCACAGGAACGGTGTGAGGGGACATGAGAGCTTGGAGGGAGAGATTTCCTATGAGTATTTTAAAATAAACCTGGTTGGCAACGAGTATGATTGGCATTAATTTAGAAGGCCTCTTGACGGCCATGATTGGAGGGGAGGACTCCCGCTCGGTGAATATGCCTAGTATTTTGACAATGACCAGCATGCAAGGAATATATTCTTGGATTTTGAAAAGCTTGCCCAGTCCCGGGTCTTCCTTCTTTTCCTGACGCAGCTTATCGCTCCTTAAAAACTTGCTCCTCCTCCATCGGATGGGGGTGGAGGCAGATGGAGTGGAAAGTTGTATGGCCTGTGGAGGCGTAATGGGTATGAAGGGGAAGATTTGCTCGGGTTCGGCTACCAAGGGTGTTGGCGTAATGGTGGGTGGAGGCTTAATTATGAAAGGTTTGATGATAATGGATGGTAGTGTAAGAGGTGTAGGTAAATGGTGTACGAACATGACCTCGGAAGGTTCATCGTCGTAGCACCAAGTGGTTTCCTGGATGGGTTTGGCATTGGCAACTTCAGCCCAAGCAACAGGCTATGATGGAGGTGGAGGTTGTTGTGGGGGTAGTTGTGGTGGGGGTACGGGAATTGGCATGGGAGCCGGAGCAGGTGCAACGTAGGGCACGAGAGCTTCTTCATTAAAAATAGGGGCATCGTAGGGCCCAATTGGAGGTTGCTGAGTCTGAAAAGGACGAATTAGTAGACGCCTGGGTTGCGGCATGTTATGGTAAATGGGAGTTTGTGGAGGTGTATATGCAAGGGTTGTTGTATGGTGGTGAAGGGGATGGTGGATGGCGTCCACTGATCCGTTCTTTCTCGGTTTAATTTGATCAAATAGCTCCATGATCGGGGAGTCTATTAAATTGGCTTGAATGTAATGTCCCCGCTCATAGAGCTCTTCCATCATTTTGATTTGGTTCATGGCCAGGATGTGCCTGAACCTCGGAGTAGAGTTGGAAATGATTATTTTAACTTGCTCTGACTCTGAGAGCTCATGTTATATTCTCATGGCCATTGACCTCCAACGGTCAGAAAATTGTACAAAGGCCTTGTTGGCCCCCATCTTCTCGAATGCTAGATCTATGACAGACAGATATGGGCTGACGCGATCTTTGTACCTCTGAAGGAATTTTTTGTGCAAGGGGCGGAAGTCTCTTGCCTCACTTGGTTCTAGGGAGTAGAACCATTCGAGCACAGGGCCGTCAAGAGATTTTCTAAATAAATATGCCAAGGTAATGGGGTCTTGCTGCCAACGTGAAGACTCGTAGAGAAACTCCTTGGCATGGAGGTAGGGGTTATCCGTGCCATTGTACAATCGGTATGTTGGCATCTCCGAAGGATGTATATAAATTTGAGGGAGAGCCGGCATGGCGGCAACAAGGTCACCCGTTGAATTTGAAAGCTTATTTATTTGATTCTCCAAATTATTCAATTTCTAGAGAAGAGCACTTTGGGGTGGAGTAGGCTACTGCTGGGCATGTGAGGGATTACATGGGGGTCGCCTTGAATTAATGGGCCTTCCCAAGGGGCAGCCTGTTCAGACCAAGCACGGGAGTGCAAATGGCCAGGGGGCCGAAGTGATGGAGAATGTACAGGGGAATGTGGCAAAGTCGCCAGAATGTACAAAGGTGGGTGCCTGGGAGACGGAGAGGGAGAGGGAGAAGAAGAGGAAGTCACACCCTCAACTAAAGATTGGATTAAATTTAGTTGTTGATGGGTGAGTTGATAGAGTGCATGCAGAACAGTTTGGACTGTGGGATCATGGTAGGGGGAAGGCTCTTGCCGGGTTTTAATCGGAGGTAGATATAGAGGGACATCAGAGTGGCTAGTGCGTAGCGTGCACACATAACCATGGGAATTGGATGCTTGTCCCACATGGTGGTGGGATGGACCGACATGGGACTGGAAAGATGGGGATGTGACATTATCCTCATAGTCCTCATAATAAAAATTGGCATGATAATATGGGTCCATTATTAACAACCAAGCAAACAAACTGGTTGAACAAAAATTAAGTCAAGCAATGTAGTTCAAACAAGTTATGATGCTTAGCGCTTGCTTTTAGGAGTTTCACAAATAATTAGATAGATTGATAAATATTGTGTCACTCTAGGTGGGATCCTATTAGGGTAGAGTATAAGAATTCAGGGTACAGCTAGGATCTCACCCTAACCATGCAATGGGATGACTAAACCCGGGTCAACGGAGTGATACCGCCAGCTCGGTCCGCCCTGAGAGAATCCGTGGGGTACGGAGTCTTACAGGGTTCTTGGAAAAGGTTCCCTAGTCCAATGAGATGGAATGCCCAAAGGAGAGTTTGCCCTTACTAAGAAAGGTGCATGGAGCCTAGGATATGAGGGAAGGAGGTCCCCCGACCGATACGAAATGCCCTGTATGCAGTAGTTTATAGCAAAGAAACGGCAGAACGACGTGTTTCTGTCAACGGTTTGAATCGCATCGGATGCAGGTGCCGTGACTCAAACATAATCGTGTCTAGTCACCAGGACGCAGATCTGTAAGCCACCGAAGGCTGTCAGAGCTGCGAACAGGTCCCAGTGGACGGTCAATGCCAGGCAGAAATGCGTTGGCTCTAGCTGCCGCGACAAGAAATAGAAACACGTCTGGATTTCCGGCCGCGTTATCAAGTAGTGAATCGTGTCCTCTGTGTGGGATGTGATTCCAAACAGGCACCCGAGAACAAAATAGTAAGCAGAAAAAAAAAGCAGTAAAGAAATGCGTCGGGCTTAGCCGCCGCGACAACAGGAATGCGTCGGCGAAGGCCGCCGCGACAAGGGAGATGAACGAGTCGGCTTTGGCTGCCGCAACAACAAAACGAAACGTGTCCTGTGCAGTGGATGCATTATCAACACGTCCTCTGTGTTGGATGCGATTCTGACAGGCCTCCCGAGGACAGAAAAAAGGGCAGAAAAGAAGGAGATGTATATGTATAAAAAGAAAAATTATACACACATGCCGCATGGTATTAAGCAAAAAGGAAGAGTGCCACGTGGGGTACGAGGAGGGGGTAATCAAAGAGGGAAATACGCAAAAAGAGGTCCCACCGTGATCACCAATTTGTAGACGCCGCCGCGAGTCCATCGGGGACCCCGGGCATATAATCCACAAAGAGGGGGGATGAGGTGAGATGGATCGGTGGAAAATGAAAGGAAAATCTAGAAAATAAAAAGATCGTGATCACCAGGTACGCAAGGGTACCAGATGGAAGATGCACAGCGAGGGGTGCGGGATGGAAGAATGTGATCACGGAATACCTGTTGAAGCATGGGAGATTACGCGGGGGATGATGTGAGTCCTCTCTTCCTCTACGAGCATGGTCGGCCATGGTAGAGGGCATTTTCCTCGCTTGATTACTCTGACAAAAAAAGACAAAGAAAATAAGGGGATTAGCCAAATAAGACATGTAGTATCGAATACCGAACAAATAAATGAAATGAATAAAATGGGGAGGACTCACCAGGTGGTGGTTTTTAAACCTCTAAAATGTAGGTGTGTGTGTGTATGCATGCATGTGTGTGTGTAAAAGAAGTAAAATGGGCCACGTAGGGCCCGGAGGAGATAAATGAAAAGCGAAGAAAGGGAAGGGGGGGGGGTGCTTCCCTAAATGTTGGTGCAGCGTGACGGGCCGTTGTCGGAATTGATGGAGGATGTGGAGGAAGACGCTCCCGCCTCATGCGTGGAATGGAAGGAGACGACGATGCTGAGCTCCAGGGATGGACGGCGTGGATTGGTGCGAGGTAGAAGATCCTCCTGGGCCGGAGTCGAGGCAGAGATTCAGCAGGGCTTTGCCACTTCGTGGAATCCCCCCTCTACAAATGACCCTCGGGGGTCAATTTATAGAGGTGAAATCATTGAATCACATCGGGTACAACCACCGCGACAAGGAGCTGAATCGTGTCTGGGTGGCAGGCCGCGACTTGAATCGCGTCAGGCTTGCGCGCCGCAACAAGGATTGAATTGCGTCTGGGCGGCAGGCCGCGATTAGAAAGGTCAATTTGATTAGACATGCACATGATTTCCGTCATGTCTCTGAATCGCGTCCTATCAGGGCACCGTGATAAGGAGGGAACTCGTGTCCGCCAAGGCTGCCGCGACTTGAAACACGGCGGCCATGGCCGACGCGATTACCTTAGGGGCAATTTCCGAAGCAATCGGCTCATAAATGCGCTGTCTGCTAACGGGGAATTATGATTTGACCTTTTAAATCGCGTCTGCTGACAAGGACGCGATTACATGATTTTCTCATAATTGCGGGCCTATGCGCGACGACTTTCTGGGCCGTAGACTTTTTGACTTTCAAATCGCGTCCATCGAATTGGACGCAATTCTCTTTAGGCACGTGCTGATAAACGCGTCCAGCATGCACGACGCAACTTTCATGGTTGCACCCTGCATGGCCTTCGCGTTAAGGTCATGCCTCTTGAAGCCATCGCCTTAAGGTCACGCCTGTTAGAGCTGTCACGATAAAGTCTTGAATCGCGTCCACCATCACAGACGCCGTTCATAATGCGGCTACCACACCCGTCGTGACATGAATTTGATGCCTATAATCCCCGAGGGGCCACGAAAATGGAGGGGAAGCACCGGGGGAAGAATTGGGTGATCCAGAATGATTGGAAAAACTACTCTTGCAAGGCAAAATGAGGGCCATTCATGGCATTATGACGCAATATGAAATTTGCCCGCAGTGGAGCCAAATTCGCGTGTCTACACTAAGAAGTAGTTTGTCCCTCTTAGGACCACTCTGTTAGATGATCATCATTACCATAAGAGAATCAACTGGTATCATCATCGGCATGTTAAGTCTTATAGGAAAATCCCTCCCATAGGACCCTCTTACAAAATAGATCCTTATAAGTTTGAAAACTTCTTCCGTACCAATGAGAAGAAACTGTGGGATCTTCTTCAGCCTTTTTTGGCTCGCATCCCTCCTTCTCTCAATTTCCCTAGCTCCACCTTTACTCCATGATGTAAACATTACAACAATCAATATAAGCTTGTTTTTTCACATTTCCTGTCTATCTTGACTTTTCTGTTAATGTCATAAAAGGGGAGAAAGAAAATAAGAAACAAATAAGACAGAGATCAACTGTTATGCACAATCAAATTTATTTTTCACTATCCATTTAAAAGTTTTTATCATTAACAAAAATGGGGAGAATTGTTGAGCAACTATTCCTATCTATTTTGCTAAATAGTTAATTATAATATTTTTGCTTTGACAAAACCTTTTAATATCTTCGCCTTTACTATTTATGAAAAATAATAATTCAAAAGGCTCTTATATATACAAACATATTTCTGCCAAAGTTCATGCTTACACAGAACCTAAGTATCAACACAATGAAATTTCTCTAAGTCCACAGCATACACTGTATATCATACTAACTTCCACTCCATTCAAACATTGATTTCAGTTCAACATCAATTTCACTCAAACATCGAATTCATTCGAACATCGATTTCACTCAAACATCGATTTCATTCAAACATCGATTTCAGTTCAACAACGATTTCATTCAAACATCGATTTCACTTAAACATCAATTTCATTTAGAACATCGATTCCATTCAAACCTCAACTTCAGTTGAACATTGATTTAACTTAAACATCGATTTCATTTAGAACATCGATTTTACTCAAACATCAACTTCATTCAAACATCGATTTCAGTTCAACAATGACTTCATTTCAACATCGATTACATTCATGCATTGATTACACTGAAACATCGATTACCTATATGAAACATTGATTGCATCTGAAAGTCGAAGTAGTTGTATTTCTTCTACAGTCGAAGTTTATTATCTGTTGTAGTTGTATTGCTGTTTCTTACTCTGACTCCTTGAAAGTTGAAGTGTAACGCCCCCAAAAGATCTTCTTTAAATAGCTTCTAAAAAGAATTTTGGGAATGCTACAGTGTCGGATCCATAAGCATACATACATAATGAGAGTTTGCAAGTTCTAAATTACGGGACATTTATATTGTCCCAACCATCACGTACAGACCGTCTTTACATAATACATGCTATTTTATATATAAAAAAGAAAGTAATAATACATCGTAGCGATATAAAAAGAAAAACTACTATCCTCCTCCGGGCTAGTTCTCGACCTTCTTCTGGATTTCCTGAAAAAGAAAATAAACATATATATAATGAGTCAAAGACTCAGTAGGTATCAGGACCTTAAAGAAACACAGTAATACAATATAAGTATATATACGTATACATAAGTATAAATTTTGTTATTAAGCATAATATATATAACAATTGTATCCAGAATATCGTAGAAAGAAAATGAAGACATTTAATAATAAGTAATTGAGTCAAACATATAAAATTATAGTTTAGGTAACAATAATTTAAATTTCTTATTTTCATTACTCTGAAAAATAAAGAATTCACTTATACCATTTTGGACATGTGTCGCCCACCCCCTACTGAGGCCCAAAACACACAGATATTTACCTGGTGCCTGGACAAAAGTACCAAGTCTTGGCAAAGCGCAATACCGGAGGATGGATGCCCACATAACTTCATCCAAGTCGGATGATACATTAGGATTTTACAAAAAAAACTCGTTGTCCTCTAGTCCAAAAATGACTTTACCCAAATAGATGCTTATAAGGGTTTCGGTCCACAAGATCCTCAGGGTGGCAATGTCCATGATATATATATTTGACACATAATTTATAGATAAAATAAAATGCTTATGTATCAGGTTAATTATAGTGTAGAAGCCGAAACGAGGAGTCTTATGGATAAAATTAAATAGCAAAAGAATTCAAGTAAATTGATTGGGAGTATCAACTAAAATTAAACTGGATAATTATAAAGTAAAGTGGGGCACTTAGATAACATAGTACAATAACATAATTGCTAACAGGAACGAATTAAAATGAAGTAAGACAACAATAATATAATATAATTATAGGTCTAACACATCATCTACCTACCTACTAGTACACACTCCTCTCTCTCTCTCTCTCTCTCTCTCTCTCAGCTCTCTCTCTCTCTCTCTCTCTCTCTCTCTCTCTCTCTCTCTCTCTCTCTCTCTCTCTCTCTCTCTCTCTCTCTCTCTCTCTCTCTCTCTCACGCAAGTCCTTCCCCTCTCTCTTCTCTCTTTCTTTCCCTTATTTAAAAGGCCTCCCTCTTCTCCTTCTTTCTTCTTAACACTCCTACACAGCTAAATTTCTGCTACCTCTTCTTACTTCCCTCCTCTCCTTCACTCCTCCTCCTCTTCTTATATAACCTCAGGTGATATGGCGTGGGTAGAGATAAAGTTGGCAGATGGAGATAAGGATGGCAGGGAGGGGGATAAGGTTGAGATGGATAGGGTTGAGATGGATAAGGTTGGGTGGATAAGCTTGGCTGCGGATGAGCTTGGGTGAAATGGGGTAAGGTGGCGGTGATGTCATCTTTTTACTACGCATGTGCAGCCAAAAAAATAAAAGAAAAATTATCTTAAACTACATACTATACCTTTTTTTCTATTATTTATTTATTTGTTTGTATTATTATTATTATTATTATTTGAAATCAATTAGAAAAAAAAATGTGATCCTAACATCCTCTCTTCCTTAAACAAATTTCGACCTCGAAATTTCAAACAACACTTACAAAACAAGTGTGGATATTGCTGTCTTATTGCCACCTCTGATTCCCATGTTGCCTCCTCAGAATTAAGACTACGCCAAAGGATTTTAACATAAGGGATGGTCTTGTTCCTTAGCACTTTCTCCTTGTGATCGAGGATACAAACAGGTACTTCTTCAAAAGATAAGTTTGGTTGGACCTCTAGTGGAGTGTAATCAATGATATGAGAGGGATCCGAGATGTATTTTCGAAGCAATGATACATGGAACACTGGGTGTACTTGTGATAAATCTGGCGGGAGAGCTAACTCATATGCTACATCACCAAGACGTTTCAAAATTTCGAATGGTCCAATGTATCTTGGGCTGAGTTTACCTCGCTTCCCAAAGCGCATTACTCCTTTGGTTGGAGATACTTTGAGAAACACATGATCGCCTATCTCAAAAGTCAAATTTCTCCTCTTCTTATCAGCATAACTCTTCTGGCGATTTTGAGCTGCCACCAATTTCTTCTTAATTAGATCAATCTTTTCTGAACAATCCACGACTTGTTGCGGCCCAACCCACTTTTTGGTACCAACCTCTTGCCAGCATACAGGAGAGCGGCACGGTCTTCCATATAAAGCCTCGTATGGAGCCATTCCGATGCTTGCATGGTAGCTGTTATTATAAGCAAATTCTATTAATGGTAAATGGTCATCCCAACTACCTTTCCATTCAAGACTACAAGCTCTCAACATGTCCTCGAGAGTTTGAATGGTTCTCTCTGATTGGCCATCAGTCTGAGGATGAAATGCTGAGCTAAATTTTAGTTGGGTACCCAAAGCTTGTTGCAGACTTTTCCAAAATCTGGCAGTGAAATGTGGATCTCGATCAGAAATAATTGATATAGGGACTCCATGTAAGCAGACAATTTCAGAAATATATAATTTTGCCATCTCTGTTAGTGAGATCTTTCTAGATATAGGAAAAAGTGTGCAGATTTGCTGAATTTATCAACAATTACCCAGATAGTGTCGTGCTTTCTCCTGGTTAAGGGCAACCCAGATACAAAATCCATTGTTAAATGCTCCCACTTCCATTCTGGCAATTCAATAGCTTGCAACGGCCCTCCAGGTCTCTGATGTTCGATCTTTACTTGTTGACATGTTAAACATTTAGAAACAAAATCAGCAACGTCTCTCTTCATCCCATTCCACCAAAAACATCTTTTTAAATCCTGGTACATCTTGGTGCTTCCAGGATGGATAGAGAAGTCTGACTTGTGAGCTTCTGACATCAAATTATTTCTTAAACTAGGATCATTAGGAACACATAATCTTCCTCTAAATAAAATAGCCTCATTAGGTCCTTTGATGAAATCTTCTGATTTTAGTAACTCTTGCATGGTAGGATCTGCTTTTTGGGATGTTATAATACTCTCCCATAAAGTTGGGGTAGCCTTGAGATAAGCCATTATTGATCGACTACTACAAATTTCTGGTTTGCATTCGATCATTTCCTCTAACATTTTCCAATTTCGATGCAAGCTTAGTGCCATCAATTTCCGGCTAAGTGCATCTGCTACCACATTTGCCTTTCCTGAATGATATTGGAGTGTAAAATCATAATCTTTCATTAATTCTATCCATCGTCGTTGCCTCAGATTAAGTTCCTTTTGGGAAAAGATGTACTTGAGACTTTGATGATCAGTAAAAATTTCAAACTTTGCCCCATAAAGATAATGCCTCCAAATTTTCAAAGCATGGACTACTGCTGCTAATTCTAGATCATGTGTAGGGTAGTTCTTTTCATGATCTTTCAATTGTCTGGAGGCGTAGGCTATGACCTTACCATTTTGCATTAATACACAACCTAGACCAATTCTTGAGGCATCAGTGTATACAATGAAGCCATCACTTCCTTGTGGTAAGGCTAATACTGGTGCTGAGGTTAGTTGCCTTTTTAACCTTTGGAAACTTTGCTCACATTCATTTGTCCAGACATACTTTGCCCCCTTCTTTGTTAGTTTTGTCATAGGGGCAGCAATAAGAGAAAATCCTTCTATGAATCTACGATAGTATTCAGCTAGGCCTAGAAAACTACGAATTTCCATAACTAATTTTGGACTTTCCCAGTTCAAGACTGCTTCCACTTTAACAGGATCTACAGAAATGCCAATACCTGATATAACATGTCCTAGATAGATCACTTCATTTGACCAAAACTCACATTTGCTGAATTTTGCATACAATTGATTTTCTCTTAATATTTGCAATATCGTTCTTAAATGTTGTCTATGCATTTCTTGACTAGGAGAATAGACCAGAATGTCATCAATAAATACCACAACAAATTGATCCAAGTACTTTCGGAATACCCGGTTCATTAGATCCATAAAAGCTGCAGGTGCATTGGTAAGTCCAAACGGCATTACTAAAAATTCATAGTGTCCAAATCGGGTTCGAAAAGCAGTTTTTGAAACATCTTCTGCCTTAATCCTGAGTTGATGATAACCCGATCTAAGGTCAATTTTGGAGAAAACTTTTACAGACTGGAGTTGATCAAATAAATCCTCTATTCTTGGAAGCGGATATTTATTTTTCACTGTGACTTGATTTAACTTCCTGTAATCGATACATAACCTCATTGATCCATCTTTCTTCCTCACGAATAATACAGGGGCTCCCCAAGGAGATACACTTGGTCTAATAAAACCCTTGTCTAGAAGTTCTTGAAGTTGCTTCTTCAGTTCTGCTAATTCAGTTGGGGCCATTCTATAAGGAGCTATAGAGATAGGAGTGATTCCCGGCAAAAGTTCAATCATGAAATCAATTTCACGAATAGGCGGTAATCCATGAAGATCTTCTGGAAAGACATCTGGAAAGTCTCGGACAACTTCTATGTCATCCAATGTCTTATCAGAGTCATCTTGAATTACAATGCTAGCCAAAAAGGCTTTACATCCTTGACTTAGCAATTTTGCAGCTTTCAAGGCTGAGATGATAACTTTTCCTGATTTAGGGCACTGATAACAGAATTCCTTCTCATTAGGCTTTTGAAATAAGATCTTCTTATGTCGACAATCTAAAAGGGCAAAATTTTCTGCTAGCCAATCCATTCCCAAGATAACATCAAAATCATTTATATTGAGTAGGAATAATTTAGCGCAGAAGAGTCTTTCGTTGATATGAATGTTGACAGAAGGAATCATGTGAAGAGTGGTGATATTCTCCCCTGTAGGTGTGCTAACTATCATTTCCCCCCCCCAAAAGTTTGTGTAGGGAGGCTCATCAGTGAGTGGGCAAAAGTATTTGAGATGAAGGAATGTGTGGCACCAGGGTCAAAAAGCACTCTAGCATGATTACCTTCTATTAGAAGCATACCTTCGGCCATAGACGGTGTGGCTTCAACTTCTTCCGAAGTCATAGCAAAGACTCGCCCTTGAAATTACTGTCCTATTTACTCTGGTTTAGATTTGAGTGGTTTTGGGTAGTCCTTTATTAGATGGCCAGTCTCGCCACAATTGAAACACTTGGCACTCACCCTCCAACACTCATTACCCGGATGGGGACGACCGCACCGAGCGCATAATGGATAAGGAACAGATTTAACTGTGTGCATAGGTGCCGAATTTGGTTTCCTAAATTTCTTCATATCCTGACGAGTTGATGGTGCTGGAGCTTGCCTCTTGATTGATTTCTTTTGTTCCTCAATAAACCTGAAATTTATTTGTAAGATATTGCCACCACATATTGTTAAAATTGATTTATCGAAAATACAAAATACCTCACCTATTATTTTCTCTTTCGGCAAGGTGGGCAATTCTTAATGCCTTAACATAAGTGTCAGGGTCATGGGTTGCAACAAATCGTCTAATGTTACTCTTTAACCGATCAATGAATTTCTTCAACTTTCGACGAGGGTCATCAAAAATGTGAGGAGCATAAATTCCAAGTTCAGAAAATTTGGCCTCATATTCAGCAACTGATAGGTTCCCTTGTTGTAAATCTAAAAATTCTCTTTCCTTTTGATCTCGGATGTGTTCTGGGAAAAACTTTATTTAAAGGCTTCTAAAATTCCTCCCAGGAATATCTCCTTCGCGATCTAAGAAGGTAGTACGCAGCATTGCCTTCCACCAGACATCTGCCTGATCGAGCAACATATAAGTTGCTAGGTTAACTTTATCCTCCTCTGGGCACCGCATAACTCGAAATTTTTTCTCCATTTCGCAAATCCAAAAATTAGCAATTTCTGGACGACACTCTCCTTTAAAGGAAGGGGGTGCTAGTCGAAGAAATCTCTCCATACTAGGAGTGATGTCTGGCCAAGGAATGGGTTGCAACTGTTGTTGTAACAGCTGTTGCTGTAGCTGAAGAAAACCTTGGAGGGTTGGGATGAAACCTCCCATGTCTGACATGACTGTCGGGCTTGGTACACCTTGGTTGGCATTTGCTCCTAGATTGGAACCACCCGAAATGTGGTCCTCTAAATCAGAAGTATTGGGAACGGGAGTCTCTTTGCCAGTCGACATATTCTGTCAAAATAAACTTTTATGAGAGATCAAAAATATGATAACAACAAGCTACGCAAGTCATGCTTACCAACATATATTTAACAAGTTCTTACATATGCTTGCCATCCTATATTTGGCAACTCCTTACTTATGCAAACATTTATATATATATATATATATATATACATACAAGGTCTACTATCGACCCTTCGAGCACACACACTTTCATACGTATATCTACATAATTTCACTAGATTATCAGTAGCACCGTCCTTCTTTATGGTTGAGGACAATCTTGGTAGAGATGTCCTGTCCTACCGCATCGCTCACATACAAATACATTCCACCATTCTATCCCTGGGTCGGGATTTACTAGAGGTGGTGGTACAAATGGCGGCCAATTTTGAAGGAATGGATCCATAGGAGGCAGTTCAAAGAAGGGTGACTGCTCAAAATACGTCGAGGCAGGGTCTGGTATCCTATGAGATGGGGGTTTAACCGCCGAACCGACAGACTCATAGGGAGAGGTAATTATTTTAGAAACCAGTTCTTGGACTGCATCCCATTGGTGTTGGATTTTGCTCTGCATCTTCACTTGCTTTTCTATGAGTTGGTCAAGGAGCAAGTTTATTTCATCCAGCTGTGTACTAGTTTTGAAGACGTTGGAGGATGAGGATGCTTCTTCCAAAGTGTCATATATCATGGCTACCATTTTCTTCTTAATCTGGGCATGTGTTTCCTCTTGTTTCTTTGCATATTTCTCTCCTACTTCCTTCCATCCTTGCAAATGTTCAAACAATTCCCTCTTGGAGTTTTCTACCATGGGGTCTGAAACAACCAACAATTTACATTACCTTCTAAATCTAACTATAAAAATGTAAATATACCTTTTATATATGGTATTTATATACATATACCTATTTCTATACTACTCTTGATGGCGGTAACTAGAAGTTACAATCTCTCAATGCTCTGATACCACCTTCTGTAACGCCCCCAAATGTTCTTCTTTAAATAGCTTCTAAAAAGAATTTTGGGAAGGCTACAGTGTCGGATCCATAAGCATACATACATAATGAGAGTTTGCAAGTTCTAAATTACGGGACATTTATATTGTCTCAACCATCACGTACAGACCGTCTTTACATAATACATGCTATTTTATATATAAAAAAGAAAGTAATAATACATCGTAGCGATATAAAAAGAAAAACTACTATTCCTCCTCCGGGGCTAGTTCTGGACCTTCTTCTGGATTTCTTGAAAAAGAAAAATAAACATATATATATAATGAGTCAAAGACTCAGTAGGTATCAGGACCTTAAAGAAACACAGTAATAACAATATAAGTATATATACGTATACATAAGTATAAAATTTTGTTATTAAGCATAATATATATAACAATTGTATCTAGAATATCGTAGAAAGAAAATGAAGACATTTAATAATAAGTAATTGAGTCAAACAACATAAAATTATAGTTTAGGTAACAATAATTTAAATTTCTTATTTTCATTACTCTGAAAAATAAAGAATTCACTTATACCATTTTTGGACATGTGTCGCCCACCCCCTACTGAGGCCCAAAACACACACATATTTACCTGGTGCCTGGACAAAAGTACCAAGTCTTGGCAAAGCGCAATACCGGAGGACGGATCCCCACCTAACTTCATCCAAGTCGGATGATACATTAGGATTTAACAAAAAAAACTCGTTGTCCTCGAGTCCAAAAATGACTTTACCCAAATAGATGCCTATAAGGGTTTCGGTCCACAAGATCCTCAGGGTGGCAATGTCCATGATATATATATTTGACTCATAATTTATAGATAAAATAAAATGCTTATGTATCAGGTTAATTGTAGTGTAGAAGCCGAAACGAGGAGTCTTATGGATAAAATTAAATAGCAAAAGAATTCATGTAAATTGATTGGGAGTATCAACTAAAATTAAACCGGATAATTATAAAGTAAAGTTGGACACTTAGATAACATAGTACAATAACATAATTGATAACAGGAACGAATTAAAATAAAGTAAGACAACAAAATAATATAATATAATTATAGGTCTAACACATCATCTACCTACCTTACTAGTACACACTCCTCTCTCTCTCTCTCTCTCTCTCTCTCTCTCTCTCTCTCTCTCTTATGCAAAGTCCTTCCCCTCTCTCTTTCTCTCTTTCTTTTCCCTTATTTAAAAGGCCTCTCTCTTCTCCTTCTTTCTTCTTAACACTCCTACGCAGCTAAATTTCTGCTACCTTTTCTTACTTCCCTCCTCTCCTTCACTCCTCCTCCTCTTCTTATATAACCTCAGGTGATATGGCGTGGGTAGAGATAAAGTTGGCAGATGGAGATAAGGATGGCAGGGAGGGGGATAAGGTTGATATGGATAGGGTTGAGATGGATAAGGTTGGGTGGATAGGCTTAGCTGCGGATGAGCTTGGGTGAAATGGGGTAAGGTGGCAGTGATGTCATCTTTTTACTACGCATGTGCAGCCAAAAAAATAAAAGAAAAATTATCTTAAACTACATACTATACCTTTTTTTTTCTATTATTTATTTATTTGTTTGTATTATTATTATTATTATTATTTTAAAAATCAATTAGAAAAAAAAAATGTGATCCTAACATGAAGTTTCTCATATCAACCTCTGTATACCTGTACTTACATGATCTTTTATGTTTTCTATCAGTGAGCACAACTTAATGTAATCATTACATGAGTTTTACATTGAAATATCTTTTACATAAAGATAGTCTCCTTATGTCCTATAAATCATGTTTCTTTCAGTTAATATAAAATTCAAATTACCTTTTTGGCAGGAAAAATATTTACTCAATATTAGTCATCTATGAAATATTATTTTGAGATATGTAAAAGATTTAGGTATATTTTGTTATCCTTTCCACTGATAGGAAGATAAGTTGATCGACAGATGGTCAAAAAATTAAATGCTTGACAGGTATAAGCTATATAAGCTATCTGTCAGAACCTACCTACCACTGTTAGAAACCCCATGACTTTCATAAAAAGATCGTGTGCAACTGTCTGTTCATTATTAAATGTCCTGAACTTCTGTCTGAACTTCATCATACTTTATATTCTTTTATCTAACCTACCTCCGAAGGTATATATGGAGGTGTATGCAGTCGTCTTGTCCTTTCAGGTTTATAGAACATTTAATGAAGCATGCCTAAGCCTTCAGCCGTGAGCATAATTCTCACAGAACTTCCTTGAGGATGTCCATCAAGCCATGAAGCTACCCACATAGCATGAAGACGTTGGAAACCCTAGAGCTGAAACAAATGACTATCATGACAGAAATCTCAAAGACATCTACATCCAAGGCTCAAGTGGATATCCTTCAAATGGCTAGCTCTCAACGGTCAAATTCAAACGGGAAGATATTTGATGCTATATATTGAGAAGCTAAAGTTCAAAACCACAGACACAATAGATACACAAAGATACAAAAGATACATAGAGAGAACACAAGACTAGACACACTCTCCACTCGATCCTGAAAGCCAAAGGAAGAAGTGCCATTGCAATGAGGGAAAGTTAATTCTAAGTCTTTGACTTCCTTACTCCTCTTTGATTCAAAGAAGTCTTGTCCTCTTGGTGGCTTACTGCATTGCATATCTTCTTAGTCCACCTCCTTGTTTCAGAAAGAGTTTTGAGTTTCATTCTGTAATTGTTTCTCTTTCTGATTCTTTGTGTTTGCTCATTATGTTGAGCAGACACACTAGTGCATTTTCACTTCTGTGTAAGATAACCTGCAGGGGGTTTGTTCCCTGTAGTGTCCCTCTTGTGAAGGGAAGACCTTCAGGTGTAGGTGGTCTTGTACCCCTTGGTGAAGGGAAGACTTGCTTGGGAGCAGGTGGGTTTGTAATACCTCTCGAGTTTGAGAGAAGGCCAAGTATTCTTGGCAGCTAGTGAAATCTCAAGTGGTTTCTTGGGGACTGGACATAGGACTTTCATGTGGGAAGGGCCGAACCAGGATAAAATCCTTGTGCATTCTTGTGTGATTGATTCTGCCAAGTTTTCACTTGTTTCACACACATCACACTGATTACTAACAACTCTATTAAGTGTTATCTAGTTTTCAGATAATTCTTAAAGTGCAAGAAGTCCTATACACCCCCCTCTTGGACAACTATAGTGCCATCTCGATCCAACATGTATAAAATGTAGGAATGGAGATATGCTACTATTTAAAAGGAAAATAACAATATGCTTGAAAGAAAAATGTGAAGGAAAGAGGGAAGAGAAGGCTCCAAAGGGGTGATTCCTTGGCTGAAGGAGGTGCTCCTTAGGTTGCTAAGCAGCCTCTAGAGGCCGTGGATGTCACCCTCTCAGCTACCAAGCTCCATGCATGAAGGAAAGAGTGTGACATGGTGAAGAGAATAATGCGAAAATGGAAGGAAATGGGAGAACTACAAGCTAAGGGGGAGCTCTGGTGAGATTTTGGCAGCACTTCATGGTAGCTATGGGTCCTTACCTTGTTTAGAAGGGGAGGGGTCACTTAAATAGAGAGGAGAGAGAGTATCTCGTCCATAGATGATAATGGCCCATGAAAATGATAAAAACCCAAGTAAATCTGCATGGGAAGAGTCCTAGGAGGGTTCCAAGGTGAGATGGAACCTCAAACCGTGGTTGGGGGTTGGGAGAGTGGTTGTGGATAAGGATAGAGTTCAATGGGGGATAAGGGGAGTGGTTGCGGAGCCAGCGCATTCAGAATGCTTTCGCGATGGGTCGTAGGGATGCGACAAGGCTTGTCGCGACAGCCAAGGTGGTCACGACCATGAAGGCATGTGAAAGAATATGCATGGGCTGTCGCGACGCCCAGAGTGGACGCGACCATGATGTTAACACGACGCCACGACTTGTTGCATTAAGGATAACCGATCATATTGGGATTTTAATCGATCATTTAGGAAATATAATCAATTATTTAAAGATTATAATCAATTAATTGACATGAACGGGACCTCCATGGCCGTCGCGTTAAGGTCTGAGGGTTGGAACACTAGGATAAGGACCCTTGAAGTGATGATTGGATGAGATAGGCTAAGAATTTGGCTTTAATGGCATCAAAACATGGCTAATCAATGGGCTCAAGGTGAGTGACCATCTTTGGGCTTATTAAGAGAAAGAGAAATATGGTTCGACTTATAAGCCAGAATCGGGTGTCTACAGATTGCCCCTCCTTGGCTTCCACATTGCAAGGGAATGGAGCAGAAGTGTAGCGGAGGTGTCATGAAATGATGATGAAGTGGAAGTGGCGAGGGCTGAACTGAAAAGATGGGAGCCAAGGTAAAGAGACACCCGATCTAACCAACAAGCAATAGGAATCTTCTTGAAAGCTCCGAGTTAGTTGCTCGAGCAGAATGCAAGGAGAACACAAGTTTGGACGAGAGGAGGAGAAAAGGATGATCAACCCCTCGAGTGAGAGGTACCCTAGTCGATTGGCCTATAGGTTTCGTTTTGGAGGGACATGTGCGTGCCAGGCAGGTAACTCTAACCCAAACCTGGGAGCAATTTGCAGCCAAAATGGATCAAAAGGAATTTAGATGAAAATTGGATAGAGAATCCTTGACAAACTGGCAAGAACAACTCACTCGAAGGTAAACTTTCTGATCTAGAATTGAATGGGAATTTCTTGTTCTGACATGAAGAATAGTTGGACATCCATCAAGAACTTATCATTAGCTAGGGATGAGTCGCGATAGCTCAAAACCTACATGATGCTCGCTAGGCTAAAAGAAAAGGATATCATCAAATCGAATGTAAAGAAAGGAGAAAACAAAGAATAGATCAAGGATAATATTTCTAAACTAGACAAGAAATGGGTCAAGAGTCTTCCAACTTAACGACCTGTCCAGCGATTATCAATATGCACCTAGATCATCACTATTTTTGATGAAGGGGAACTCAGATCTCAAAGCACACTGAGAACCAGTCAGTCCTTGAAATGATAAAATAAGTAGGCTAACATATAGTAATGCGAGGGGATAGTGATAGAAAATCATACCTGAACTTACCTGTGGAGCCCCATTTTTTGTGATTTTGTGATTTTTGTTTTGTTTTGTTTTTTTGATAAATAGACAAACAACAATCGATTAAAAATAAGGAAAATATGTACAAAACATAGCATCAACATAAGCAAGTCATAGACAGACATAGAAAACACAACATGTACTAACGCAACATCCCTGGGGGCCGTGACAATGTCGTGGCACCCATGGAGGTCGCGGCCTTAACATGTCGGATCGAGGTGTTGCAATAACGTTCTGTGCGCTAGACCCTAAAACCGAGCCCTATCCCTATCCTAGGACCTATCCTATCACTAATGGGACTCCTAAGCACAAACCTAATGCTACTCTAACCCCTAGATACGAATTGAAGTGGGATTAACCCCTCCTAGAGCTTTATAAATAGGGGTGCAGAGCTCTAAATTTGTAGCCCACCTTCTCTCTCTTTTTCTCTCTTGATTTTCTCTCTTTCCAAGCCATGAAGAGATCATCTAGCTTCCTCCAAGCCAACCCCTCCCCCTATGGCAGTCCAAAGCTTCTAGGATGGTCTATGAAGAGCTCCATCACCTCACCTCTGTGCCGGGGCATGTGATCTCAAGGCAAGAAGTTCAAGTAAGTTGTTCTAGCTCATCTTGTAATTCTTCTCTCTCCTCTTCTTCTTATTCATCTTATTATATTTCTTTCTTCTCTTTCTTCTACCAACCTCCTCCTTCTTCTTCTTCTAGATCCTCCCAAGTGGAAGATGGTATTAAAAAATTCCTTGGCTAGAGACTATGATAAAGGCCCTCCCCATAGCATCCATCAATCTCTTGTGGGAGTGGAAGCTGACAATAGTTTTGGTACTGGCAAGGAATTATCATAAAATTGTACAAATCTGGGACAGTATCACTGCGCTCGTGGAGTTATGGCACCCCAAAACTCACACGTTCATCTTCCCCACTTTTGAAGCCACTATACTGCTCAAGGAGCTTTAGATCATGTTATGGCTCCCTAAGGATAAAAAGGGGTCGAAGTACCTAATCTCTTACACTGTAGCCTCTATCGACTTCTGGGCTATACTTAGGGAAATTACCATGAAGACCTGGGATTTGCACACCATGACAAGCCCAGGCTACCTCCACTTGATCCTCCTATCTTAGAGGATCGCCTCTCAGTGCAAGAAGAAGAGTGGTAACTACCTAGCCATTGCCAAAGCTGCCGCCATTTGCATATGCGGTGTCATCCTCTTCCCCATGCAAGATCATCTTCTATCTGCTACCAACCTGAGTGTCATAAGCAGCGTATGGGAAGGTACGCTCATTTCCCAAGCCGTCTTAGGCTATCTATATGCTGGTCTATCATCTGCAGCCACTGGAGGACCCCTATTCCTCTCAGTGATCACCTTAGAAATGTTGGACAGGCATTTATATCTACTATAAGGTGACGGACGACACCTCTGTCAAGTGCATGAGCATGACTCATCATCCTCATTCCTTCGTTGGTGCTCCACTACACATGACCACCTAAGCGTGGTGCAAGACTGCGGTGGTCAAGGGGTTGAAAGAGCGGAGACTATATTTGAACACCCTACAAGTAGAGCAATTTGAAATGCAGCCGACCTTCCTCCACAACAAGATCATCTATCTGCCTCAACGCATTGACCTAGACCTATAGTTGGTAGGGAACGAAGCACTAGTCCTCTACAACCCGCACCGGTGTTACCATTAGCTTGGCGTGCATTGCACAGTTGTACTAGCTCTCTCCCACTACCCGCCTATTCAAGTGAGGAAGATGGACAATGCATAGGACAAGTGGGATGTGAGGAGTGCCATTATACACTAGGAGGTGTGCGCTAAGGGCCTTATCTCAGCGGAGGTAGCGGAGGATGACGATGTGTATCAAGAGTACTTGCAAGCACTGAGGAAGATTTGACCACATTTACATTGTGCTGTGGCAGAGGCTGCACAAGGTGCAGGACAGGCTTGAGAGGGGTAGGAATTGTATCAGGTGGTAGGTAAAGCATGAAAAGATGATTTAATTGATCATGGATATGATTGGGATCTATATTTGACAATTTAGATCAATAAAAGCGAACTTTTATTCACTGTTGTGTGCGTCAGGTCATGTCGCGATAGCTACAGATGTCGCCTTAATGTCACGATGGCTAATCTGGTCATGACTATGTCACGACCCACTAGGCCGTCACGACTTTAACGCGATGTCTATATCGGTCGCGACTCTAACTGAGAGTTCAAAAATACAGTGGCTCCCCTCTTTTCCCCTTTCCGTGCCTAAGCTCCCTAAGCTTCGGAGATTTCCTTCTCTGGCAATCCCCCGTTTCTCTGGCGTTCCATCCTTGCTCTCACTCTTTCTCTATTGCACTCTGTAAGGCCCCCAAATTTTTGTTCATTTTATATTGTGCATATGGTATTTACTTGTTACGTGTATAGTGTGTGTATTAGATTATGCATATTATAAATATTTAATTACTCATGTGTATATTTATGTATATATATTATTTTCTATGAGTATAAGTGCTTAGCTAATTTTATACATATGTTGTACTTAGTTAAATCCTATGTATATTGAATTTAAGAAATGTTGTGCATATAATATATAGTTATTGCATACATCTTATAGATATATGTAAGTTTATTTCTGTGCATGTAATATATTTAAATGTGCATGTAGTGTGTAATTAAGGATGTGCATATTGTATTTATCTGTTTCATGCATATTGTATGTAATTACGTTGTGTACATATATATATATGTATGTTATTTTGTGCATATTATCCTTAATTAAGATTAGTACAAATTATATTTAAATAAATAGTGTGTAATTCATGTAGTTTATATGGTGAATGTATGTTTAATTATTTCTATATACATTAAATCGTTGTGATGTAATTGTACATTTATTTTGAGGTATTTTTTATGTTCTGGCCGAGATGCCAGTTGGCGGCAACATGCATGCCACTAACTACATGGCCAGGAGGAGTTGGCGTATAGATCGATGGACGCCAACCCCCATGTTGGCGACACCAGATGTGGATGCCTAATTCCCAATTTTCTGGCGGTTTCAGATTTGGTAACGCTCGCGTTTCTCCCAGTTCCAGTTTAGGAAACCCATCCCTAACCGAAGGAGACCTACCCTAATGCGTACCCAACTGACCTAGCTCTATAAAATAACCCTATTTTGGCCGAGTCCAGTCTTTTTGGTATTTGGAGAAGCTAGGGTTTTTTTGTGGGAAAACAGACCTTTGGAGAGCTGGATCTGGCGACTGGATGAGTTTTCTGGCAGCCTGCACTGACTGGAGGATAGTCCAATCATAGAGGAAGCATCCCCAACTCCGAGGAGCATTCTACATCAACAGAAGTACCAGATCTGAAGTGTTTTGGAGTACCTTCTTGGCTGGGCCGAGAAGGGCATCTTCGGCAAGATTTAATCTCTGTGGATTTATTTTGAGGCAAGTAAGCAATGGATGTTAACCCTACTCATGTCCCCTTAGGTCCCAGTATTTTTACAGAATTTTTCTCGTGTCCTGGAACCTCCAAATTCCTTTTGCATTGTGTTCTGCTTGCATTGCCTGCAGACGGAAGTTGGCGGCCACATGGGTGCCGCCAAGTTCCTATGTTGGCAGCATCAGATTGTGCTGTTAACACTGTTAGCGGCACACACTGTGCCGCCAAGTTCTTCAAGGTTTTAAAGAAGTATTACTTGATCTTTATAATGTGTTTATTGGACTTCTGGATATGTGTGCATGCTATAAAAATTGTATGTGGTCAAGAACAGTCATTAGGTCATATCATGAGGACAAGATGAATTTATGTACTTTTTTTTATTTATTAAATTTTTTGCAACTAAATAATAAGCATGAATTGACCATGATATTTCCTGAAGAATTAGATCTAGTGTATATTAGGGTTTTACAAATTTTCCATGTTCGTATGATGACTGTTTCCATGTTTGAAAACCGGTAGATACTACTGTTTTACTATGAAATCTGATTAAATGAAATTCTTGAGATATATGCCTGAAACCTATCTTATTTATTAAAATTAGTTTTTCTATTCAGAAAAATATGGAAAATTTGATATGTGATATACTAACCGTATGCAACATGTGATAAACATTTAGTACTGATGTGGCAACAGTAGGTACTATTTGTGTTATAACAAGTGAAATTAATTATAATGAGTATGTTTAGTTTAATCATGTAAATTTCATTGTTAACAATATGTTAATATTCTGTTTTGAGTTGTTTATCATTGTTTAACAGTAGAGTGAATTCTATAAACTGAAATGTAAATATTATGCAAAGTGCAATGTGAAAGGGATTAAAGTGTGCATATAAGTGTGAGTAAATGTGATGAAATGTGATAATGTTGCTCAATGAAAATTGGGCCGAGATTGACACTGCTACCATAGAGGTCTGAGAGCTGTACCATAGAAAGTCCCTATGGAAGACTCAAAGTTTTGTGATATCCTAGGGGCATTAGGATGAAACCCTAGAGGTGGACAAGTACCACTAGATACGGTGGATAGGGCTTCTCCCGGTCTGCGTAGTTAGCAAGATTCGCCACTAGATTGCCCAGGTGGCGGTTGTGTGTCAAGTGATGTGCTATGTGATATGGGTGTGTGCATCTTCTAGTTGGTAGTTAGGACTATGTGTCATGGCAACTTAAGTGATAAAATGTGAATAAATTAATGTGACGTGTGAATGTGGCACGTGGTAAGTGCAAATGATGTGACATGTGATAAGTGAAAGTGCAAGAGAAAATTATGTGGAAAATGCGTGAATGGATGTGTAAGGAAGAGTAAATATTAATGAGAGTATAAAGTGCATGTGAAAACCAAAGGAAAAAGAAAATGTATATATTCATGTGTTAATATGTTTCATGTAGTATCATGTTATATAGTTTAATAACATTCATGTAGTAGTGTAGTGAATATGTGTATGTAACCATGTAACTGTTGCAATAGAAAGATGAGCGTGTGGATTGTTAATGAATGAGATAGCATGTGAATAATGTAAATCCATGTGATTGTGCTGAATTCATTCAAAACAGCAAGCAAATATGAGTATAATGGTGATAATACATGAAAGAATGTCTAGATTCCATGCTAGATATGCTATTTACTTAGTACATAGTTTCATGCTTCAATTGTATATAGTTTGCCGACCGACTTGAATATGTTTTACACATTCAATTCATGTTTAGTAAAATGTGATATCATGTATAATCATGAATTATTTACATTAAACCAACAAGTTAAATGTGTAATAAATGTGAAAAGTGCAAGTGAAATGGTTAGATATCATGCCAGGAATGTTCATTACTTGTACATAACTTCATGTTCAAGTTGGTGAAATCGTGCAATGATATGATTAGTACTTGAATTATGATCATCATGATGGTTGTGTGTAGAAAACATGCATATGTTTATGTTTATTGTCATGATTCAGAATGAGCATGTGTTGTCTAAAGCATGTTTAGGTAGTTTTGTAGTTGAAAAGTTTATAAAGCATGTGCCATGTAATTCATTATGGTGTAAAAGATAGTATGTGTTTCCTTATTGCTTAATAGTTAGTATGTGTGTGATACGTGAAGGTTGTCTATCCTTAGATTGCTTGCTGGGGTCTTTTAGACTCATACTTGCTTCGGCGCACAGGTGAGACAGGTGTCCCCGTGCTTGAGGAGGCCATAGAGGAGCGACATCGAGCACGAGGAGTAGTTATTGTAGAGCTTACTAGATAGTTGTACTTTTTCTTTCGTATGAATAAGTCATTCGTTATGGACAATGTATTTCTTTTGGAAATGTAATAATGTGGACGTTATCATTCTTTCATTTATATATAGACGTGGAATGTGTGATGAATGGAATGAGAATGAGTTATTTCTTTTATTTTCCCGCTGTACTCAATTTCTATTCAGTACTATCAGCCTATCGTTTAGTGTTGGGTTAATTCCCCTGTAATGACGCTCTTTGTACCCGACGTGGATTGATATAATCGTACCGGTATGAAGAGGGTCGTTACACACACTCTCTCTCTTTCACTCTCTCCCTCTCTTATTCTTGGCAATGGAAGGCGGTGGAAACGATGAGGGTAGCTCTCATGGCGGCGAGAGGAGGTAGCGGCCGATGGCGAGGATGCTTTGGCGCTGGGAGGAGAAGGTTCCAGCGGCCGAGGAGGCACCAGAGGTGGAGATGGCGGAAGAGGAGTGTAAGGTCCTCGAACTTTGTTCTTATTATTCAGATTTTTTCTATATTATACTTAGTTGTTTTGTGAATATTGTTTGTGAGTATATGTGCATATATGTATATACGTACTTATTTATGTATATATTGCCTTCATTTAATTGTACATATTGAATTTAAATTATACAAGGCATATTGTATGTATTTGTATATGGTGTATATATACTATTTGATGTTACTATTTTTTGGTCGAGATGCTAGTAAACGTCAACATCCATTGACATTGAGGGCATGTTGACGGCAACCAGTGTGCCGTTTACTCAGAGTCGGCTTCTAGATCGATGGCCGTTTATTTCCTGTCAACGGCAGAGAAGTGGCTGTTTACTTCTTAGTTTCTGTTGCAATTTTAGATCAGGAAACACCTACATTTTCTCCGGTTCTGGATTTGGAAACCCACCTCCAATGGTAGGATTCCATCCTTAACACGTACCCAAACCCTTAGCTCTATAAAAGCACATGTTCTTGTCGGAGTTAGGTCTTTTCGCCCAAAAGAGAACCTAGGGTTCCTTGTGGTGAAAACTGAGTTTTGTGCGACTTCGATCTGGCGATTTGGTGCATCTTCCGGTGATCTTCATCGACTGGGAGGTGCACTTGGCATTGGTGAAGCTTCCCCGACTCCGGTGTGTGACCTACATCGACACAAAGACCGGATCTGGGAGGATTTTGAGCACCCTCTTGGCTTGGCCAAGGAGGGCATCTTCAGCTAAATAATCCCATTAGCGATTTTATTCAAGGCAAGTGATCTAGGGATTTTATCCCTATACATGTCCTTTAGGTCCTAGGATTTTATTGGATTTTTCCTCGTGTTCTGTAACCCCCAATTCGTCAAATTTTGTGCGTTCAGCCTGTGTTTCTATAGGCAGGAACTTGATGGCAAGTTTGCTGTTGTCAAGATCTTGAGTTGGTGGCAACATCATGTGCAGTTAACCCCTGTTGGCGACTACCCCTTTGCCGCCAAGTTCTTCAAGTTTTACAGAATGGCTATTTTGATCTCTGTGGTATATTTGACAGTTTTTTGGGCATATGTGCATGCTGTGAAAATTTTATTTGGTCACGTACAGTCATTACGTCAGATCATGTGGAGGTGTCGAATTTTTGTAAATAGTTTTATTTATTAAAAATTTCTGTAATGGGATAATGAGCATGATTTGACCATGATAATTCCTGAATAATTAGATCCATTGTATATTAGGGTTTTAAAAATTTTCCATGATAGTATGATGACTGATTTCAGGTTTCTAAACTATTAGAACTAAATGTATGGATGTGAATCATGTTTAATGAATTTCTTGATGAAAATGCCTGAAATCTATCTTAATTATTAAAACTAGATTTACTATTCTGAAAAATCTGAAATTTTAGCTATGTGACACATATCCTGTGTAAAGTCTGTGATAAAAATTTCATTTTGTTTTGATAACAGTAGATACTGTTACTAATTTAATAAGAGGAAATGACCACGATGAGATTGTTAAGGTTAATCATGTGAAATTAAATGATTAGCAGCATGATTAGGACTGTGATATGATCTAATTATCATCGTGAAACAGTAGCATCATGTTATGGAAACTGAAGCATGTGTAATTGTTCAAAAGTGATGCAAATTAAATAGTGCATGTGTATAATGTGAACATGTGATTAAGTGGAATGTGTAAATTGTGCCGAGATTGACACTGCTACTATAGAGGGCTGTGGAGCCATACTGTAGTAAAGTCCCTACGGAAAGGCTCAATATGTGCGATATCCTATGGGCATTAGGATGAAATCCAAGAGGTGGACAAGTACCACTTGTTAGGGTGGAGAGGGCTTCTCCCGGTCTGCGCAGTATCAAGATTCATCACTGTGTTGCCTAGGTGGTGGATATGTGTTATGTGTATGTGTGTCCTTCTTGTGGTGGTTTGGACTATGTGTCATGGCAACCAAGTGTAAATAGTGTAAAAATGTGAATGTGAACATGTAAATTGTGCAAATGTGAAAGATGAGCATGTGAAAGTGTTAAATGAATGTGTTAGCATGCAAATAGATGTGAACTTGTGTACATGTGATTTATTTATATAAAAACAGCAGCCTAAATGTGTAAATAAGTGTGATAATTGCATGTGAAAACGAGTAGATATCATGTTAGGTATGTTATTTATAATGTACATAGTTCCATGCTCTAGTTGTACATAATTGTGAAATGAATTGAATAAGATTTGAGTCTTTGAATCGTGTTGGTTACAACGAGTAGAAGCATGTTATAGGTTTTCATATTTATTTGGTTAAGTGATATGAAGCATGTACCATGTTTATTCCTAAATGTTTAAAAAGCTAGCATGTGTATGTGATATGTGTATGGATGTCATCTTTGGATTGCTTGCTGGGTCTTTTTAGACTCATACATGTCTTGGTGTACAGGTGAGTCAGGTGCCTCCATTCCTGAGGAGGACATAGTGAGGAGCGACTCTGAGCGCGAGGAGTAGCTTCACTTGTGGATGTTACTACGTTGTTACTTCATTTTCAGAGTATGTAAACTTTGAATTTGTATAATTCATATGGACAATGTATTTTATTTGAAGTTGTAATAATATGGACATTGGTATTTCTTTCTTTATTGCTATATAGACTGTGGATATGTGATGATGATGGAATGAGAATATTTCTTTTATTTCCGCTGTAAATTTTGATATTTATGTACATCTCAATCTATCATTTAGTGTTGGGTAAATGTCCCACTGTGACGGCGTTCTTTGTACCGACGTGGATTGGTATAATTGTACCGGTATAAGGAGGGTCGTTAAAAGGAGATCCCAGTCGTAGACGTGGAAGTGGCGGCGGCGGCCCGGGAAGACGGCATGAAGAAGGTAAGTCCTTCTTGCCCTAAACCTTCAATTTCGATGTGTGTGGATGAAGTGGAAGTCCCAAAGAGCGCAGATGTAGGGCGAAACACTGTTGGAAAGGAAGGCTCCAGTTGGCCAATCGACTAAGAACGTGACGGCTCACCCTGTCACGACAGACATTGTCGTGTCGGGGTCAAGGGTCGCAACACTTGTCGCGACGCATCTGGGCATCGCAACAAGGTCGCGACCTAATGGGTCGACATGACCTCAGCCAAGAGTTGTCCAAACTGCCAGATTTCACTGACCGGTTGCTTCATCTTGTGTTTGTAGGGTGAGATGAGGGCCAGGGTCTCCTCATTGCTTGTGATTGCTGTGTACTGCGCTCTCGATCTTCCAGAGGCAGAGGCTAGACGAGATGGGGTTTGGGGAAGTCCTCCGTATGAAGAGGATGTGGGCGGATGCTCCCTTGACTCAGGCCTTGAGGAGTAGGTGGGACGCGGAGGCGACCGTGTTCGTGCTCCCATGGGGTTTTTATGATCCCTGACCTCGAGGACGTAGGTAGGTGTTGTGTATGGAATGAGTATCTAGAGGGGGAGGTGAATAGATATGGACCAATTTAAAAATTAAAATTCTCGAGATTACAATTAGATCAGATGAAACAATCTAATCAGTGAACATCAAACCACACAAGTGCAAGCGATATTTTTAACGTGGTTCAGCTCCAGTGTGGAGACCTACGTCCACCCCTCACTAAACCACGTGAGGCTTCACGATCAACTCAAATGTGTGAGCCACTCACACAACTGCTGATTCATAGCTTCTTACAAACTGCTGATTCACAGCTTTAAGATGTTCCACATCTCACAATCCTTACACACAAAGTGTAGGATCAAACTGTCTACTTTAGCTGGAGCAGAAAACCAAACAAATTGGTGTTGAGAAGAAATTAGAAAAATCAAACTAGAGAGAGAGATCTGAAGAAGTGTAGAACGAAGCAAACACTCTGCGCTGGAGTTGGATCTGGTCAGATGGCTTCTTGAAGTCCTATTTGCATCTTCTTCATGCTTGAGATCATCGAGTTCCTCTTTTGGTCATAGCACAAGGATCAATTGCCTCAGAATTTGAGATGAAATCTGATGCTCTGCTTCAATTGATCAACATCAGGTCTTCATACGGAAGAAGCTATGATCCAGCATACTCTCCTCTCGATCAGTTGACTGCTCTGAAGTCTACTGCTCTCTCTGAACTCAAGCTCTTGCTCTCTCTCTACTTTTCACTATCAGATCACTACACTTTTTCTTCTTGGGTGCGATCTGTTCTGTAGAGGACGACACACTACTTTTGATCTGAATCACGAAATCTTTTTAGTGGGCCCCTCAACAGAATCCCAAAAACTTGGGAGATGATTTTTGCCGCCAAAAGAAGTATCTTCCAGAACCATGTGAGGTGTACCCAAAGTCCGAATCATTGAGCCTCGGGTCACGTGCCCAGAACTTATGCAATGGCAGATACTTTTCATCACTGTAGAATAAGTGTCATAGAGTCGATGGATCCTTATTATAGTGTCGACCTATACCCATAGGACTTGACTTGGATTTGTGAAAAATCTTTAGTAGAGCCGACTCCATGCCTTCTTGAGTCGACCTCATCCAAGTCACAGTTATTCTGACTGTCTATCTGTGATGTAGAGTTGACCTTGCAGCAATGTAGTGTTGACCTCATCTGATGGTAGAGTCAATCTAACCTTCCTCTGGAGTCGACCTGGTAGACGGGTAGAGTCGACCTCATCCTCATATGGAGTCAACCTCAGGCAACACTTCTCTTTAAATGCTCACAGGGAGTTTGATTAGAGTCGACCTAATGCTCATCTGGCTCGACCTGATCTGATTCCTCTCCTTCAGCGCTAGCCAGTAAGACAGTTAGAGTCGACATATTTTTCGATTAGTGTCGACCTGATGTGGTACTTTGAATTTCTACACTATAGGAAATTCATCAAGCGTCGACCTAACCTTTGAATAGAGTCGACCTAATGTACATCACGGAACTCCAATATATCTCCCATTGATACAAATGTGTTGACCTATGATGTAACCAGAGTCAACACATGAAAGAGGACTTTGACTTTATGAGAAGTCCTATGATACAAATAACTTGTGTTGGACATTTATGACATTTTTCTTGTTTTATGACATCATCAAATCAGGGACACAACAATCTCCCCTTTTTGATGATGGCAGATTTAATCATAGAAATTTCGACTGTGAGATGAATTTCATGTATAAACATGTCACCAGGCAAAACATCAGTCCACACAAGCCATCCACACAAGTTCACACAGGAGCATTTCAAACAAACACTTTGATGATTTCATTACTGATAAAAGTGTATTACAAGGAACAAAACATCAAAGTACATCAAACATCAAACATCAAATCAAAGTCAAAAATCTGTGATATCTCTCTCCCCATTTGACATAATCAAAACATGAGAATCACTGAGGAGAAGGAGGTGGTGGAGGAAGCTGTCGTAGTAGTCTGCTCTCAATCCTTGCCATTCTCATTTCCAGCACATCATAATTTTCCCAAAGATATATCTGAAGAGCATTGAATATGGTGTCCAGATAACTCTGCATTTCACCCAGCTTAGTGGAAACTACAACTGGAATATTATCTGTCCCATGTGGCATAGGGGGTGCAGCAGTAGAAGATGTGGCCGGATGACTCTCAGCAGTCTCAATATCTCCATGAGGTTTCCACAGTTGCTCAAAATCAAATTTCAAAGATTTGATATGGTGAATCATTTTAGTATTATATTTTCTCAGAACATTCATGTTACCAGTCATTTGAGTATATGACTTCTTCCAAGCTGGAAGATCTACTAACTGTTCTGAGCCTCTTTGAATGGCTTCTTCAACTTCTTGCAATTTATCAAAGATTTGAGCTTGAGTGAAAGCAACACTGTTCAAAACTTCGCCAGTTCTTTCTATGAGTCAGTTAGATCTAACAGCTGCAAATCTAGCAGATTGTTCATGTCTGTCTATATTTTCACTGAGCTTCCTTTCAATATCTTCCAATCTGCTCTCAAACTACAGAGACTGTTCTTCAATTTTTGTATTCAGCAAGCTAACAGATTCATTTATAGCAATAAACTGGTCTTGTAGGAATTGTAGGAGTTGTGGTGGTATAGTAACTTCAACAGATGAAGTGGAAGGATGGGCCTGCTCATAAATAAAAGTCTCATGAGGAGTGTTATGAGCAGGTGAAAATTGTGGAGGATCCACACCTAGATCATCAAATCTAGGTATAGGAGAGTAAGGTCTTTGAAGTGAAGGTGAAGGGGCAGGAATGTCTTCATCCATCTGATCTCCTTGGTTCTGTTGTGACTGATTCACATCAATTTCTTCATTGTCATTTCCTTGGAAGGCAACTGGTTCTGTCATCAATTGTGGTTCCAAATTTAACTTCATAAACTTGACAATATGGGCAAGATTGTAGATGTGGTACTTTGGAATAGCTCTCTTCATGGGAGGAAATTTGTTTGCATTCAAGGTGGACACCCTAGTATGGAAAATGTTCCCTTAATCATGTGGCAATTCAGTCATCAGAGTGTAGGCCTCATGAACACAAAAAGTATATTCTTGTAGATTATGGCCATCATTTGGAATATCCAGAAGTTGACTTACTACATTAGTGGTGAGCACAATTTCAACTCCTCTAACTCTTGATTCTAAAGTAAATTCCCTGTTGACCAAAATTTTGTAAAATTCTTGGACTAGAATAGGATAGAAAATCCTATGCTCACTGATAACCTAGTCCAATTCTTGAAATCAATCATCTCAAGTAACTGTAGAAAAACATTATTCATACCTTCATCATGTACATCCATAGTTCTTGGATGTAAGATAGACTTGTTCTCAGCAATTAGGTGAACAGATGCTTGTGCCTATGAGGTTTCATTTTCTGAATCATTTCCCTCAAGCTTTGACTCAGTAGTGTTTTCAGAACTATGTTCTTCTGAATCTATGCTTGCTGCTTTTTCTGTCACTTTTTCACCCTCATCTTCAACCTCTTGATTTTCTTCCTCTTCGAAATCATCTGAATCTTCTGGAGTGCTGGCATTCGGATCTTTTGATTTAGAACTTTCTTGTCTTGAAGACCTTTGATCATTAGAGCAGGCACCTAAACCCTGTACATTAGGGTTTTCTTCAGGTGAGACTGTAGGATGCTCATCCGAAGATGCTTGATTACTTTCCTCTTCTCTTCTAGAGCTGCTCAGGTCCACATACTCCATTTTCTTCTTTCCCTTGGAGAATGTCTTTTCTTTAGCCGAACGAGGATGAGAGTACCGTCGGCTAGAAAAGGACGAAGTAGTAAGCTTCTTTTCCAGAGGTTCTTTGCCCTTATCTTCATCATTCCTTGCCTTGGTGCGCCATTTAGATGACGGGCTTGCAACTTTTGAGCCACAGTAGAGAATCGAGGAATGGAAGAACAAAAGTTGCAAATGCAGATAGGGGATTTTGAAGACAGATGAAGAGGATGGAGACAGTTGGATTCAAAACGATGCCAAAACGGGCTTTAGAGTTGAGTTTATGAAAGGTCGCGATGCTTCAAGCGTCGACCTGACCTAGGCAATACACAGTTCCTGCAGAATAATGAAAGGTATCTTGTTCTGAAGACAGTGATGAACCAGAAGTGTCGACTCTAGCAAGAGAAGTGTCGACTCTAGCAAGAGAAGTGTCGACTCTATGAAGCAGAATTCAATGAGTTGTTTGGACAACATTTGAGAAAGAAGCAAAATACCATGATTAACTATATTTTTGGGTAATCTTGAGAAAGTTAAAAAAAATGATGCTCTTTCCTCACCTTATTCTCATTTTAGTGAATATAATGGTTTGAAATTTATAAACTCTAGTTTATTCATTAAGAACACTTAAAGACTCAGAAGAAAAAATAACATGAGAGAAAAGAATCTTTCAGATGAAAATTTGCAGCCTCATTAATTCTTACTCAATACAAGTAAAATGGTAACCCTAGATAGAAAATAAAAAGTAAATCAAGATGTATTGAGTCAAAAAATCTATCTTAATACTTTTCAGAATTTTGAAGAACTGTTTGATTGACAAAATGTATTTTTCAAAATAGGATGAACAATCAGATTTACCATTTCTTTTTCATGCAAGAGCCTATGCTTTTTACACACCAGAGCTCCTGATTACTCAAGTAAGATAATCATCTTGTCTCAAGGGTTGTGTGCAACTTTTTATGAAACGATACATGTTGGTTAGACACAAGAATCCCCTGTTACTCAGTAAGCACAACCAAAATTTTAAACAACCCTGAATAGAATTAACTAGCTCTTCATGCCACACAATTTCTGCAACTGAATTTTATCAGTAATTGTAGTTTCTCAGAGCCTAGTCATTGTTCTGTCATCAAAAGAATTTTATCTATGAAGGTTTTTGAACATATTTTCTATTTCAAGATGACTTTTAAAACAATACAACTCGAATGATTTTTAAAATCTAGCCGGAGTGACCAGAAAACCTGAAAATTTCAGAAATAGATAAAATAATGTAATTTTCACTTGATAAAATTGTTTTCAACAGCTGTTATTTAACCTTTAATGTTTTCAGTGAATTTCAAAGTTAAATTTAGGAGTTTATAATTCACAAAGCATATCCTTTTATGTTCAGAGATAATGGAGTTTAAGAGTACAAAATTTTTTAACTCCCCCTAAGAAATTGCCCAAAATTACAATTTTCACATTAGAATTACTCCCCCTCAGAGAATGGATCTTTATGAGACAGGAAGAGAATGAACATGAAGTTTATTGATGGATGAGAAATTAAGTGAAGTGAAAGTTGACATATCAAGAGAGTTTCATTGAAGGACAGGACTCCCCCTCATCAATTGCATATAAAGGCTCTTGATACGTGGCGGAGATATATACTCACGCATAGTGAAAGATTCCAGACAAGCCTGACTTGCCTTTCCTCAAATCACTATTTGATATACCAAGAATGTCAATGCAATGTGAGAAGCATAAAATTATTTGCAAGAATAAGAAAATTTTATTTGTGACATGAAATGAAAGAGTATGAAAGAGAAAGAATGACAAAAGTTCAATATCAAGGAAGATAGTGTCGACTCTCTTGCCAATAGAGTCGACCTACATCAAGCCAAAATTCAGAAAACTGAAAGAATTATCCTTCACAGACTGCACACTTACTGAATTCAGTTCTTCCAACTTTACTGACCAACTGAATCACTAAACCTGATCTTTCCAAATAGTGAGTCCTCAATTTACCTCCCTCACCATGTACACCAAATATTGAATTGAAGCAATCAAACAGCAAGCAGTAACACATCATATGATAAGCAATTATACAAACAATCATTTGCAAACAATTCTTCAAACAATCAGTCATAAGTCAAGCAAGCATAAACCAAGTTCTCTTCTTAAGCATGAAAATCTTTCATTACACAATAGTTTTGTAAAGATATCAGCAATTTGTTTTGTTGTTTCAATGAAATGCAATTCCAAAATTTTTTTGCTGACTTCATCTCTTAAAAAATGGTGTCTGATTTCTATGTGCTTAGTCCTAGAATGCTATATTGAATTTTTGGCCAAATTTATTGCACTAGTGTTATCACACATAATTGGGACACATCCAAGATCTACTTGGTAGTCTTGGATGTTTAATCCATAACACTTGAGTGCCACAACTCCCTGTATCAACATATTCTGCCTCTGCAGTAGAGAGAGCAACCGAGTGTTGTTTCTTGGAAGCCCAAAACACTAAACACCCTCCCAAAAATTGGCAATGACCACTAGTGCTCTTTCTATCCAATTTGCAACCTAGCATAATCTGCATCTGAATAAGATATCAAGTTATATTCACTAGATGCAGGATACCACAATCCCATTTGATGAGTTCCTATAAGATATCTGAAAATTCTTTTTGCAGCACTCATGTGGGATTCTCTAGGACTAGCTTGAAATCTAACACACATACACACAGAGAATTGAATATCAGGTGTAGATGTTGTCAAATAAAGCAAGGATCCGATCATACCTCTGTAGGTCTTTGGATCTACCAAGTTACCTTTCAAATCAGCATCCAAACTCACAATTGTGCTCATTAGTGTTGTCATGACTTTGGTATTCTCCATTTTGTATTTCTTTAGTAGATCTTGTATGTACTTTGACTGATTGATGAAGGTTCCTTCCTTTGTTTGAACAACTTGCAATCCAAGGAAAAATTTTAGTTCTCCCATTAGGCTCATTTCAAATTCACTAGTCATCAAATCAGTAAATTTCTTACATAGTGAGGATTTTTTTGATCCAAATATAATGTCATCAACATAAATTTGGCCACCAAGATATCCTTTCCTTGCACTTTTGTGAAAAGGGTTTGATCTACCTTACCTCTTGAGTACCCTTTACTAGTAAGGAATGAGCTCAACCGATCATACCAAGCCCTGGAAACTTGCTTTAATCCATAAAGAGCTTTGTCAAGCTTAAAAACATGGTTAGAAAATTCAGTACATTCAAATCCAGGGGGTTGTTCAACATAAACTTCCTCTTTTATTAAGCCATTTAGGAAGGCACTCTTAACATCCATTTGTTGAAGTTTGATACAGTGAGCACATGCAAATCAAAGCAAAATTCTAATTGCTTCAAGCCTAGCTATTGGAGCAAAAGATTCTTCAAAGTCAATTCCAAATTCTTGATTATAACATTTTGCTACAAGCCTAGCTTTATTTTTGATTATTTTGCCGCCTTCACTTGTTTTATTTCTGAACAACCATTTAGTGCCAATGACATTTTGGGAAGAAGGCCTTGGAACCAAATGCCAAACTTTATTTCTTTCAAACTGATTCAATTCTTCTTACATGACATTAATCCAGAAAGCATCTTTTAAAGCATCTTCAATGTTTTTAGGTTCAATTTATGAAACAAGTGCCATTTGATCAAGTTCTGAAATGATTTTAAAATGAGATCTAGTCTTAGGTGGATCAAGTAGATTACCAATGATACTTTTCTGAAGATGATCTCTTAACATTCTGATGTTCAGCTGATCTCTGTTCTCATTTGCATCTGCTGTCTCTTGCCTATTGCTATCATCTGGAATTTTACTTGCTGCAGATTCCTTTCCTTCCTGATCTTTTGCTTCATCTTTTTCCAGAAAATCTCCATCTTCTTTTTCCCTGCACAAGCCATCATTAAGTTCATCAAATGTAATATGAGGGGATTCTTCAACAATTTGATCTTTCACATTAAACACTCTATATGCTCTTGAATGGTCAGAGTAACCAAGAAAGATCCCCAATGCACTTTTAGATTCAAATTTATCCAAATCATTTTTATTGTTATTCAAGATGAAACATTTTGCACCAAACACTTTGAAATGAGCAATGGAAGGTTTCTTACCTTTCAAAAGTTCATGAGGAGTCTTTTTGCTAAGAGGCCTTACCATTGCACGATTTATAATATAGCAGGGAGTATTTACTGCCTCTGCCCATAATTTTCTATGCAGTCCACTCTCAATTAGCATGGTCCTTGCCATTTAAACAAGTGTTCGGTTCCTTCTCTCTACAACTCCGATCTGTTCAGGAGTCCTAGGTGATGAAAATCTGTGGGAAATTCCTTCTTCCCTACAAAGTTTTTCAAAGTTAGTATTTTCAAACTCATATCCATGATCAGACATGATTGAAATTATTTTAAATTTTCCTTCCAGAAGATTTTTCTTGTAGAAATCATGAAATTCTATGAAGGCATCACTCTTGTGAGAAAGGAAGAAAACCCAAGTAAATCTTGAAAAATCATCAACAAGAACATATCCAAACCTTTTTCCATTTAGATTGTTTGTTCTTGTGGGTCCAAACAGATCCATATGATAAGTTCAAAAGGTTTGGTAGGTTGACTTTCAGATCTACTTTTAAAAGATTTTTTTGTTTGCTTACCATGTGTGCAAGCTTCAAAGATTTTAAAGTTTTGTTTGAGGGAAATTTTAGGTAAGCCTTTCACCATGTTGAATTTAACCAATTTATGTAACATGTTGTAGCTAGCATGACCTAGTCTACGATGCCATAAACATGCAAGATCATTTTTATTGGCAGTAAGACATAAATTGGTGTTTTCAGGTTCATCCAAGTCAACCATGTAAAGATTATTGATTCTTTTTCCAGAAAACTTTACACAGTTTGAATTCAGTTCAAAGATTCTACAACCAAGAGAATAAAAAATTACCTTGTGACCCTTGTCACAGAGTTGTCTTATGCTTAGAAGGTTGTACTCTAATCCTTCCACCGAGAGTACATCATCAATTGAATTTGAAGGATTTTTGCCTACTTTACCTAAACCAACAATCTTACCTTTGTTGTTGCTACCGAATGTTACATGACCAACTTTCTTTTCAGACAATCGATAGAATTTATCTTTGTCTCCTATCATATGTCTTGAACAGCCACTACCAGGTGCCACTTGTTGTTCTTGGTTGTAAGACATACCTGCAACACAATCAAAGAAAAATTTTTGGAATCCAAGTACATTTGGGTCCCTTCACATGACCCAGTTCAAGTACATAGAAAAACAAAATTTTCGGAATCCAAACTTGCCTCTTCACTGTGGGTTTAAGGATTTTTCTGATTTCATGTTGTTTTTTATTTTTTTCTATTATTTTTAGGAATTTTTGAAGCATTGTTTCTTTTTATTTTCATGAATTTTCTTTCAGACTTCCCACCAGTGTTTCTTTGATGAAACCAAAAATTATTCTAATTTCTAAATCTTTTAGAATATTCAGACTGACCAGATCTAGCAAAACCATAGGAATGCGTCGACACTCTGTAGGGATAGTGTCAACCTGCATGAATCCACCTAAACATGTTTTGTGGTTTGTGTGAGTAGGTGTTGTCCTACCTTGTGTCCACCTACTCTGTGGTCTAATGTGTGAAGGTGTTGACTTATCATGAGTCCACCTGAACATGTTTTGTGGTCTAGTGTATCAATGTGTCGACCTACCATAAGAATAGTGTCGACCTACCCAATCAGGTGACTTCCAATTTTTGTTCCTTTGAGGCATTGGTTTAATTCCAGCACCTGTCTTATCTTTTTTATTAGACTTTCCAATCTCAGAATCTTTGACAGTTTCTCTTTTGTCATTTCTTCGAGTGTTCTTCCCATTATCTTGTTTTCTCGATGTGGAGGATTCTGAATTTGTTGAAGAAATAAATGTGATTGTTTTCAAACCTATTTCTTTCTTCTTTGAAGGATTAAAGCCTAACCCTTCATTGTTAAAGTTGACTTTAGTTCCAAGCAAAGCTTCCAGGTTATTCTTACCACTCACAAATTTCTTCAAGGCTTCATGTCTTCTAGTCACTTCTTTTTGATGTATTTCATGTTCTTTTTTCATCTCAGTGTTTACACTTTTTAGTGCATCAAATTTTTCAACAATAATAGCTATTTCTTTAACATTTTCAGTATTCTTGATTTCCAATTCACAAATAATTTCTTTTAGAACAGTGATTTCTTGAACCAATTCTTTTTCCTTCTCTTCCATTGAGGTGTCATGAGCAATATGATTTATTTTTCTTTTAAGCACGTTATTTTCCTTTTTAACCTCATCATATTGATCTAACAGTTCAAAGTACACATGTTCCCAATCACTGAAGAAGAAATGTTTGAATGGAGAGTTTACCTCTTCTTCATCTCCTTCTTCTCCTCTTGCCATCAGACAGATTTTTGTTTGTGATTCCTCAGCCTCTAAGCTCTCTTCATCATCATCATCTTCTTCCTCACTCCATGTCCCAACCATAGCCTTTTGTTTATTTTTCATCCATCTGGGTTGAGTTTTCTTCAAAGCTTCAAGGCATTCAGATTTCACATGTCCTGGGTTTTTGCAATTGTAACAAACCACTCTGTTAGATCTTTTATTCATTTGCTATTTGGGCTTTGATAAGCTATTTACCTTGATTTCTTTTTCAGAAATCCCTTACCTTCTTTCCTCAGGAATTTTTTGAATTTTCTTGTAATGAGGGCAAACTCATCTGAATCATCTTCAGAGGTAGATGCCTTACTTTTTGTTGTAGCTTCTTTGATACTGAGACTTGCCTTGAGAGCAAGTGGCATTTTCTTCTTAACTCTTCTTCAGCTCTCTTCAATCCCAACTCATAAGTCATCAATGATCCGATTAGCTCATCAACAGAAGTGTAGACAAATTTCTTGATTCTTCAACTACTGTAGCTTTAGTGTGCTAAATAGAAGTTGAAGATCTAAGGATTTTTTTTGACAAGTTCTTGTTCTATATAAGTCTTCCCAAGATTCTTTAAACCATTAATTAACAGAGTTAATCTACCATACATTTTATAAATCATTTCATCATGCTTCATATTAAAAAACTAGCATATTAGCTTTTGTTTCTTTTACCTCTGACATACTTTCATAAATCACCATCAGGCGATTCCAGATTTCCTTGCACTTGCACATGATGATACCCTTGAAAACTTTATGGGATGGAGTGAGCACTGCATGATATTCATCGCACTCCAGTTAGCATTTGACTTCTTTATCTCTTCTTGAGTCTACTTCTCTTCATCTTCAGACAATTCATAAGTTCCATTGCTCACCACCCTCCATATTTGATGATCTTGTGCTCACAAAAACACCTGCATACGAGTTTTCTAGTATGCATAGTTAGTTCCATCAAAGTAGGGGGGTCTATTGACAGAATGACCTTCTGCAATGTAACCTCTAGAATCCATTTCACATGGATCTCTCCTGGTTGTAAAACCAAAAGAATTAGAGAGTCTAGCTCTGATACCACGTGTTGTGTATGGAATGAATATCTAGAGGGGGGGGGTGAATAGATATTGAACAATTTAAATATTAAAATTATCGAGATTAGGATTAGATCAGATGAAACAATCTAATCAGTGAACACCAAACCACACAAGTGCAAGCGATATTTTTAAGGTGGTTTGGCTCCAGTGTGGAGACCTATGTCCACCCCTCACTAAACCAAGTGAGGCTTCACTATCAACTCAAATGTGTGGGACACTTACACAACCGTTGATTCACAGCTTCTTACAAACTGCTGATTCACAGCTTCAAGATGTTCCACATCTCACAATCCTTACAAACACAGTGTAGGATCAAACTATCTACTTCAACTGGACCAGACAACTAAACAAATTGGTGTTGAGAAGAAATCAGAAAAATCAAACTAGAGAGAGAGATCTGAAGAAGTGCAGAAATAAGCAAACACTCTGCACTGGAGTTGGATCTAGTCAGATGACTTATTGAACTCCTATTTGCATCTTCTTCATGCTTGAGCTCATTGAGTTCCTCTTTTGGTCACAACACAAGGATCAATTGCCTCTGAACTTGAGATGAAATCCGATGCTCTGCTTCAATTTATCAACAACAGGTCTTCATACAGAAGAAGATATGATCCAGCACACTCTCCTCTCGATCACTTGAGTGCTCCAAAGTCTGCTGCTCTCTCTGAACTCAAGCTCTTGCTCTCTCTATACTTTTTGCTCTCAGATCACTACACTTTTTCTTCTTGGGTACGATCTGTTCTACAGAGGACGACGCGCTACTTTTGATGTGATTCGCAGAATCTTTTTAGTGGGCCCCTCAACAGAATCCAAAAAACTTGGGAGATGCTTTTGCCGCCAAAATAAGTATCTTCCAGAACCATGTGAGGTGTACCCAAAGTCCCAATCATTGAGCCTCAGGTAACGTGCCCAGAACTTATGCACTGGTAGATACTTTTCATCTCTGTAGAACAAGTGTCATAAAGTCGACGCATCCTGATTATAGTGTCGACCTATACCCATAGGACTTGACTTGGATTAGTGAAAATTTTTTAGTAGAGTTGACTCCATGCCTTCTTGAGTCGACCTCATCCAAGTCACAGTGATTCTGACTGTCTATCTGTGATGTAGAGTTGACCTTGTAGCAACGTAGTGTCGACCTCATCTGATGGTAGAGTTGACCTAACCTTCCTTTAGAGTCGACCTGGTAGACTGGTAGAGTCGACCTCATCCTCATATGGAGTCGACCTAAGGCAACACTTCTCTTCAAATGCTCATAGGGAATTTGATTAGCGTCGACTTGATGCTCATCTGGAGTCGACCTAATCTGATTCCTCTCCTTTAGTGCTAGACAGTAAGACAATTAGAGTCGACCTATTTTTCGAATAGTGTCGACCTCATGTGGTACTTTGAATTTCTACGCTACAAGAAATTCATCAAGTGTCGACCTAACCTTTGAATAGAGTCAACCTAATGTACATCACAGAATTCCAGTATCTCTCCAATTGATACAAATTTGTTGACCTATGATGTAATCAGAGTCAACACATGAAAGTGGACTTGGACCTTATGAGAATTCCTGTGATACAAATAACTTGTGCTAGACATTTATGACATTTTGCTTGATTTATGACATTATCAAAACCAGGGACACAACCGTAGGATCACCGAGTTGACGGTATACGGCCGCTGGGTTAGTGGGTTCACCTACCCGTGCTACAGAGAGATCGCCCATAGACTCCTAGGGCTGACGGTTGGGCACAGGTCTTCCTTAGTTCCTAGGGTAGATCTGCATTAGAGCCTAGGGCTGATCCAGACAGGTAGGGGAGACTGTAGATGAGTAGCTAGATTGGCTAGTGAGAGGGTGTAGGGAGACCCTAGATAGAGAGCCTAGCGCTTAAGCAGACCTGGACCTGCGTCACTTCCTCACCTTCTTCCTTGGTAGACTGTTGTTTGCCATGAGGGGTGATGTGGTCCACTGCCGCATCCTGCCACTATTTGAGGACCTAGACCAAGTAGGGAATTATTGTTGGGGTGCTGCCCTTCTGGCGCACCATTTTGATAGTCTAGGGTCCTCTGACCCGCAAACGGCGATCAGTGGGCTCTTCCCCTTCCTTTAGGTACTTCATACTTCACTACCTTTCCTCTTGTCTCATTCATGAATTTCAATTTTGCAAATATGTGTGATCTAACCATGTGCTTCTTCTTTCTGCAAGTCTAGACCTATCTTCACCTCCTAGGCCTGGGGCAGGGGGCTCTAGAGCATTCGGGCCTTGTGCCCCAGGCGAGGTGCTGGGTGCCGTGCCGAGACATGCACCCCCTGGAGGAGCAGTTGACGGCCATCAAGGATGCGATTGACATCTGCCCTCAGCCCGATGTAAGTACTACATGTAGACGGTCTTTTTTGGTGACGACGTCCACATTCATCTTGGCGAACAGATGGCAACGGGGAAATGATGAGTGATCGCCAGGGACTTTTTACCTCCGCCCGGAGGAGACGTGATCGGGTAACGCTTCGATGTGGAGATGATTGATTCTTCACTCCTCCCCCTTCAGCCGGCCAAAAGGGTGAGAGCTTCACGGTGTAGCTTCAATTTTCTTGCAAAAGAAACAAGTACAAAAGACCCATTAGAATGAAAATTATGGTAGCATACGCTCACATATATAAAAAAATACACACAATCGGGGGGTGTCTTACCGATTGGAGGCTTGAGAAGGAAGACGGTCAAATGTTATGACCGCCTTCCCTCCCTCCTTTGTTTATAGAAAACCCCTCTAAATTGGGTATTGGAAAAGAAGCACTACGTGAGTGTGTGCATAGACATGGTAAATATGCAATATATGTGAGATGGCAAGCTAAATAAAATAGAGAGAAGGAAGAGAACGAGGTCCCTATCTATGCAGACGCAGTGACGGAGAAATCTTCTCCAGGACAATGTCCTGACACTAACGTTGTCATGATCATCACCGTATTGTTCACCGAATGACGTCCTGCGAAGGGAGGCGATGACGAAGTGTAACTTGAAGCTGGGCTCCTCTGGTAACTATGCAGCATTGAGAGGAGGCCGACGTTGTATCCGAGGGAGAGGTGAGTGCAGAGGAGGAGGAAGCTGAGGTGCCGGTGGATGATGTTGTGATGGAGTCAGGGCTGCTGTTGGTGTGTGTGACTACCAAAGACCCCGCCGACTGGTGGTAAGCAAGGTGGTTTTTTTTCTTGCTGCTGCGACTGCCGCGATGGAAATCCCTCCACATCCAAGTGGAACGGAGGCAGGGTCTTTATCACTAGGTTGCATGCATGGCTTCCTAAAGAGATGGGGATGTGGGCAGTTTAAGTGGGAGAGGTTTGCGCTGGTCTTACGGCGACGAGGACGCCAAATCTGGAGTGGTGGGTGTTGCTGGGTGTGAGTGTGCGAGATGAGGGAGGAGATAACAACGTGCATGGAGGGTGGACCCGGTCTCACGGATTTTGTTGGGGAGTGGTTGCCATGTGTGCAAGAGTTGGTGTGCATGGTGTTGGGTTGAGTGTGAAGACAATTCATTTCGCCTCATATTTTGAAGATGACAAGGTGCGATTTTAATGCACAATAATTGGAACATGTTAGATGCACCACACATGTTATGACCACATTTAAAAAGCATGTTTCCAAACATATTTATCATTTATATTCATGATAAATCACCACAAGAATTTGCGGGATTACCGACGGATTTTTTCGATGGATAATTTCCCGTTGGCAATTCCGACGGACTTTCAGACTGTATAAATCAGTCGGAAAATACGTCGGAACTTCCGACGGAAATATTTCCGTCGAAAATATCCGTCGGTACTGAAATATTACCGACGAATATTCCGACGAAAATATTCCCGTCGGAAGTTCCGTTGGTAAAACCGCTATTCCTCCCCCCGTGAAACCCCCCTCTCTTTCCCTCTCCTGCGCTTCTCTCTCTCTCTCTCTCTCTCTCTCTCTCTATCGCCGCCAGTCGCCGCCACCGCTCGCCGCCGCCGCTCGCCGCTACGCCGTTGCTACCGCCGCTCGCCGCTGTGCTGCTCGCCGCCGCCGTCGCTGCCCCGCTTGCCGCTGCTCGCCGCCACTACCCCACTTGCCGCTGCTCGCCTCCAGCCGCCCCTCTCCCGGTGCGTTCTACCTCCCCCTCTCTCCCCACCCCCGCCACCTTCCTCCGGCCCCCCTCCCCTTCCCACCCCCCCACCCGCCCCCCCTCCCCCCCCCCACTCGGCCCCTGCACGATGCCCCCCTCCCCCCCCCCCCCCCCCCCCCCCTCCCCCCCCCCCCCCCACTCGGCCCCTGCACGATGCCCCCCTCCCCCCCACCCGCCCCCCCTCCCCTTCCCACCCCCAACCTACACCCGGCCCTCCTCCCCTTCCCACCCCCCGGCCCCCCTCCCCTTCCCACCCGGCCCCCTGCACACCCCCCCCACCCGGCCCCCCTCCCCTTTCCACCCGGCCCCCTGCACACCCCCCCCCCCCACTGGCCCCCCTCCCCTTCCCACCCTCCCCCCTGCAGACCCCCCCCCACTCGGCCCCCCTCCCCTTCACACCCGAACCCCCCTCACACCCCCCCCCCACCCGCCCCCCCCTCCCCTTCCCACCCGGCCCCCTGCACACCCCCCCCCTCCGGCCCCCCCCCTCCCCTTCCCACCCCCCACTGCACGATGCCCCCCTCCCCCGCATGCTTGCTTCAGTCTATCAGTGAGTGCTTTTTATTATCTTGTACTATGCCATTACTTTGTTCTGTGTTATGGCATCCATTAAGATTCTATCATCCATTGTTTTCACTATACAACATCCATTGAGGCTAATAGGTCTAAATCCCATCTGTCCCTATGTCTTTTTTGTGATTTTCAGTAACTGAGCTCCTTTGAATTGCCTTAATGTGGTACAAATAGTTTTTCTTATCACTTAAAAACTACTTGTTATTTACTGGCTATTTCTCTCTCGAAAATGAGGCCAATGAAAAATACATGACAGGAAGTCCCAATCCTCAATTACTACATGACATCCTCTTTTGAGCTGTTACAGATGAGGTTAGAAAGCATCTGGATGTTCCATACTTGAAATTCTCTTTCCATTATCAATTCATGACTAGATATTATCTCTAAACCGTATACTACATCTATGGTTCATAACCGTCCTTGGGACTTTGATATTGTGATGATTCATATCTTGATTTTAACATTTTCCTATTTGAAACATAAGAAGTTGGCCTCATCCTTTGCAAATGTCGATACAAAATGTCCAATATGTTCCTTTTTTTCCTCTCCCTTTCTGAGACCATGTTTATACTTCATTGCTTCCAGTTCATTGCTTCATCTAGAAGAAGCTATCTGGGATGTGAGATGTCTCATTTGCTTTATTTGTTTAGCAATTTCAGCCTACTGTGTGTAATATGCTGCCCCAATACAATTCTTAGGTCCATATGGAAGGATGGGATTAGGAAGGGTGATTAGCAAGTGGAAGGACAATTGCTGCAAGGAAATAGGGAATAGCCTATTGTTCCTGACAACATGACTCATTTGCTTAATGTTTGTCAAAAAGGTGTGGCCTTTCGATCCGAAGCTGCTGATTGGAGTTATGGAGAAAGAACTAGGAAGGGTATCGAAGAGAACATGCTGAACAAAATCTTCTTCATGTAGCTTGATTTATATCGGAAAAAATCACATGAATTTAATGAAACCATGTGCCATGACCAGGCTGGTAGTTTTTCCAAGGAATAGCCTGGTGCTGTTGAGCAACATAATTGGTTTATGTATTGACAGAATTCAAGCTCTGACTCCAAGCTGGAGTTACCTTGCTGATCTTTCACGAGCAGTGACTAGTGTACTATACTATAAACTTGCTCTGCAATGTCCCAGCCCCGTTGCACTAATACTTCATTTAGCTTAGTGATTAGTATTGTATTTCTTACTTTAATGTATTCATCTACATGTATGTTGAATTTGGTTTATTATTGCACTTGTTCACATGTATGATTTTGTTTCCATATTCCTTACATATTTATTTGGGTTTTAAATTTGATCAATGGATTTATAGCATGATTTCACTGCACACACCTCACGAGAGCATGTTAATCCCGTGTCAATGAACCTTCCCGTTCAAGACTTTGAGATTGATGTGCACGAGTCTTATTTCAATGATGAGAACGTGTATATCTAACTCAAAGTCTTGAATTGTCCCATTTTGGACAGTCTGTGAATGTTTGATCGAAGTTAGGTGGGTCATATTATGTGTTTGTATTATTTGTTGAAAATTTCGGGTGCATCTACTCACTCCTCTCTGATATACATTTATTGATTTAGAATATTTTCTTAACCACTTATTAGTAAGTGTTTAAGAAAATATCTTAATCAATAAATATTTTTTGGTATATCAGAGAGTGTGGGGAGATGCTGCCAAAATTTTCAGCAAAATACAACACACATAGTAAATGGTCATCTGAGTGCGATCAAATATTCACAGATGGTAAAAAGTGATAATCTTAATAATATATCCTACCTATTCATTTTGACTTACTCTTGATGTGAGGGTGTGTTGGATTTTAACTCGTGACATGACATTTAATCTGTGTGGAAAAATGTCTTATGAGAATCGGTCATGGATGTACCGTGGAATAGTGAATGGAGTTGTAACCGAGGAGTTTAAAGACTGAGTTGACAGTTTTATTGAGTTTGCATTGAGTAATTCATCATTAGCAGTTGATCTGATGGGTCATCCGATGTCCGTGTTCGGCTTGTAAGAATAAAGTGGATATCGACATGGATGTGCAGCATCATTTGTATACGAGAGGATTTTTTGCCCATTATGAGTTATGGTCGTCTCATGGTGAGTTGAATATTCAGTCGTCTGCACCAGCTAATTACTTTGCCTCCACAAGTACGTACGTAGACATGGTTGTCGATGCTGCTGGGTCCGGAGTTCAATATTCATGAAGATCAAACAAATGAAGAAGTGCCGAATGATACAGCTCAGAGATTTTATCAGTTACTTTGAGATGCTGATGAGCCATTATGGGATGGTTAGAAGAGCATACACAGTTGTTTGCAGTGTCGCAGCTACTGAATTTGAAATCTGAATTCATATAAGCGAGAGTTGTTTTGACCGACTTCTCTTACTCGTCAAGAGCATGATTCCTCGATCAGAGAGGTTACCTGCTGACTTTTACCGTGCGAAGAAGATGGTGAATGATCTGGGGCTTGGTATTATGAAAATTGATTCATGTCCGAATCACTGTATGTTGTACTATAAAGATGATGCAGATAAGACATCATGCTGTATTTGTAAGCATGATAGATTCAAGCCCAAGAGAGGGGACAAGTCAAAGCAGAAGGATGTTCCGTTTAAGTCATTACGGTACTTTCCGATCATACCTAGATTGCAGCAGTTGTTCATGTCCTCGAAGACAGCTGGACATATGACTTGGCATGCGGAAAGAGTCTGTCGTGACGAAGGTGAAATGAGTCATCCTGCCGATGGTGAAGCTTGGGCTCATTTTAGCCATAGTCATCCTTACTTCTCAAGGGATCCACGCAACGTGCGGCTAGGTTTATGCACAAATGGTTTCAATCCATTCGGAGGCTCTGTGGCATCTTACTCATGTTGGCCAGCATTCCTAACACCGTATAACCTTCCGCCAGGCATGTGCATGAAGCGTGAGAATCTGTTCCTTTCATTGCTGATTCCAGGTCCAAAAAGTCCAGGAAAAAATATAGACATATATCTTAAACCGTTGATTGATGAGCTGAAATTGTTATGGTCAGATGGGGTTCTATCTTATGATGTATCCAGAAAACAGAATTTCAATTTGAAGGTTGGATTAATGTGGACAATAAGTGACTTTCCAACGTACGGCATGTTATCTGGTTGGAGAACACATGGGAGGTTGGCATGTCCTTATTGCATGGAGGAATCTAAATCATTTGTGTTGAAATCTAGGGGAAAATCATGTTGGTTCGATTGTCATCGTCGGTTTCTACCGATTGACCATCCTTTCTGAAAGCAAAAGGATTCTTTTATGAAAAATACAATTGTGATGGAGGAGGTAGATATGGAATGGGTGTCTGGTGGAAACATGGCGAGGCGGGTCGAGAACTTACCGACTGTAATACAACTAGCTGGAAGTACCCGACAAATCCCTGGCTTTGGGAAGGATTACAATTGGGTGAAGCAAGCATCTTTTGGGAATTGCCTTATTGGTCAACACTTTTGATACGAAATAACCTAACGTCATGCATATAGAGAAGAATGTTTTTGATAATGTGTTCAACACAGTTATGGATGTCAAAGGCAAAATGAAGGATAACGTCAAGGCATGTTTGGATTTGAAAGTACTTTGCGACGTTCAGAACTAGAGCTGCAGCATGTTAGTGGAAAAGTGGTGGCACCTAAAGCTGCATATGTGCTTGGGGCCAGACAGATTAAGGAAGTGTTGCAATGGTTGAAGCAATTGAGATTTCCGGATGATATGTCTCGAATATTGCCCGTTGTGTAATGTCAACGAGGGAAAAATACGGAATGAAGAGTCATGACTGCCATGTTTTCATGCAAAGATTGATGCCACTTGCTTTTCGTGAGTTGTTGCCGAGCAAATATGGGGAGCAATGACTGAGCTGAGTCAATTCTTTAGGATTTTATCTGCAGCAGAAGTCAGACTTCATGACTTGCAAAATATGGAGCAAAATATAATACAGACAGTCTGAAATTAGAGAAGATATTTCCTCCAGCATACTTTGATTCAATGGAGCACTTGATGATCCATTTGCCATATGAGGCTAGGGTCGGAGGACCAGTACAATTTCGATGGATGTATCCGTTTTGAGAGGTATATTTCTATATCTCAATTTATTCACATTACGACGATCTTTTATATTTCATATATATGCATTTGAATATATTGTTGTAGGTGCATCCACGATCTTAAAGATGAAAGTCCGCAACAAAGCAAAAGTTGAGGGCTCCATTACCCAGGCGTACCTCATTGAGGAGATATCAAACTTCTGTTCGATGTACTTTGACACAGAAATACGAACCCGACGTACTCAACCTCCTCGTAATGATGATGGTGGAGATTCTAATGTGTCGGACCGACTCTCTGTATTCAAGTGTCCCGGACGGGCGTTCGGATATTCTTCTACTCGCGCACTGGAAGACAGAGAGTTGGTAGCTGCGGAGATCTACATCTTCATCAATTGCGCAGAACTAGACCCCTACATTGAGTAAGCTCTCAACACTTATGATGTACATCATTTGATTGCAATGCTGCAGAACTGAAAGGTTGTGTGACATTTACATTGCAGAGAGTTTGACTCGGTCATACTGCAACCGAATCCACGTCTAACTTACATGCAGGTTGAAAAGGAACAGGAGAAGTCTTTTCCTACTTGGTTAAGATCTCGAGTATGTGTCTAAATATTTTGAAACATAAGTGTTATGTTCTTATGCATATTTAGTTGTTGTAATTTGTCAATGTCTGTATATTTTTTTGATAATAGGTGAATAAGGTTTTATTACCGATTCAAGAGTACAAGAGATCAGTTATGACCCCTCGAAGATTGTACGTGTCTATCCAGGCTACATTTGAATGGATAAGATTCACACGAGAGATTATGGCCGGAATAAGTCTACAATGAACAGCGGCGTATGTGTGAAGGGAAGTGCCTACAATGAAATGAAATAGACTATTATGGCATTCTCGAAGAAGTCATTGAACTGCAATTTTTGGGACAAGACAACAATGTATTTCTCTTCAAGTGTCATTGGTTTGGTCCGACATCTATTCGTCATGACACAACATATGGAATGTTGATGTCAAGCATAAGTCCAAGTTGAGTACATATGAGCCATTCATTCTGGCGGCACAAGCCCAACAAGTTTATTATTCAAATTATTCATCCCTCAATTAAGAGATTGGTGGGCTGCATGTAGAGTGAAATCAAGGCTATTCCCGAGTAGCTTTCTGCCCCCCCGGCTGATGATGAGCTCGAAGGTTTAATGATAATTTTTTCCAATCAGATTGGAGTGACACCCGAGAGTTGGCAGCTTCTACGCAGTTCAGTGTTCATGATATAAATGAAACAATGTGCTTACATAAGGGTAACGAACAGGAAGAAGTTGACCCACGAGACCTTGAGCGGAGGGTGGGAGTCTGATGTGGAGGAAGACTCCCGGGATGATGAGGATGAATTCGAGGATGATGACGAAGATGATGCTGAATTAAACATGTCTTCAGCATCTGTGATGAATATAGATAATATACCCTATATTTTGTAAGAACTTCCTATTGTTGCTAATATATGTTCATATTAAATTGCTACTTAAATTTGAGTGTTGATGACATGTTATATCTTTATTTATCTCAATAGAGATATGGTACGTGGAGGACGGAGTCTGACGGTTTCCACATCCGTTGGCCGAGGGTCCGCGACCCTGTCCACGACAGGTATATGTATTGTAAACACAAAACTCTATATATTATTATTTATATTAAATTCACGTGATCTACGTACATATAATTTCTCAGGGTCTGCCTCCCATCCGCACCCGTCGTCGCAGCGACAGGTATATACATATGTACACAAAGAACCAGATGGATATCATTGTTCATATTAAATTCAAGAGATCTAACGTACATACAATTTTGCAGGGACTGCCTCCCCATCCACGCGGTCGTCCATGCGACAGGTAACATATATATGTTGTTCAATTTAATTCATATTTTCTAATGTGTATATAATTTTGCAGGGACGCCTCCCCGCCGAGCACGCGAGCAGTGCCACCTTCCCTTCTTCCTCACCACCAGGTACATGTATGTTTCCATAGATTAGTATGTTTATTTTCTTGTAATTTATACAATAATAGTGTACTAAATTGTTTTCAACAGAGGTGGAGAGGCAGCATCCAGTAGCTGAGGAGGGGCCTCAGCTACCGGGACAGCAGCCAGCTGGATCTCAGGGTAAAGTTGATCACTTCAAAGTTACTGTATTTGTTATTATGTTATACATTTCATGTACACAATTAATGTGCAATTGCAGGGGGAAGATAGATCCCAGTTCTGCTTCCCGTTATATTACGACCCTGGTCCACGCACATATTCCAGGACCAATGGATGCATGGAGAGAGTTCCTGGTGCCCGTCCGGATTTGTTATTTGACAGTTTCACGGAATTTTAATGTTTACATGAGTTGAAATCATTTATTTAATTACTATCTCTGTTAGTGCAGAATGTTGAGTAATTTTATTTCTTTACAGCGGAGGTTCGCGTTCACGAGACCCGAGGATCTCCCTCGAGCTCGCGCCGTCTGGGAGTCTACTTGCCCAGACTAATTTAAGAAAGTCGATGTGGGAGGCCCGGACAAGGCAATGAAGACCACAGGCAACCGGATCCTATGGCTTGGCTAGATTACGGCCCTGTTTGGCTGAGAGGGACTATTGGGAGTCCCTTTGTGAGTGTTGGGATGCTGGACCATGGGAGCAGCGGTCACAGGCGGCATACGCAACCGATCAACTCATCTGGAGAAGATTGTGCATACTAGTGGGTCCGTATCTTATGCGACCCATAGTCAAAAATTGGTAAGCATATTATTGTTTAATTGCTTAATACATTGATTATATTGTAAAATAACTAATTTTTTAGAATTGTAAGCATCACGAGTTCGAGCGTGCCCCTACATTTCGCGAGTTATTTGATCGAACTCATAAGCGGAAGGGGACGGATGACTATGTTAGCGAGAGTGCCCGTACGATCGCTGTAAGTCAAGCTATAAATTATGAATTCAATTAAGATATTCAAATATTTATGGACAATAATTTAATTTTAATTTGTTCTGCAGGAGACCTATGGCAGGACGATGGCAGAGCGCTATGCCAGAGGGCACTCCCCATCCAGACTTGGATCCGGAGCCTTGGTCGACGCAGCGGGAGGGCCGAGGAAGGGTCGAGTGTACGGCTTTGGGGACAGCCTGGATACTCATCCAGTGTTGTCCTCATATGCGAGTTTGATCGCTTCTCGGCATAGCGCGTTCTCTACTGCACCCCCGCGTCAGTGTGTAGAGGAGATTAGAGGCCTCATTTGGGAAGATCTACAGCACCTACCCCAGCAGACAGAGCTCAGTGTCGGTATGAGTTGACCATTGAGTAGCCCCCATCATTGGGAAGAGAGAGCAGGCAGACACAGCAGACAAGTACAGACGCAGTTCGGCGGTGGCACAAGCATCTCCATGCACAGGCAGTTCGCGACCCAGCACCGCACAAGCACCAGCACTCAAGTCAGTATTATTGTTAATTTCATATACTTTGGATGAGATGAAACCACTAAAGAATGTCAACAGGCAAAAAAAAGAAATCTAAATTAATTAACCTAACATAAGTGTAAGGGCGTTTCATTGACGTATCTTAAAAAAACCTAAGTCTAAAGGGTCAAAACACACAACCCGGGGTCCAAAATCCCAAATAGGGATCGATCGGCGTGCTGTTTTCTCCGACACCGACCGGTGTGTTAAGTGACGTGTGGAACTGACGAATCCAATTTAGATCTCTGGATTGGGTTGGACATTGAAATGACGGATCTAAAAAATAGCCAGTATATATAAAGGGTCAAAACACACAACTCGGGGGGTCCAAAATCCAAATAGGCATCGATCGGTATGCCATTTTCTCCGACACGACCGGGTGGGTAAGTGACGTGTGGGAACTGACAGAATCCAATTTGGATCTCCGGATTGGGTTGGGCATTGAAATGACGGATCTAAAAAATAGCCAAGTATATATAAAGGGTCAAACAAACAACCCGGGGGTCCAAAATCCCAAATAGGGATCGGATCGGCGTGCCGTTTTCCTCCGACACGACCGGGTGGGTTAAAGTGACGTGTGGGAATTGACGGAATCCAATTTGGATCTTCGGATTGGGTTGGGCATTGAAATGACAGATCTAAAAAATAGCCAAGTATATATAAAGGGCCAAAACACACAACCCGGCGGTCCAAAATCCCAAATAGGGATCGGATCGGCATGTCGTTTTCTTCTTCGACACGACCGGGTGGGTTAAAGTGACGTGTGGGAACTGACAGAATCCAATTTGGATCTCTGGATTGGGTTGGGCATTGAAAAGACGGATCTAAAAAATAGCCAAGTATATATAAAGGGTCAAAACACACAACCCGGGGGGTCCAAAATCCCAAATAGGGATCGGATCGGCGTGTCGTTTTCTTCGACACGACCGGGTGGGTTAAAGTGACGTGTGGGAATTGACGGAATCCAATTTGGATCTCCGGATTGGGTTGGGCATTGAAATGACGGATCTAAAAAACAGCCAAGTATATATAAAGGTCAAAACACACAACCCGGGGGTCCAAAATCCCAAAAGGGATCGGATCGGCGTGCCGTTTTCTCCGACACGACCGGGTGGGTTAAAGTGACGTGTGGGAACTAACGAAATCCAATTTAGATCTCTGGATTGGTTGGGCATTGAAATGACGGATCTAAAAAATAGCCAAGTATATATAAAGGGTCAAAACACACAACTCGGGGGTCCAAAATCCCAAATAGGAATCGGATCGGCGTGCCGTTTTCTCCGACACGACCGGGTGGTTTAAAGTGACGTGTGGGAATTGACGGAATCCAATTTGGATCTCCGGATTGGGTTGGGTATTGAAATGACGGATCTAAAAAATACCCAAGAAACGATGGATCTAAAAATAGTATCTAATTAAACTTGAGAAATAATCACATATTTTAAATTTAATTTTTGAAAATAATATATGTCTTTTAATTATTATTAATGTTTCTCATATTAATTTTGTTGTAATATAGGATCCACCTCCGGCACCTGACGATGACAGTAGGGGACAGCAGACGATCTAGTAGATCTGTCTTGATTTTTTATATTTTATTTTTGTATGGTTTTATATTTATTGTATTTTATGATTTTATGTTGATCGTGAGTATTTGTGAAATTTATGAATATTGTAGCAGTTTGAAAAATTTTTTTATTTGTCAATTTAAAAAAAATATATACTGCACATTCAGACGGATTCTAAATTACCGACGGAAAACATCGGTCGGTAATTCCGTCTATAGTTCTGACGGCCGTTTCCGACGGGTTTACTGATTTACCGACGGATTGTCTGTCGGTAAATACTGACGGTATTTCTGACGGTATTTCCGACGGATTCGTCCGTCGGCCTTTTCCGACTGATTACCGACGGAATTCTCTTCCGTCAGTAATTTCTGACCAACAATTTCCGACGGACCATTTCCGACGAGCTTCGGACGGAAATCTATCGGAAGGATCATGTTTCGATGGAATTTCGTCGGATTTTCGACGGATTCTTTCCATCGGAAAACCCACATTTTCTTGTAGTGAATCAATGGACTAATAATTTATATGTTTATTTCTCAGGGACACACAATTTCCTCATGGGTAGTGTCGACACATCCCATACTGGTGTCGACATAATGCTCCAAGCCCTAAGCCAAAAGATGAAGAAATGGTCCAGTAGTGTCGACACAAGATCAAGTCAGATCGACACTAGACCCAGTTCCCAGTGAGCCCTCTCAACAGGCCTGGATAGTGTGTCGACACTAAGCCAGATGGTGTCGACACTAGACCCTCTCCCAGAAGGCTTGTTTTGCAGTACTCTCCTGTGTGTCGACACGAGATGATGTGGTGTTGACACTAGAGACCTCTCCCAGGGAAGTCAGTCTGCCAGTCTGGGATAGTGTGTCGCACTAGACCAAGTCAGGTCGACACACTCTGGAAACTTTATGACTTAAAGTTTCTCCTGGACACGTGGCACCCTAGGGAATGCTGGATCGGCCTTGGATCGTGTGCCCACGACCCCCAGGGTACATTTGGACTATTTGGGGTATAATACCCTCCTATTGGCCATCCAACTAAGAGAACCCTTTGTCAGAGCCCTCCAAAATCCTTTTGGCGGCAAGAAGAGTTCTCCTCCCTGTTCTTGCTCTCCTGTGATTCCTCAATCCAATTCTCATCTGTCCAAGCATGAGAAGTGGAGTTTGATCACTGAAGATGCAATTGGATCACTTCAAGGAAGCAGATCAAATGGAAGCAGTCGATTGAGAAGACTTCAAGGAAGATCCCAAAGCTCAAAGTGCAGAGTATCGGCCAGGGACTTCAAGGAATCAAGACTCTTCACAATTCGACCTTCTACAAGGGAGTACATCTGAGGAGAAGAGATCATTCATACAATTCTTCATTTTCCCTTTTCTCTTCTGAGTGATTATGAGATTGTGCATGAGTTGTTGCATAAGTCTCATGAATTAACTCTTAATAGATCAGACCTATTACTAGAGGATCTGAATCTTCTATTTCTTTCTAGCAAGTTGTCTGTGAGCCTTTACGCTCAGTGGTTTCTAAGTCGTGTACTCAGGTTGTGGTTGAGCAGTCTTGCTCAGGTTTCTAGAGTAGTCTTGCTCTAGAGGTAGTGTGAGTTGTAAACTCAGGTTGTTGGAGTTGTTAGGCTCCAGTGGGTGTGGTGTACCCAAGTTTGTTAGTGGATCCTCACTGTGTGAGGGGTGGATGTAGGAATCACATGGTGTGATTTCCGAACCACCTAAAATTCTCTGTGCAGTGGTTTGAATTCTCTTTGCGTTAGATGCATGCATAGGATCTTCAATTCACATCTAATTAACTTGTTCACACACTCCTTTGCACAACTCACTTAATTACTCTTCAGATCTGTTAAATCTGTTTTTCAATTTGTCTCTGATTCAAGAGTTTTTCTAAATTGGTTAAGCTTCCACAATAGTTGGCCTAGATCTATTCAACCCCCCCTTCTAGATCTTGTCCACATCTTTTCTCGATCCTACAATTGGTATCAGAGTGGGTTTATATCTGATTTGATCTGAGTGGTTTCTGATTGTTCTGTGTGTTTTGATTGTTTGCTTGTCTGTCTGCTGAGTATCTCTTCTTTGCACCATTTAATTGCTTCAATGGATTCAAGAGGGTTCATGGCTGAGGTCACTCTATCAATAGGCCACCTTTTTCAATGGGACTGACTACACATATTGGAAAATAGAATGCAGGTCTTCCTAAGAGCCCAAAACTATGAAATATGGAAGTAGTCGAAGTAGGTCCCTATGAGAATCAGGAGAGGAAGAAACCTGGACTAGGAACAGATTAGGAAGGGCCACTTTGAATTATAGTGCCATGAACATGATCCAATGTGCAGTCCACCCTAAGGAGTACAAAAGAATCTCAATGTGCAAATCTGCCAAAGAGATGTGGATAAACTTGAGTTACTCTATGAGGGAACCCAAGTGAAAGAAACCAAAGCTAACATTCTTGTCTCTGAGTATGAATTGTTTATGATGAAATCTAATGAGACAATTTCTGAAATATTTGCCAGGTTTATGATCATGTCAATGGATTAAAGGCCTTAGGTAAGGATTATTCAGATGCTGACTTGGTAAGGAAATTCTATAACGCTCTCTTTCTTCAATTTGGCACACAAAGGCCACAGTCATTGAAGATTCTAAAGATTTGTCCAAATCTCTTTGGATGAATTGATAGGATCCTTAATGACTTATGAAATCAATCTAAAAAGAAATGAAGAACATATATTAAAACCAAGCCAGTAGCACTAAAGGCCTCTTCAAGTAACAAAGACAAGAATCAGGAGAAACCAGTTCTGAAGAGTCTGAGTCCAATGAGGATGAGATTGCCCTCATGACCAGGCAATTCAGAAAATTCTTAAATACAGTAAAGGAAATTTTTTTTGGAAAAAGAAATTCCCATCAGGAAAAGAAACACTTCCTTTTCTAATGCCAATCTAATAGGAATCAGAAATCTGATGAAACTGTCATTTGTTGCAGGTGCAACAAGCTAGGGCATATGAAGAGAGAATGTCCTGAAAAAAAGAAGGAGAAACACAAAAAGATTCACAAGTTCAATAAGCCAAAGGCCATGGTAGCCACTTGGTCTGATGAAGACTCAAGTGAGAAGGAAGAAGAAGAAAAATCCTCAAGTTCTGAAAGTGAGGAAATTTGCTTCATGGCGAATAGTTCAGATGGAAAGGTAAGTACATCCTTCGACGACTATTCAATTGAGGATTGGCAAGATGCATATGCTGAGCTTGTTGAAAAATATTCTGTATTAAGAAAGAAAACAAGCATCTCAAAAAGAAAATGGAAAACATCATGAATAACTATTCCTCAAACAAAAGAATTTGTGAATTAGAAAATGAGGTAGCTGAACTTAATGAAGAAAAAGAAAATCTCCTGAACTTAATTGATGAGCTTAAGCTTGCCTCTCAAAAGGCCACCCATGAATTTAAGAACTGTCTAAAAAGCTGGAAATGGAAAACAAAGATAAACAAAAAAGATTGAAGAAATCAAATCTTAGAAAACCAGCTAAAAGGAAAAGATGAAGTCATTCAAACCTTCACAAAGGTAAAGACAATTTGGAGGCCTTGCTGGGAGCTAAAATGAAATCAATTTCTCATGGACTAGGATTCAATAAGCAAAATCTATGAAAGACAAATTTGGTGAGAAAAAGGATAAAGCACCATTGATTAAATTTGTCAAAGGTCCTAGTCTTGAGAACACTGAAATTAAGCAACATCAAGCAAAACAACAAAAATTCCAAAAACTCAGAACGAAAAGAAGTCAACCAGGTCGACAAGTTACCTGACAGGTCGACACCAGTCCACAAGAAGAAGGATTCTGTGACTGCTGTGTCGACACCATCAAGGAAAGGTCGACCTGCTCAACATCAACAAACACAAACCACAAAAAAAAAATTCAAATAAAAATTTGAAAAATAATAAAAATTCAAAGGAAGTCATTCATAAAAACCTTGGACCTCCAAGACAGCATATCAAGCTGAATGGACCAATTCTTGTAACCAATGGTATCACAATCCATGTTGGTATCATCCCCATTCATCTATCCAAATTTCTTGATGTACCAACAGAACCCTTGGATTCCACCTCCTCATCTAAACTCTCATGTTCAAATGAAAAACTCCCCTCCTACTGAAACAAGAACACTGGTGTTTTCATTCCTAAGGGAAAGAATAAATTGAAAAAGATAGAGACACCATGTAATAAAACAAAATAAAAACAAATCAAATTTGGGTGAGAAAAGATTTGATGACTATGTTCAAACATTCTGATGGTCCCAACACTGTTTGGGTACCAAAATCTTCTCTCCACTGATTGATTTTGCAGGAAGGTCGTACACCCAATTCAAATGTGTGGTTCTTTGACAGTGGGTGTTCACGACACATGACTGGAGACAAAGTCAAAATTTCATTCCTGATTGAGAAGGAGGGAGGTTCAGTAACTTTTAGATGTAAAAATAAAGGAAAGATCATTGGATCTGGAAAGGTTGGTCAATCTTCCTCAAACTCTGTTGATAATGTTTTGTTAGTTGATGGTCTAGATTACAATTTGCTGAGCATTAGCCAACTATGTGACAAAGGTCACAAAGTTGTGTTTGAATCTGATTTCTTCAAGATAATTGACTCATCAACTAATAAAATAAAATTCTTTCAAAAAGGGAAAACAATGTTTACATGATCAACCTCAATAAAAACTTTTCTGAAAATCTTTGCTTTGTTGCCAATAAAGATGAAATTGCATGGACTTGGCACAAAAGACTTGGCCATGTAAGTTTCAGAACAATGAATAAATTGTTAATGCTGAATTTGGTTAAGGGTCTTCCTGAATCTTCCTCTAACATTGAAAATCAAGTTTGTGGGATTTGTGCCCAAGGAAAACAAACCAGGAAATCTTTTAAAACCTTCAATGAGGTACTCACATCTAGGCCACTAGAATTACTTCACATGGACCTCTTTGGCCCAACAAGAACTCTAAGTCTAAGTGGCAAGAGATATGGGTTTGTGATCATTGATGATTTTACTAGATTTACTTGGGTTATCTTCTTGTCCCACAAAAGTGATACCTACCTTGAGTTCAGGAATTTCTGTACCACTGCCTTAACAAATTATCCATATAAATCAAAATATTTTGACTGATCATAGGGGTGAGTTTGAAAACAAATCATTTTCTGATTTATGTACTGAACTTCACATATTTCACAAGTTTTCTTCACTAAGAACTCCAGAACAAAATGGAGTTGTGGAAAGAAAGAATAGAACTCTTGTGGAAATGGCTAGATCCATGCTCCTTGAAAGCAATTTGCCCAAATCCTTCTGGGCTGAAGATGTAAATACAGAAAACTACATTCTCAATAGAACATTGGTCAGACCAAACATCAGGAAAACCCCTTATGAATTGTTGAAAGATAAAAAGCCAATTGTGTCTTACTTCAAAATCATTGGATGTAAATGTTTTGTACACAACAATAATAAAGAAAATCTTGACAAGTTTGATGCTAAAAGTCAAGAAGCCACTTTCTTGGCTATTCAGAAGTGTCAAGAGCTTTCAGAGTGTACATTCTCAAAAATAAAACTGTTGAAGAATCTCCACATGTTATCTTTGATGAAATTCCTTTTCAACTAATAATTCTAAATCTTGCAGGGAAAGTCAAGACAGTGAAGAGGATGATTTCATTGTGGACTCTTCACCAACTGTTGAGGAACTTGAAGACATTGGTGAGAACTTGAACATCCAGTCACCATCTTCAAGTGGATCAGGTAATGTTGTTCCAGATTTAAGTACCCCTCAATAGGTAATTTCTGAGCATAAAATTTTGAGAGATCACCCATTGGAAAATGTGGTTGGCAATTTGCATGATAGAGTTAGGACTAGATCATCATTCCTGCATGTTATTGATGAAGACCCACTAGCTCTAATTTCCCAAATTGAACCAAAGTCAATTGATGAAGCTTTATTAAGTTCTGATTGGATCAATGCAATGCATGATGAACTTCATCAATTTGAAACAAATCAAGTATGGGAATTAGTACCTAGACCTAGTGACCAAACAGTCATTGGCACTAGATGGGTTTTCAAAAATAAATTGAATGAAAATGGTCAAGTCATTAGAAATAAAGCTAGACTACTTGCAAAGGGGTGCAATCAAGAATTTGGAATTGACTTTGAAGAATCATATGCCCCTGTAGCTAGACTAGAAGCTGTTATAATTTTCCTTGCTTTTGCATCCTCCATGAAATTTAAAGTCTATCAAATAGATGTCAAAAGTGCATTTCTAAATGGATACATAAAGGAAAAAGTTTTTGTTGAACAACCTCCAGGATTTGAAAATGAAAAACATCTGAATCATGTTTTCAAGCTTCATAAGGCTCTCTATGGTCTTAAACAAGCTCCAAGAGCTTGGTATGACCGTTTGAGTTCCTTTTTGCTTGAAAAAGGATATTCTAGAGGAAATGTTGATCAAACTTTGTTCACAAAAATAGTTAATAAACAAATAATTGCAGTCCAAATTTATGTTGATGACATAATATTTGGATGAACCAATAAAAACCTGTGTACTGAATTTTCAAATCAAATGAAAACTGAATTTGAAATGAGCTTAATGGGAGACTTACAGTTTTTCTTGGGATTGCAGGTTAAGCAAACAAATGAGGGGATCTTCATAAGTCAAACCAAGTATGTCAAGGAACTTCTGAAAAGGTTTGACTTCCAGAACCTCAAGCACTCAAACACACCCATTGCAATTAATGCTAAGCTAGAAGAAGACTCACTTGGTAAGTCAGTAGACCCAAAGACATACAGAGGTATGATTAGCTCTCTACTCTATCTTACAACTTCTAGACTTGATAGTCAGTTTAGTGTGTGTTTGTGTGCTAGATTTCAATCAAATCCTAAGGAAAGTCACATGTTAGCTGTTAAAAGAATTTTCAAATATCTTGTTGGAACATGTGACATTGGAATTTGGTATCCTGTTGGTTGCAAGTTAGATTTGATTGCCTATTGTGATGTTGATTATGCTGGATGTAAATTAGATAGAAAAAGCACAAGTGACTTGTGTTTATACTTAGGTGGTGGCCTAATCTCTTGGGCTTCTAAGAAGCAACACTCAGTGGCTCTATCAACTGCAGAGGCTGAGTATGTTGCAGCAGGTAGATGTGGAACTCAAATTCTTTGGGTGAAACATTAACTTCTTGATTATAACCAAGAGTTAGGTTGTGCTCCCATTCTATGTGACAACACAAGTGCAATAAATCTGTCTAAAAACCCAATTCAGCATTCAAGAACAAAACATATTGAAGTTAGGCATCATTTCTTGAGAGATGAGGTAGCAAAGAAATCCTTTGAACTCTACTTCATAGAAACTGAAAAACAAATTGCTGACATCTTCACCAAACCTCTTCCTGACAGTAGATTCTCATCTTTGAGGAGAGAGCTTGGCCTTTGTAAATGTCCATTTTCTTGATCTCTCTCATTGGGTTTGGGTTGAGTGTTAGGCATTTTCTGAGGGGGAGTTCTTTGTATCATCATCATCCTTTGCTCTCTTGATTCATATTGCTCATATCTCTCTCCATTTCACATCCATTTCTTTTTGACAATGGATTCTTCACCTTACATTGTGTTGAATTTCTTGGTATATCAAATGGTGACTTGGAGAAGGACAAGTTATGCTTGTCTGGACACTTTCACTATGCGAGAGTATGTGTCTCTGCCAAGTACCAAGAAATGAAAATGCAATTGTTGAGGGGGAGCTTTTGTTGTTCAAAGAGAATCATTTCTGATTTCAAAATTCTTGCATGTCTTTAGTTTGATGAAAAGTGGTTGGAATCCTCATCTCAGGGGGAGCTAGAGAATTCACAAGTCATTTCTTTTGAAAAATTTAACACTCTTCTTGAATTACATCAATTTCCTTGCATGATGTCCTCATTTAGGTGTCTAGAGTCTCAAAATGATTCTTTGAGTGATCTACTATAATTTTTTTTGTCAACTCTCATCTATATTCTTCAAAACTACAGAAATTCAAATCTCTTTCAAAGACTGAAAGATAATGTGTATCTTGAATTTAAACATTTCTTAGTTTGCAATTGATGTTGGATATAAATGATTTCAGTTTTTTACAAAACTCTCCAAAAATTGATAATTCAACAGAGCAATGGCACATATGCTGAGAAACAACACACCTTCATAATGAATGAAGTGCCATGTATGTCATGAGGCATTACTGCTATCTCTATTCAAAGGGGTTCAAAATAAAAATACTTTAAAAAAAAAAATTGCTTTTTGATGATGACTGAGTAACTGGAAATATTGGTGTTTGATAAATGTATATTTTCATGTCAAAAGGTCATCATTTACCCCTTGAGACTTGATAATAGGTAAATCTTTAGTATCCAGAGACTATGGTGTGTAAGAAACATTAGTTCTTGAGTGAACAAGATTTGTCACATTTGATAGTTTGATTCAAAAACAAATGTCTATCAAAGGAGAATTATTTAAAAGGATTATCCCTATCCATCATCACACTTGATTTCACTCTAAAAGATATTTATTTTTTTTGAATTTGAAGAATATGGTAGTTTGTAGTTGATTGTTGGATGTATTATATCCCTCAAATTATCATTTTAATGGCTCAAGTCTCTGAATGATCATATCCTGTTGGATGTTGTGTAAAACTTGAATTGTGTTGAATTTCTGAAAAATATGACAAATGAATTTTTAAGCCTCTTAAAAATCCTTGAAATGATAATTCCACCCATTTTTATCATTTTAAAGATGTCCCAAAGCTCACCAATTTTTCCCATTCTCACATCTCAACTTTTCATCAGGCCAAGTCGACACTACTCCCATCTAGTGTCCACACACTCTTCAGCCAGGTCGACACTAACCTCTTCTAGTGTCGACACATACCCCTCCCAGGGTGATTCAAGGCGTGGGCTCCGGTTAAGGGTTTTCTTGTTCCTGCGGAACACTGCACCTTCGAAACCCTTTTTCTATGCAGGTCTACCCCATGGCCGTCCTCCACCTTTGAATCTGGCAACCATTCCACCTTCTTCCCTCCTCCAACCCATCCTTGTCTTCTTCCTTTCATTCCTTCCTCTCCATCCTCTGCTCTTCCACTCTCTCTTGCTTCCATGGCACCCAAGCAAGCCCCTCGCCGTGGAGCAAGGTCCAGGGCCACAGCTCGGCCCATTCCGGCGGAAGAAGCACCTCCTACTGAGAGGAGAAGCAAGAGGCGCCATGACCCTGCAGAGTAGCCAGGGCCTTCCTCTGCATCTCCTTCCTCTGCCAAGAGAGGTAGGACATTCTCTGTTCAAGGTAGGGGGTCCGCAAACCCTAGACGTCGAATTTTGGTCTCTTCTCCTGACGCTTCTTGAAGGATCGAAAAGGATGTGGACAAGATCTAGAGGGGGGGGGGTTGAATAGATCTAGACCACTATTGCGGAAGCTTAGTCAATTTTGAAAAACTCTTTGAATCAGAGACAATTTGAAAACGAATTTCACAGATCTGAAGAGAGATTAAGTGAGTTGTGCAATCAGAGTGTGTGAACATGTTAATTAGATGTGAATTTGAGAGATCCTATGCATTCATCTAACGCCAAGAGAATTCAAATCACAATCAAACCACCGCTCAGAGATTTTTAGGTGGTTCGGAAATCACACCATGTGATTCCTACATCCACCCCTCACACAGTGAGGATCCACTAACAAACATGGGTACACCACACCCACTGCAGCCTGACAACTCCAACAACCTGAGTTTACAACTCACACGACCTCTAGAGCAAGACTACTCTAGAACCTGAGCAAGACTGCTCAACTACAACCTGAGTACACGACTCAAAACCACTGAGCGCAAAGGCTCACAAACAACTTGCTAGAAGGAACACAAGACTCAGATCCTCTAGCAATAGATCTGATCTATCAAGAGTTAATTCATGAGACTTATGCAACAACTCATGCACAATCTCAGAATCACTTAGAAGAGACAAAGGGAAATGAAGAATTGTATAAAAAGTCCTTGCTCTTCAACTATACTCCCTTGTAGAAGATCGAATTTCAAAGTGGCTTGAATTCTTGAAGTCCCTGGCCGATGCTCTGCACTCTGAACTTTGGGATCTTCCTTAAAGCCTTCTCAATCGATTGCTTCCACTCGATCTGCTTCCTTGAAGTGATCCAATTGCATCTTCAATGATCAAACTCCACTTCTCATGCTTGGACAGATGAGAATTGGCTTGAGGAAACACCAGGAGAGCAGGAACAGGGAGGAGAACTCTTCTTGCCGTCAAAAAGACTTCTGGGAGGCTCTGAAAGGGTTCTCTTGTGTTGGATGGCCAATTGGAGGATATTTATACCCTAAATAGTCCAAAGGTACCCTTGGGGTACGTGGGCACACGATCCAATGCCAATCCATCAATTCCCTAGGGTGCCACGTGTCCAGGAGAGACTTTAAGTCATAAAGTTTTCAGAGTGTGTCGACTTGACTTGGTCTAGTGTCGACACACTGTCTCAGACTGGCAAATTGACTTCCCTGGGAGAGGTCTCTAGTGTCGACACTATTTCATCTCGTGTCGACACACAGGTGAATATTGCAAAACAGGCCTTATGGGAGAAGTCTCTAGTGTCGACCTGACTGCATTTGGTGTCGACCTGATGTAGAAGCCTGTTGACATGTTTCTCTGGGAGCTGTCTCTAGTGTCGACCTGACTTGGGCTAGTGTCGACACTAGTTGACCATTTCTTCATCTTTTGGCTTAGGACTTGGAGCATTGTGTCGACACCAGTATGGTGTGTGTCGACACTACCCTTGCAATAAAAGTTTGTCCCTGAGAAATAAACATATAAATCATTAGTCCATTGATTTATCATGAATATAAATGATAAATATGTTTGGAAACATGCTTTTTAAATGTGGTCATAACATGTGTGGTGCATCTAACATGTTCCAGTTATTTTGTATTAAAATCACATCTTGTCATCATCAAAATATGAGGGGAAATGAATTATATTCACACTCAACCCAACACTTCTGAGGAATCATCCTCCTCATCTTCTGAGGCCACCCCTTCCAAGTCAGTTAGTGAAGGGAAGATGCTTTGAAACCTAGGGCAGTTGATTTGATAGATACTCAGTTAGCAGCTGCATTTCCAAAAATTCATAGTTTCTTCTCATTTCAAACTTGGTTACCTTTTATCTCTGAATTTCGGATCATTTATCCTCGTCTTGTCCAAGAATTCTACATGAATTTGGAATGCACTGATGTAGGTTACAAATCTGAGGTCAAAGGTGTTCTGATTGATATGCCCACAGCCTTAGCAGCCACCCTATTTAAAATTCCAGATGAAGGAGCCGATTACCACAATTTTGAGTTTGACCTTCATGAAGCTTACACTATCTTGACTGGATTGCAAGCTGATGAGTCTGATCCCAGGCAGACACATGTCACCAAGTTCAACACAAACAACTTTAAACCTGTTTTGAGAGTTATCCATCACATTCTCACCACTATCATCACACCTCAAGGTGGTGGAAGGGATAGACTCACGGATATTCAGTGGTTTGTCATCTATTGCATGAAAAAGAACATCAAGGTCAATCTCCATGTCATAATGTACCAAATCATTTTTGAGACAACCAGGAAAGATCTCCATAGATATCTTCCTTATGCAGCTCACTTGACTCCAGTCTTTAAGCATTTTGGTGTGTCTCTAGCTAATGAGAAATCTAAGCCGATTCCCAAATCCAACATCTACTGTTTCAAGCATGTTCAAAAGTTCATGGGATTCAGGCTTGAGGGTGACCAAGTGAGGAGAGGGCCAGTAGTTGTTGAGGCCCCAATTCCTGAGGCTCTAGAGGTAGTGATACCTCCTCCTGAGGACCAGCCTCCAGCTAATGAGGACCAGCCTCAAGCTCATGAGGACCAGCCTCACATTCCAGAGGAACAACCTCTAGCTCCTGAGGATCAGCCTCACACTGAACGTGAACATCAACTACCCCAGGATGCACCTCTCACTCCTCCATTTCATAACTCTTCACCCACACATCTTGCCCAGGATACTCCTACTTTCACTCCCCAACCTCAAGTTCAAACCTCCTATGCTTTTAGTGGACCTTCTGTACCACAAGAATTATACTCATTTCTGAATGAAAAATTTGATGCCTTCAACACCTCAATTCTGCACATGACAGAGAATTTTGAATTGAAGGTACAGAGGTTGGAGAATACAATGTCTGCAAAATTCATTGAGCAAAAAGCAGCCTCAGATCATGCAGTCCAAAGGTTTAATAGGTTCATTGGAACCCCAGCAGATGCTTCTATTGAGCTGAAAGAACACCAAGATAAGTTGGAAATGGTCCTTCAGGGAATTTTGGCAAATTCCCAGGCTGATATATTCAACACCAAGGAGACACTGACCCAGATTTCCAAGACAAGATTATCATTTGCTGATTTGGTTAATGACTTGGAAAGCATGAAAAATCTGTCAGCTCACATTGACAGTGAAATGACTGACCTCAAGAAGGAGCTGAAGAACATCAACAAATATGGTCTTGGCAGTTCATTTTCTAGTGCACAACCTTCTTCAGTTGACTTGTCCACACTTCAGTACACAATGTCTGATAATAGTCAACAGCTAGAAGAAATAGTTCACACTAGACTATCGACCATGCAAAAGCAACTTCATACAAATCTTCATGCCATGGATTCAAGACTCAAGTCCATTGAAGCCATTCTACTTCCTATTCCTCCTCCTCCTCCTGCTTAATGTATCTTATTTTGATGATGTCAAAGAAGGAGAAAGATAGAAAGTTTCTTTTGGAATGATGTTTTTCTATTTGGATGATTGTAAAGCTTTTCTGAAATGTCTCCTTTTGATGATTGTAATGCACATATCTTTGTGAATGAAATGACTTTTGTTGGATGAAATGAAAAGAAACATCTTTTTCTTTAATGTGATTGAATTTTGAATGAGTGTCATGAATGAATGGATGCTTGTTAAGCTGCTTGGCCTTTTTGTGAAAATAGTTCATTAGTAACAATGTGTCTCTAATGTGTACAAATTTCAAATGTTACTAAAATATTTTCAAAGGTCTTTGACAAGTGTGAATAAATAAAAAGGAAATGAAACATAGCTCATGTTTATCAATGTCTTTCAAATTGAGTAATTGAGTAACTAAACTTAAAATCACATTTCATTGAAACCTTGAATTTTCATATGAACTTAATATTGCCATCATCAAAAAGGGGGAGATTGTTGGGTTGAGTGTGAAGACAATTCATTTCCCCTCATATTTTGATGATGACAAGGTGTGATTTTAATGCAGAATAATTGGAACATGTTAGATGCACCACACATGTTATGACCACATTTAAAAAGCATGTTTCCAAACATATTTATCATTTATATTCATGATAAATCAATGGACTAATGATTTATATGTTTATTTCTCAGGGACACACAATTTCTTCAAGGGTAGTGTCGACACATCCCATACTGCTGTCGACACAATGCTCCAAGCCCTAAGCTAAAAGATGAAGAAATGGTCCAGTAGTGTCGACACAAGATCAAGTCAGGTCGACACTAGACCCAATTCCCAGTGAGCCCTCTCAACAGGCCTGGATAGTGTGTCGACACTAAGCCAGATGGTGTCGACACTAGACACCTCTCCCAGAAGGCTTGTTTTGCAGTACTCTCCTGTGTGTCGACACGAGATGATGTGGTGTTGACACTAGAGACCTCTCCCAGGAAAGTCAGTCTGCCAGTCTGGGATAGTGTGTCGACACTAGACCAAGTCAGGTCGACACACTCTGGAAACTTTATGACTTAAAGTTTCTCCTGGACACGTGGCACCCTAGGGAATTGCTGGATCGGCCTTGGATCGTGTGCCCACGACCCCCAAGGGTACATTTGGACTATTTGGGGTATAAATACCCTCCTATTGGCCATCCAACATAAGAGAACCCTTTTCAGAGCCCTCCAGAAATCCTTTTGGTGGCAAGAAGAGTTCTCCTCCCTGTTCTTGCTCTCCTGGTGATTCCTCAATCCAATTCTCATCTGTCTAAGCATGAGAAGTGGAGTTTGATCACTGAAGATGCAATTGGATCACTTCAAGGAAGCAGATCAAGAGGAAGCAGTCGATTGAGAAGACTTCAAGGAAGATCCCAAAGCTCAAAGTGCAGAGTATCAGCCAGGGACTTCAAGGAATCAAGACTCTTCACAATTCGACCTTCTACAGGGAGTATATCTGAAGAGAAGAGATCATTCATACAATTCTTCATTTTCCCTATTCTCTTCTGAGTGATTCTGAGATTGTGCATGAGTTGTTGCATAAGTCTCATGAATTAACTCTTGATAGATCAGACCTATTGCTAGAGGATATGAATCTTGTATTTCTTTCTAGCAAGTTGTCTGTGAGCCTTTGCGCTCAGTGGTTTCTGAGTCATTTGCTCAGGTTGTGGTTGAGCAGTCTTGCTCAGGTTTCTAGAGTAGTCTTGCTCTAGAGGTAGTGTGAGTTGTAAACTCAGGTTGTTGGAGTTGTCAGGCTCCAGTGGGTGTGGTGTACCCAAGTTTGTTAGTGGATCCTCACTGTGTGAGGGGTGGATGTATGAATGACATGGTGTGATTTCCGAACCATCTAAAATTCTCTGTGCAGTTGTTTGATTGTGGTTTTAATTCTCTTTGCGTTAGATGCATGCATAGGATCTTTAAAATTCACATTTAATTAACTTGTTCACACACTCCGATTGCACAACTCACTTAATTACTCTTCAGATCTGTGAAATATGTTTTTCAATTTGTCTCTGATTCAAGAGTTTTTCTAAATTGGTTATGCTTCTGCAATAGTTGGCCTAGATCTATTCAACCCCCCTTCTAGATCTTGTCCACATCTTTTCTCGATCCTACACATGGTGCGGTGAGGACGTGGGAGATGCAGGCTGATAGGTGGCGGGGTTTGCTTTCTGCGTGAAGGTGTGCCATGTGCTCATGTGGGACTTGAGCGAGGATGGTGAACGTGGGTGGAAGAAGGAAGTGAGATTTTAATGGGTTATAAATGTATTTATCATTGGATGTTGGAATTTTTTATTGGTTGGATAATGGTGTTTGCATGGGAGGTCACGCGGGTTTTAATTGTGGATATGGTATGGGTTTAATTAAATGGGTTCCGTTTATTTATAAGTTACATGGTATGTCTGGTGGTTGTGGGTATTCTAATTAATTTATTATTTTTATTTTGGATTGGATTTGGGATTTTAATTACTGCATTTTTAATTAATTAATTTTAGGTGGGCTTAATTGTTGGGTTCTCATGTGGGAGAATGTTGGGTTTACATGAGAATGTTACGTTGACATAATGGTATGTTTGTTTTTGATGATGATATTTCATGAACAATACAAATTGATGTGATGTGAATATGTGAAACATAATGAGAATGTTAAGTCAAGAAAATGTTAATCAAGAAAAGCAAATGCTAATCAAGAAAAACATGTTTAACTTTTTGTTTTATATCTTCATTATATCTCACTAATAATGTTCTTAAATGTAGGTGAGATTGCATGCAAGATAAAGCCCAAAATCCAAGTGCAAAAGAACAAGACAAGTTGCTGAAATAGTGCACCTGTCAACAGATGAATAGTGCATCTGTCAACAGATGATAGTGCATCTGTTGACAGATGATTTTCGCCTGTCGACAGATACACACAGAAATGGTTTCCTGGAAGGCCAGTCTTCTGGATTTTGCAAACCTGTCAGCACCTGTCGACAGCAGCAAGTCGGCTGTCGACAGACGGAGTTTTGGGAAGATCTTATGGCCAGGATATGATCTATATTTGGGTGTTTCCTTTTACCACAACTCTCCATACTTAAACACCCTTATATAAAGATCGTTTTGGAGGTATTTTCGCAGCAAGGCAGCCTCCACACCAAAACCCTAAGCAAAGATCAAGAAGAGAGGTTTTTCTCTGCTGCTCTACTTTAACTCTCTGCTCAGAACAAGGAAGATCCATTCGACGAGCAGGATTGAAGCTGGTTTGTCCTCAAGTCAAGCTTCTCCATCATCACATGGTCTTCAACGACGTGAAGCTTGAAGTATTCTGGACGAACTCACAGAAGAGTTTACATATTGGATTTGATACTCAACTCAGAACTCTTCTTTATTTTTATTTTCATATCTTTGTGTGTGTGTGGATTGTTGTTCTGGTTGCGTGTTTGCATCAGACAATGTGTGTGGTGTGTTGGTCAGATCAAGGCTAGAGGATCTGATCTATTGTGGACGATCTAGCGTGTGTGTGTGGTTGAGCCGATGTGCTCGTGTGTGTGTTGTACTCAGTTCTTGAGTAGTGTGTCCTCACTGTGTGAGGGGTGGAGATAGGAGTCATGTGTTGTGATCTCCGAACCACCTAAAAAATCCCTTGTGCACTGTGGTTTGACTTGTGGTTTGCATTGTGTTGCGCTAGATGCATGCCTAGGGATTTCGTTTACACACTACTTGTTAATTAGTTCACACACATTACATCAGATCAAATGGGTCTTAATTGAGTAGATCTTTTAATCCGAAATAGTTTTTAAATTGCTTAAGTTTTTGCTGCAAATCTATTCAACCCCCTCTTCTAGCTTTGCCATAACCGAATATCTGATCCTAACAATTGGTATCAGAGCAGGTTCTCTGTTCATCAGTTGTATTTTGGGAGATCTGTCCTTGTGTGCTTTACTGCTCTGATTCCTAACAATTGATTCTAAATCTGACTTGATTTGCTTGAACTGATTGATTGCCTTTTGATCTCACTCAATATTTTGTTGATTGGTCTAATCATCTGAAACATATTAAAAAATATGGCTAAGTTCTCAAGCATCATAAATAGACCTATGATAATTGAGTTTGATGACAAGGTTGATAAAATGCAGGTCTCCTCTATGAAAACATGCAAGTCTAGAAAGGGAACGAAAGAAAAATGCTACATGGCTCATGGTAGCTCAAGAGGCTCTTCCCGTTCAAACGAATCTGAAGGATCACATCTGTCAGAGAAGTCAAGAAACTCTCAAAGGTCAGGTAAATCCAATTCAGATCCATTTGATGCATCAATATCCAATTCTGATTCAGAGGATGATATTTCCTATGATGAATTGATGGAATGCTATGAGCACTTTTCCAATCAACTTAAGAAGGTAAAAGCTCAAAACAATAAGCTAAAAGAAAAATTGGATAAGAATGAAATGAGAATTGATAATGCTCAAGCATTCTATGAAGAAAATGAAAAATTGAAAATGGAGAATGAAAAATTGGAAAATGAAGTCAAAAACTATGGAATCATGTCTTCTAAATTGAAAGAAGATCAAGACCAGCTTGAATCTGAAAATTTTGATTTGAAAAATGAAAATGAAAAATTGATTGATCATAATGAGAATCTCAAATTTGATAATGATCAATTGAACAAACAAATCTCCAACATGGGTCATGATCACCAAATAAAAGAAAAATGCAATCAACTGGTTGAGGAAAATAATCATCTCAAAAAGAAGATTGAAAATTTGTATCATGACAGACCATTAAATGATGAATGGAACAATTTTAAGAAGACAATTGCTGACTTGGAAAATCAAGTTGTTCAAGGTGAAATTGAAAAGAATAAAATACAAAATGGTCTGGATGTCATGAAAAACCAACTTCTAAATTCTGAAAAAGAAATTGTTGCATTGAAAGCTGAAAAGAAAAAATTGAACAAAAGTGCTGCAAAAAGGAAGAATCATGTTTCAATTGAAAACCAGAAAAAGAAAATTGAGAAGAAAACAAGAGTCTACAGGGTCTCTACACCTCCTCCAGAGGCCCAGAATGTTTCAAGGAAATCTCCAACTCCACATCACGCCAAGAGATACCAAAGGGTACCATCTCCTTCTTCTCAATCCAAGGATAGTCAAAGGTACTCTAAAGGACCTTAGAGATTCCAGCAAACGCATTCATACTATGGTAAGATTCAGGTAAATGCTCAACCCATTTGTTTTAAATGCAATAGGCCTGGTCATCTTGCTAAATTCTGCTTGAATAAAAATCAACACTGTCATAATCATGCCAAACCAGTCCAATGCTTCACATGTCATAAAATTGGTCATATTTCTAAGAACTGTTGGCATAAAAACCATGATTCTGTGCATGCTTCAAAGCTCCATAATAATCCATGTGTTCATACACACAAGGATAAACATCATGTTCATAAAGATCAAATTTTTCATGTATCTATGAATAGGAAAACTGCACAAAACAATAGAAATCCAAAAACCAAATCGCTTTGGATTCTGAAATCTTCATTGTTAGATCCTAACATTAATGTCATTGCAGGACCCAAGCAAGTGTGGGTCCCAAAACAAGCTTGATCAACAAGCTGAGATGTCTTGCAGCCAAAAATTAGAAATGAATTCATGCCATTGGCTGTGCAAGGCATGAAATGATGGAGAACAAAGGTAAATTTTTATTGAGACTGTGATTCAAGACTGTTCAGGTAAAATCTCTTTATCACTTCATTTTTGAACTGCAAGAATTGAAATGGATCTTTACCTTTATCTGAGCAATGAAAATGTGTCTTAATGCTACCCCTACATAACAATGCCTCTTAGCAGTTGGAATCAGGTCATCTTGCTTGCATAACTGTGCACATGATCTCTTGGTATATCAAATGATGACATGTGGAAAAACAAGTTATGCTTATTTGGAAACTATCATTATGCGTGAGTAAAATACTCCGCCAAGTACCAAAAGTCATGTTATGCATAAGGCTAATTATGTTCTACTTTTTATGCATGTGTTATGGGGGAGTAAATTTTGAACATGCTTATGGTTGCTCTTTTGTGTGCAAATGCTTGAATGATGAGTTATCATATGCACACTCTATGGCGGAGTAAGTTAAGGCTAGGTAAGTGAAATTCATAAGGGATACCCTTCATACTCAATGTGTATTTATCCCTCAATCTTATGGTTCAAGTCACTCTCAATTCAAAGCCTTAAAGCTAAAGTTTCAAAGCTCCTGTCGACATCCCTGAACCACACTGTCGACAGATATGACTTCACAAAAACCAATTTTTGAACTCTGAGTGTTTCTGTCGACAGACGAATTCCATCTGTCGACAGCCGAGCACAGTTCTTGACCTCCCAAAACCAAGTCTTTCAGGTCTGTGTGCATCTGTCGACAGGAACTCCCTTGCTGTCGACAGATACACATTTCAATGATAAATCTTCATCTTCTCTAATCCTTACCTTATGAGTATGTTCATATTATTGATACAAGGGGAGAATTTGGACTTAATATTCATTGCAACCTTTCATATTCACATAGTATCAAAGACATTGAATTAATCACAATGATTTTGATATAATATTTTGTACTTGAGTCTAGGTTGTGTCATCTAGAAAACATTGATCAAATCTAATGATTTTAACCTAACTCACTTGAATAACTCCCCTGTGGATTATCATGTTTCTAAAATGGTTTGATAAGTAAGAAGGTTTTTGAACTTAATGTTTTACATTAACCATTGAAATTAAATAACCATTGACCTTGATTGTTAAAAAAAAAAAGGGAAAAAAGGAGAAAAGCTACCTATTTCAAACACTCAAAAGTTCATAAAAAGTATTTGAAATGGGACAAAGGCAGAGCAATGATGAGTATCACTGAGTAACTGGGGACATGGGCATCACAAATGTCTATCTTCGCGTAAAAAAAGTCTTTTCATTATCTCTGAACAATAGTATGATGGTCACTCACACTGAGTAACTGGGGGTACGGGCATCCCTTATGTCTACCTTCACGTCAAAAGGTGAAAGTGATCCTAATTACTACTTTTCCCACATTAACTTGACAAAAGAAATTGTTCAAATGCTTGAAATAGAGTGGAGCCTCCAAGATTTAAATCAAGGGCAATGGATTGTCAATTGTCAAATGTTTATGTGGACATTACCTTCCTTTACCACCTGAAAATCACCACTAAGGTATATGATTTTCTTTAATGGTTTTATTCAAGGGGTTATTTTACTTTCATATGTTTTTTGGACGATGTATCCTAAATGCTATAACTTGAGATTCCCAGAGTATTATCTCTTAACCATTGTAGAATTTTTACGTGTCTTAATACTAGTGTCTATGACATCTTGCAATGGGTATAAACCAGTTCTCAACCTTAAGATTCTAATTGAACACTCATTCCCCACTCATATCTTTCACAATTTAGTTATGTGGTCGCACAATTCTTTGCTTCATTCTTATCCAATTGTGCATGACTTATCTTTTTAGATGTTGCCAAAAGGGGGAGAAACATCAATTGTAAGTTTTGTCATCATCAAAAAGGGGGAGAATGTTGGGTTCTCATGTGGGAGAATGTTGGGTTTACATGAGAATGTTAAGTTGACATAATGGTATGTTTGTTTTTGATGATGAGATTTCATGAACAATACAAATTGATGTGATGTGAATATGTGAAACATAATGAGAATGTTAAGTCAAGCAAATGTTAATCAAGAAAAGCAAATGCTAATCAAGAAAAACATGTTTAACTTGTTCTTTTATATGTTCATTATATCTCACTAATAATGTTCTTAAATGTAGGTGAGATTCCATACAAGACAAAGCCCAAAATCCAAGTGCAAAAGAACAAGACAAGTTGCTGAAATATTGCACCTGTCAACAGATGAATAGTGCATCTGTCAACAGATGATAGTGCATCTGTCGACAGATGATTTTTGCCTGTCGACAGATACACACAGAAAATGGTTTCTTGGAAGGCCAGTCTTCTGGATTTTGCAAACTTGTCAGCACCTGTCGACAGTAGCAAGTCGGCTATCGACAAACGGAGTTTTGGAAAGATCTTATGGCCAGGATATGATCTATATTTGGGTGTTTCCTTTTACCAGGACTCTCCATACTTAAACACCCTTATATAAAGATCGTTTTGGAGGTATTTTCGCAGCAAGGCAGCCTCCACACCAAAACCCTAAGCAAAGACCAAGAAGAGAGGTTTTTCTCTGCTGCTCTGCTTCAACTCTCTGCTCAGAACAAGGAAGATCCATTCGACGAGCAGGATTGAAGCTGGTTCGTCCTCAAGTCAAGCATCTCCATCATCACGTGGTCTTCAAAGACGTGAAGCTTGAAGTATTCTGGATGAACTCACAGAAGAGTTTACATATTGGATTTGATCCTCAACTCAGAACTCTTCTTTCTTTTTATTTTCATATCTTTGTGTGTGTGTGGATTGTTGTTCTGGTTGCGTGTTTACATCAGACAACGTGCGTGGTGTGTTGGTCAGATCAAGGCTAGAGGATTTGATCTATTGTGGATGATCTAGCGTGTGTGTGTGGTTGATCCGGTGTGCTCGTGTATGTGTTGTACTCAGTTCTTGAGTAGTGTGTCCTCACTGTGTGAGGGGTGGACGTAGGAGTCACATGGTGTGATCTCCGAACCACCTAAAAAATCCCTTGTGCACTGTGGTTTGACTTGTGGTTTGCATTGTGTTGCGCTAGATGCATGCCTAGGGATTTCGTTTACACACTACTTGTTAATTAGTTCACACACATTACATCAGATCAAATGGGTCTTAATTGAGTAGATCTTTTAATCCGAAATAGTTTTTAAATTGCTTAATTTTCCGCTGCAAATCTATTCAACCCCCCTTCTAGCTTTGCCATAACCGAATATCCGATCCTAACATTAATTTGGATGGCTTGGGATTAACATGGCTTACATGCATGGGGTGGCCATGCATGATGGTTGGGATTAAATTGCGTAGGTTTTAATTGGGTTGATTTGTTAATGGATTTTAAATGGTATAAGTGTGGTGGGTTACGCAAGTTTAGTTTGTGTGTGTGGTTTGTTGGTTTTTAGGGGTGGTGTTGAGTTTTTTTTTCATGTGGATTTTTACGGTTTATGTGATTTTTATTTATTGTGTTTTAAGTTGGGTTTAAATGGATATTATGGTTTGGTTTATTTATGTGGGTTTGATTTTTAATTATTTTAGTTGTTGAGTTTTAATCAGATTGGGTTTTATGTGGATTTTATGGAACTCAGCTATGGGTATGGGTTTTGTGACTTTTGTATTATTTAGTTCATTTTATTTAGATTTTAAGTTGGGTTTTAGTTGATGGGTATGATTAGTTTATTTATTGAGTTTTATGTGTTTTATGTGTGAGCTATATTTTAATTGTTGTTTTTTTATGGATTTAGATGGTTGTGCTCTTTAATTAATAAATATTTTATAGGTCTTGGTTAATGTTGGTTTACGTGGTGGTGATGGATTTTATTTTATGTAGGTTTTACAGATTATGTGATTTTTTTGTTTATTTGGATTTTAAGTTGGATTTAAGCATGGCACTGAACACACACGCACGAGACAGCTGGAAGGTGACGAAAATGCTGAACACGCAAGCACCACACACTATGCAAGAGATAACAACAGAAGAGGCTGGCACTAGGAAATGTATAGGCGATATACAACTGTGTCGTCAAAAGATTTTGACAACAGTAAATTCTACGGCTCAAACATGTCCGGTGACCAACCTCTTGTCATCATAAATGGAGCAACGACAATCGGGCCTGTGACAAGGGCACAAGCTACCCTAGAGATTTTAATGGAGATAACATTGCGCCTACTGAATAATGGGCCTAATGGGCTAAGAAATGAGCCTTGCGAGGATGGTCCAAAAAGGTGCGTCTACCAGAGTAGACGTCCAAGGAGTGTGCCGTTAACAAGGTGTCAGTGGCAATCGATGTTACCGTTTGCATGGGATCTGAGGCAAGTCAACAAATGGTTAAACAAGCCTTATTGGGCCATGAACCACGCGGGGATGGGCCAAATCTCGCATCTACACTACCCCTTCTTACTTTTCAGCTGATTTCCTTAAATGCTTTGAACACTGACAAGATGTGCTTCGTGTTGTGCAGGTGGTGTGACAGCTATACTTGGAGGAGGGAGATGAGGGACAACCTTGGTTGGAGCAGGCCCGCCCCTACTTTGGTAGGGCAACGTCGGTGCATCCTCTCAACCTAGTGCTTCCTCTCCATCTGCATCTGACTCAGCGGTCACTCGTGCTACATCAGAGTGCCATGGAGTTCCCAATCCGAGGCAGGACACCGGCCACTACAAGAAAAAGCGCTTATAGCGACCGATTTAGAGACTGAAAATTTTGGTCCCTAAATAGGGACCGAATACAATCGGTCCCAAAATAAATTTTTTAGAGACCAATTCAAATTCGGTCACTATTCGGTCCCTAAATAGGGACCGAATAGGGACCGAATTCAATCGGTCTTAAAATATAGAGACCGAATATCTTAGTCCCTATTCGGTCCCTAAATAGTGACCGAATAGGGACTGAATTTTATCGGTCCCAAAATATAGAGACCGACATATTTCAGTCCTTATTCGGTCCCTAAATAGGGACCGAATAGGGACCGAATTTAATCAGTCCCTAAATAGGGACCGAATTTAATCGGTCCCAAAATATAGAGACCGAAATATTTCGGTCCCTATTCGGTCCCTATTTTGTGACCGATTAGGGACCGAAACATTTCAGTCTCTATATTTTGGGACTGATTAAATTCGGTCCCTATTCGGTCTCTATATTTTGGGACCGATTAAATTCGGTCCCTATTCGGTCCCTATTTTGTGACTGAAATAAATGAGTCTCTAATTTAGGGACAGAATGATGACTGATTTTATTTCAGTCACAAATTCTCAATGATGAGAGAAAATTTTGTGACCGATTTTGTGATGTCTCAAATTAATACCAAATATGAAGCTATAATCCTAGCATACTTTCACAAGAAAATTATTTAAAGATTTGCATTGTTTCATGTCGGTACCATTTCTGGACATATGTACTCTGACAAGATGTCACTGGATTTTGGTAACGATATTTAATTTGAAATTACCATAATTATCAGAAAATATGTTCATACCAAAAATGTGGATATTGAGAATTTTTGATGCACTGTTAATGAGGTAAATATGATTTATCTAGTTTTAAGACAATTTGTACTTGATAAATATTTATTCAGGAAAATTTTAAATAAAATTTACCATAAACTTACCACTTTGTAATTAGACAGTGGTTGAAATTTTATTTTATTTGGATGTCATTTACATATTAAATTAAGGTTCCAAAGAGACCTAAATGAATAGTAATGTAGTTACGTAAGTTGTTTACGTAAGATTTAACCTGCATCTAAATGTGAATATGTGTAGGTAGTGGTAGGTATGTGTAAAAGTGTATATATTTATTAGTATATATATATATATGTATTAAAAGAAATGATAAAATAATGTCAAAGAAAGGGATAAACTTCCTGCATGCACATATATATGTGTAAGTGTGTGCTTGTTAGTGTCACATGGAGTGTGTGAGGTGTTAGAAGAAAGTGGAGGTAATGATGAGATAGTTACGTGGGAGAGTGTGGAAGTGCTTATATGCATGTGCAAACATATATATATATATATATATATATATACATATATATATATACATAGAAAGGGGTTGGCGGTGGAAGCATTGGGAGAGGAAGAAACGCTAGGAAGGGAGGAGTTTTTGCAAAACGAAAAAGGGCTAACTTGGTTTTCTGGAAATAAAGAAGAAGGAAATAAGGTGTAAGGTACCTTCACATTACCTTTAAGATAATAATTTTTTTTCTTGATCTTTAATCATAAGTCAAGAACTTCAGTTAATATAAATCAAAAACAAATGTTCCATCTGAAGTTTCATTTTTAAAGGCTACTATATGATTTCTGGAATTGTGTGATCATCATGTAGGATTTTTGTATCTCCTTTCCTTCATGTCTCCATCTTTGGTTAGGATCTTGAATATGAGTATCTATCATATTACCCTTTGATTTGCGTGCCATAAAGATCATTAGGTATACTTTTTGGTCTCTTGTGTACGTGTTTTAGCTAATACTCATGTCTTAGGCAAGTGTTCTTGTGAAGGATTCTTCTTCTTCTTCTTTTCTTCTGATTGTGTTCTGGAAATAGTGGTAGTGTCAACACTATCTGTCCAGTAGTGTCAACACTATGTGTCCAGTAGTGTTGACCTATCTATCTAGTAGTGTCAACACTATCTATCAAGTAGTATTGACCTATCTGTCCAATAGTGTCAACACTATCTATCCAGTAGTGTCAACACTATCTATCCAGTAGTGTTGACCTATTTATCCCTTATAGTGTCGACCTATCCCTTCATAGTATCGACCTATACCTTGCTGAGAGTTGACACTATCCTTCAGAGTGTCAACACTCTCTTCTATTCAGGTTGACACACCATGTATTCAAGTCAACCTAACTCCTGTTTCCAGTGACTTAGGTCGACACACTCATGTTCCAGGTCGACACACCCTGTTAATTAGAATTCTTTCTTGAAATAACTTTTACATGAACTGTGATATACTAATTAATTCTAGATTTACTTGAAATAATTATTAAGCTACTCATTCTTCTAAAAAGTGATTTATAATGTATTCATGTATCAGTTCTTACTCGATTTGCTTGTCTCATGTTCTTGAAATTTCACTTGTAATGTCTAGAACTTGGATCTCTAGATCTCTCATGAATTTACAATGCTAGAATGAGCTAATAAAAGGGCACTGACCTGGTCCTGAGAGGAGCACCCAAAAGTACTTGTGCCCATATGGGAGTGTGAATGGTCTGGTGTGGCATATTTACTTGACAATGCATGTCTAACATCCTCACAGTGACATATTTGCTACACTGGTTCAAGATGTTCTATTTTTTGGCGATAAGAACCGACGAAGCGGCCTAGCTCTCCACTTGTGGTAGGAAGTTTTCATTCTATGCGCACTGCGACGTCACCACTTTTCATGCAGTTTGATTATCTATCCAATCTAGATGCACCTCTGCTTCCCATCTCCAAAAGTTTATCTTCGATGTTGTCAGATGTTGGTAATATCATGATACCAAATCAATATTATCGGCACATGCACTTGCATGTGGCATATTTTTTATTTACTTTTAAACATGTTTATATTTCAATTAATAATAATTAAAATACTATAGAAATAAAAAATTATTTATATTAGTATGTAATTTAAAGTTAAAATATGCTCAATATATATTTCATCCATCTAAAAGATATTATAAAATATAATAATTATTTATTGATATTTAAAAATATATACTTAAATATGATATGCATTTTATCTAACTTAGGTCAACAACTATCATAAATACTTAATACACGTATGCACAACACCATCTCCGTCGTATATTTAAATGTAACTTTTATACTAACAAATATGTAAATATATATTCTAATATATGCCATCGGCCCATTTGGGCGTTGACATATGCCCAATCCTACCCCCCTCGCCCTCAACACATAGAACCCTCCACACACAAACCTCGTCGTCGTGGACGACAGAAGCCATCGCCGCCGATGCCTCAATCCGCGGACCTCCCCCTCACCGGCTCGCCAGTCGCCGTCGCGACACCGACCTGACCTGGCCTCTACTGCTGCTCGGCAGAGCCAGAGGCGTAGTGGCCCAACCCTCGCCGCGGATGCCCTCGCCAGTCGCCGCCCTCCTCACTCCTCCCAAAACGAGGTGAAGTGTGAAGATCCCATTCCCATCGCAGTATCAAACCTTCCTCCCCTTTGATAGCTCTGCCTACTAATAATAGAAAATTAACATTTAACTAATGATAGATCTTAATATTGTAAATGTTAATAATAGAAATATTTTGTTCTTTTTATTTGTTTTGAATTTTTGTTGATTTTAATTTATTCTTTTTATTTGTTTTCTATGTAGGTATATATCTATATGTATATATGTATATATCTATGGCATATATCTATATGTAACTATTTATATCTACACCCAAATTCCCGGTTCCCCCTCCGTCGCGCCAAACCCCCAAAATATTCCCCACTTCCTCGACATCCAATCCCTAAATCCCCCTGGTTCCTGCCTTCTCCCTGGTATCCACTCCTTCTCACGCACCCTCCTCCACCTCGTCCGCACCTTCCTCCTCATCGCCTGCTGTCGGGACGAGCGCTCCCTCTCCCTCCTTGCCGAGGTCATCGTCTGGGAAGGCTGCGATGGCCCTGGGCAGTGAAGGCCCTGGGCGGTGGGGCGGAGGCCCAATGGAGGGATGTAAAGGCCATGGGCGGCGGGGTGGACGATGGGGACGCGATGCTCTGCCACCGACGCCACCGACAGTCGCAGCCCCGCCTCCGCCAATGCTACGCCTCGCCGTCACCACCGACGCCGCACCGCCACCGCCACCGCTGCACCACAGGTTCTTTCTCTCACGCACCCCCATCTCGGTCCCTTCCCTCCGTGCGCCAACACCCCCACCCCCACTCCGGCCCCCTCCCTCCCTACACAACCCCACCTCGTCCACCTCCCTCCCTCCCTGCGCACCTCCCCACTCTGCCAACACCCCCACCCGGCCTCCTCCCTCCGCCACCTTGGGAGTGGCGACATCAGCAATGTCTACCTCGCTAAGATCAAGTTCTCCTCCTCCCTCCCAGCCGCCGATCAAGTGCTGCTCCTCCCACCTGTGAGTAGGCTGATGGTTGGGGGGTGGTCTGGGTGTTGCGCAGGGGAGGGGGAAGGGTTCAGCATCAGGGGTTCACGAGGGGCGCCGGTTTGCAGAGTTAGGGTGGGGAGAGTTCTGGCTCCCTGTGTATCTGTATGTGGGTTCGTGTGTGTGGGGGGGGGGGGGGAGGCTGTCTCCCTGTGTATATGTATGTGGGTTCATGTGTGTGTGTGAGGGGGGGGGGAGGCTGGCTCCCTGTGTATCTGTATGTGGGTTCATGTGTGTGTGTGAGGGGGGGGGGGGGGGGGGAGGTTGGATTTGCTGGGTTGCGAAAGAGGGCGAGGGAAGAAGAAGAGGAAGGATGGGTATAGCAAGGTTGTGTGGTCAAAGAAAAAGAAAAGTGGCTTTTATTATCTGCTACACATACTTGAATAATGACGAACTAGGAACGTAGTTCTTTGCTCAATTTTTTATTTTGTTTCTATTAAACTGTGGATCATAAACTTTCTGAATTAAGCCAGTAAGCTGTCTTGTTGCCTTCTATGTTAATATGTGAGATTTTCACTTCCTCCCAAATCTTTAGATCCTCATGAGCTACCATAAGACAGGCTGATGGCTTTCTTGGTGATAATATCATATTTTTCTGGGTCATACATCTTCTTTGAGATATGCAAAAAAAATGTCTGAAGTATTCTTTTACATCTTGGAATAACCTTCATGAAATTTGATGATGGCATTTAGTAATAATTTATTAGGAACTCAAAGATTACCTGGTGCAAAATGGAGACCCTGGACCAGCAAGCAGTGAAGTTTCTCAAGTTGATTTCCCGGTTAATGACCCCCTCCCTCCCTACACAACCCCACCTCGTCCACCTCCCTCCCTCCCCGCGCACCTCCCCACTCCGCCAACACCCCCACCCGGCCTCCTCCCTCCGCCACCTTGGGAGTGGCGACATCGGCGATGTCTACCTCGCTATGATCAAGTGCTCCTCCTCCCTCCCAGCCGCCGTTCAAGTGCTGCTCCTCCCACCCGTGAGTAGGCTGATGGTTGGGGGGTGGTCTGGGTGTTGCGCAGGGGAGGGGGAAGGGTTCAGCATCAGGGGTTCACGGGGGGCGCCGGTTTGCAGAGTTAGGGTGGGGAGAGTTCTGGCTCCCTATGTATTTGTATGTGGGCTTGTGTGTGTGTGGGGGGGGGGGGGGAGGGGAGGCTGGCTCCCTGTGTATCTGTATGTGGGTTCATGTGTGTGTGTGAGGGGGGGGGGAGGCTGGCTCCCTATGTATCTGTATGTGGGTTCATGTCTGTGTGTGAGGGGGGGGGGGGGGAGCCTGGATTTGTTGGGTTGCGAAAGAGGGCGAGGGAAGAAGAAGAGGAAGGATGGGTATAGCAAGGTTGTGGTGGTCAAAGAAAAAGAAAAGTGGCTTTTACTGTCTGCTACACATGCTTGAACGATGACGAACTAGGAACGTAGTTCTTTGCTCAATTTTTTATTTTTTTTCTATTAAACTGTGGATCATAAACTTTCTGAATTAAGCCAGTAAGCTGTCTTGTTGCCTTCTATGTTAATATGTGAGATTTTCACTTCCTCCCAAATCTTTAGATCCTCATGAGCTACCATAAGACAGGCTGATGGCTTTCTTGGTGATAATATCATATTTTTCTGGGTCATACATCTTCTTTGAGATATGCAAAAAAATGTCTGAAGTATTCTTTTACATCTTGGAATAACCTTCATGAAATTTGATGATGGCATTCAGTAATAATTTATTAGGAACTCAAAGATTACCTGGTGCAAAATGGAGACCCTGGACCAGCAAGCAGTGAAGTTTCTCAAGTTGATTTCCCGGTTGTTGATGTTACTTGGCAGACGACTCAAGGAGCAGCAGTACAGGAGGTCATCCATCAATAAGGTAACTAATGGTTAAATGGTCTAGTTGGGACTTTTTCTGGTTGTCCTTCCAAGTACAATATTTCATGAGATCCTCTTATTACCTTTCAGGCAATCGATCATACATGAACATTCTCATTTAATTCCTGAGCACAGTAGTGTGTCCTCGGACATTCCAGCTGATTCAAAGGTCCTTAGCATTGAGGAACCTTCCACTCAATGTGACAGTAAAATGCAAATCCTACCTGCAGATGGTTGTCCTTCCAAGTTAGTATATTTTTTTCCATTATTCTGTCTCCTCTGAGAATCCAGTGTATAGAATAATTTAAGCTCTTCTTTTATTTTGATTAACATATGTCTGTTCAAGCAAACTGGGCATTTTTCATTCATGTAATCTATAAGGAAGTAAGCAGTTCCTAGGATCACACAGCAATTGGAAATGTTCAACCTCCACATATGATGTTTCTTTATTCTACAATGCATCTAGTGGCTTGGCAGAAATTGTAAAAGCCAAAGTTTCCAGTTAACTATTCAGAAATGTCGATCCTTTTAATAAGGCTGCACTAATGAAATTAGGTTGGAGGTTTCACTCAAGGAAAAAAAATTGGACTCGGTGAGAAAATCTCAAAAACCTTAAGAAACTTAATTAAGGGAGTTGTGTTTTAAAACATGTAATATGCTTATAACTGAAATCTATATATGCTTATAACTGCTTATTATATCAAAAAAAAAAAACAACTACAACACCTTTCATGCAACCATGTTCAATAGAGAAAATTTTAAGAAAGGCACACTTAATGGTCTTTCACACAGAGGCATAAGAAATTAAGACTTGAATTAGCAATATATGAAACTTACTCTTCTGGTCTTGTAAGAGCTCTATTTAGTAAGAATAAGTATGGCTCTATCTAGCATGTGGAATATGTTACTTTCCAGCAACAAAAAGTAAGGGGAAAAATAGATGTTGGGTCAAGCATAGGATAGAGCTGTGGACTGAGTTGGGGAGGATGGGAGAAAGTATTTCTATTAGGTTGGCAAGTAAAATGGGGTCCCCAAAGCCCCTCTAGTGGCATGGCAGAAATTGCAAAAGCCTAAGCTTTCAGGTGGTTTGGTTTCATAAATCTCCATCCTTTTAATAAGGCTGCACTAATGAATTTAGGTTGGAGGTTTCTGCAGAATTCCTCTGGGTTGTGGGGTACCCTCCGTCATTTCGGCAGACTTAGAATTCAGAATTCCTCTGTTTTCAGTTAAGATCAGCTAAGTTACCAACTTAAATAACAAAGTTTTAAGTTATATCCTTCATGGAGCATAGATTGTGCATTGACATGTTTATAATTCTGATACAGGCAGTTGATGGAGTCTGTTATCTTACTGTGTTACTGGAGTCTCCCTTTGATATATCATTGGTAGCTTATGATATTTATTGTCTAAAGTAATAGGTACTTAGCTGAACTACTAGGAGAAAGGCAAAAGTTGGCGCCATTTATTCAGGTTTCACCATTTTCCAGCAGGCTGTTGAATCAAGGTGAGTAGTTCTGTTGTTTGATTTCGCTGGACTAATCCATTTTGTTCCATGTGAATGGGAACTGTGCTTACTTTTTTGGGGAAAAATGCTATAGCTTATTTATCTTCTAGAGAAACTGTTGTCACTATTGAAGCAATAGAATATGACAGTCTAAAATATATAACTCCTGATAACGTGGCTCATATTTAACCCAAGAAGTTAAATTTAGATATATTGAGCTATTCTCTCTGCATTGCAATCATTCTGTTACCTGTAGGGATCTGATGCTTATTATATATCCAACAAATTGAAAGAAAACAACTAATAGAAGTTAAAAACTTACAAGTCCAAAGCTGCTCATTATTTGAGTGACAAACATATAGGCTTTGTGCTCATTATTTGCTTTCTATGAGATCTTTGATTTGAGAACTAACCATTTAGATTTCCTTGGATATGCAGGGCGCACATGAGGCTTCACAAGGTAAGAAGTTTTTATGTTTCTTTATGCCCGTAGAAAACATTTTTTTCCCCCTGCATGGTTCCGCTAGTTACATCCTCGCCATGTCCAGTGTCCAAAAAACATGTGTGAACATGAGTAGAAACCATGGTTGAGAACAGTTCATTGAGAGAAAGACTAGTGGGAAATGAGGATGTAAAGGAATCAAGTAAAAAATATGAAGATTGAAGAGAGTCATGTGGCTCTAGGAAAACACTTGTTACCAATGTGTGACATTATATAGGGATATTCTATATGCAACCTAAATACCTCAGGAATCAGGGTCATTTGCTTTTGATGGTCTGAAAGCCATGCATTTGAGTTCTGGACAAGGATACATTTAGACCAAGGATTGTAGGTGGTCAATACTACCAGCAGGCTGCAGCATTCTATTTCTAAAGGAAAAAAAAAAGGGAAAAGAAAAAAGGGCAAAAGAAGACATGAATGAAGATGCCAGAGGATCAGGAGTGGGAAATGATGTGTTTTCTCAACCTCTTGAAGAACCATTAAATGGATTAAATGAATAAGATAAATAAAAAAAAGTCCCCAAAAGGTATCCACTTTTGCAATATAAATAACCTAAATTCTTCCTTTTTCTTGGTAGTGCAGCTTGTTCTGTTCTGCAGTCATTGACTTTCTATGTTTACATGAGGATTAAACATACCTGACTTTAACGAAAGGTCAATGTCATTATTGTTTCATCTGTTTCTCAACTTTTCTAATAGTTGACTTTAATACAATCTTAATGGAGGTTTGGGGTGTTATAACTTAATTTTATCCTACAGTATTGTGCTGGAAAAAGATGGGCTTTTTAGTTTTTTTTATCCCTGTAGCCTTTTGCAATTTGTTTTAGCCTATCTCACTTCTGATGTCATGCCTATCTACATTCTAGTAAATATTGTATCAATATCCACAAAATAATAATTACCCGTGTTGACCTTTGAGGGCATAGGCACTAATGAGAATCTGAAGAAATGAGGTGAATAGAATCCTCATCCTCATGTATGTACATAATCTTTCTGCTAGCATAATGCTATTAACCCAAGAAAGAAAATATTCTGTTAACATCATACTTCTCTGTCAATCTGTTTGGAAAAGGCATTTTCTTTTGTAGATGTTATTTGAATCAACAAATTTATAATATTGTTCATGTGCAATTTATTTTGTAACAGATGGATCAATTCGCAGTACTACCCTGATGCATTCTTTCTATTTACTTTTCCTTATGGTTAATCAAACACCTAGTTATCATTTGATCTAATTCATACTGTTCAACATCATTATTGAATTTTTCTCAATCTTATTCTTCTGGTCCTCTTCTTCCTCCCCTTCTTCTAAAGGAAACTGTGTCTCTTTTGCATATTCCCCTGCTTCATAGTCTCTTGTTTTTAACCAAAACCCATTCAATCAGGCTTTCAATTGGGAATCTCACAAACATGATTGGTGGAGAAACTTGGAAATGAAAGTTCCAGATATGGCAAACTCTGGGTTTACATCAGTTTGGTTGCCACCTGCAACTCACTCTTTTGCTCCAGAAGGTCTGCTTTCTAACTGCTATAGCCTATACTATCTTGTTTTCCTTGTTAAATTTGACTGTATAATATCCTTTTGTGAATTCAGTAAGTTGATTGATGGTTCTCTTTCACATTAATTTTTGAAGGTTACCTACCCCAGGACCTCTATTCCCTTGACTCTGCCTATGGCTCCCTGCACCTCTTAAAAGCTCTACTACAGAAGATGCAGCAGCAAAACATTAGGCCAATGGCAGACATAGTCATTAATCACCGCGTTGGGACAACCAGAGGAAAAGGTGGATCATACAATCGCTATGATGGAATAAACTTACCCTGGGATGAACGTGCTGTCACATCTTGCACTGGTGGACTCGTAAGTTTTTAACTTCTGTTAGTTGTTTTCTTTCAAGTGTAATACTGGTCCAGCTTCTGGACTGAATTACCCAGGAACATGTCACATCCACCCATTGGCAAACCCTCCATGAACATTCAGAGCAAGTGAATCTGGGTTCATCTGTTCAACATGAACTGTTGTGTACCTGCAAGGCCAGGTGCATGAGGAGGAGACACATTTAGATGCCAAGACCCTCTGAGATGATCCATGAGTTCTTGTAGATCTGTTTGTGAATGTTATTACCCAATCTGAAGAGCAGGGACAAACCCCAAGGGCTGAAGTAATGCCTCTGAATGAGCAGGTTGGCGGTTGTAGGGGGTGCTTGAACCAGCACCATTGTTTCCCCAGGATAGTTGAAGGGGATTTTCTGGACCCACCTCTTGCAGCTGTCATAATTAAGAGGCAAGTTAATGAAATTAAACACTTATATCAATACCATGATGGGGCAAAACGGTGAAAAAGAGTAGAGAAACACAGAAACAAGGAAGTCACCATCCCTGCAACTTCAAGACAAAGAACTGATCTTAACACAGTAATGTAAAGTAGAATATATGATATGAGAACATGCCAGCAACTTGAATGGTTTCCCCCTCGATTGGAGATAACACTGATGGAATCAGATCTTTCAAATATTCTGCATCTTTTTTTTATTTCTTAGTTATGAAGCTAGAATTAAGTAGTCCAATTCACAGGCCTTAATGTGAATTCATGGAAAACTTTGGGCCATACATTAGAATTAAGTAGATCTAATGTCTTCATCTGTAATAATTGGGTGGTGTTGTATAGGCGGGCTTGGCAGTTTTTTGGGGCCTTTTTGTATGCCTACACTTGTACATTCTTTCCCATTTTCATTAATATATTGTGGTATCATTCACTTAAAAAAAGGTTCAATACCACTTATCAATGATTTTTCTTCTGAATCACTTTTTTAATAGTGGATCATTTCACTGGTTATTTAGGATCAAATTCACATTAAGTAAGTTAGTTTAGTTTAGAAATAAAAAACATAGCTAGGTTTGGGGATTTAAAAGTAGAAATACTAATCCAATCGGCCTCGGATTTATTCTAGCACGGTCAGGGTGATGAGTGTGACTTGTGGAAACCGACGGAGTTCAATTCGGACTCCCGGTTTGAGCTCGGCGCTCAAAGTCACAATAAACAAGTTAGTTTAATTTTAAAAAAAAAACTTAGGTTTGTGGGTCCAAAATTACAAATACTCATCCGATTGGCCTCCGGTTTGTTCCAGTACAGTCGGGGCGATGAGTGTGACTTGTGGAAACCGACGGAGTTCAATTCGGACTCCTGATTTGAGCTTGGCGCTCAAAGTCACAATAAACAAGTTAGTTTAGTTTAGAAATGAAAAACTTAGGTTTGTCGGTCCAAAATTAGAAATACTCATCCGATTGGCCTCCGGTTTGTTCCAGCACGGTCGGGGCGATGAGTATGACTTGTGGAAACTAACAGAGTTCAATTCGGACTCCCGGTTTGAGTTCGGCGCTCAAAGTCACAATAAACAAGTTAATTTAGTTTATAAATGGAAAACTTAGGTTTGAGGGTCCAAAATTAAAAATACTCATCCGATTGGCCTCCGGTTTGTTCCAGCACGGTCGGGGCGATGAGTATGACTTGTGGAAACTAACAGAGTTCAATTCGGACTCCCGGTTTGAGCTCGACGCTCAAAGTCACAATAAACAAGTTAGTTTCGTTAAGAAATGAAAAATTTAGGTTTGTGGGTCCAAAATTAAAAATACTCATCCGATTGGCCTCCGATTTGTTCAAGCATGGTCGGGGCGATGAGTGTGACTTGTGGTAACCGACGGAGTTCAATTCGGACTCCCGGTTTGAGCTCGGCGCTCAAAGTCACAATAAATAAGTTAGTTTTGTTTAGAAATAAAAAACTTAGGTTTGTGGGTCTAAAATTAGAAATACTCATCCGATTAGTGTCCAGTTTTTTCCAGCATGGCCAGGGTGATGAGTGTGACTTGTGGAAACCGACGGAGTTCAATTCGGACTCCCGGTTTGAGCTCGGCGCTCAAAGTCACAATAAACAAGTTAGTTTAGTTAAGAAATGAAAAACTTAGGTTTGTGGGTCCAAAATTAAAAATACTCATCCGATTGGCCTCCGATTTGTTCCAGCACGGTCGGGGCGATGAGTGTGACTTGTGGAAGCTGACGGAGTTCAATTCGAACTCTCGATTTGAGCTCGACGCTCAAAGTCACAATAAACAAGTTAGTTTAGTTTAGAAATAAAAATCTTAGGTTTGTGGGTCCAAAATTAGAAATACTCATCCGATTGTCCTCCGGTTTGTTCTAGCATGGTCGGGGCGATGAGTGTGACTTGTGGAAACTGACGGAGTTCAATTCGGACTACCGGTTTGAGTTCGGCGCTCAAAGTCACAATAAACAAGTTAATTTAGTTTAGAAATGGAAAACTTAGGGTTGAGGGTCCAAAATTAGAAATACTCATCTGATTGGCCTCCGATTTGTTCCAGAACGGTCGGGGAGATGAGTGTGACTTGTGGAAACCGACAGAGTTCAATTTGGACTCCCGGTTTGAGCTCACGCTCAAAGTCACAATAAAAAAGTTAGTTTAGTTAAGAAATGAAAAATTTAGGTTTATGGGTCCAAAATTAAAAATACTCATCCGATTGGCCTCTGATTTGTTCCAGCACAGTCGGGGCAATGAGTGTGACTTGTGGAAACCGACGGAGTTCAATTCAGACTCCTGATTTTAGCTTGGCGCTCAAAGTCACAATAAACAAGTTAGTTTAGTTTAGAAATGAAAAACTTAGGTTTGTCGGTCCAAAATTAGAAATACTCATCCGATTGGCCTCCGGTTTGTTCCAGCATGGTCGGGGCGATGAGTATGACTTGTGGAAACTAACGAAGTTCAATTCGGACTCCTGGTTTGAGTTCGGCGCTCAAAGTCACAATAAACAAGTTAATTTAGTTTAGAAATGGAAAACTTAATTTTGAGGGTCCAAAATTAAAAATACTCATCCGATTGGCCTCCGGTTTGTTCCAGCACGGTTGGGGCGATGAGTGTGACTTGTGGAAACTAACGGAGTTCAATTCGGACTCCCGGTTTGAGCTCGGCGCTCAAAGTCACATTAAACAAGTTAGTTTAGTTAAGAAATGAAAAATTTAGGTTTGTGGGTCCAAAATAAAAAATACTCATCCGATTGGCCTCCAGTTTGTTCCAGCATAGTTGGGGCGATGAGTGTGACTTGTGGAAACCGACGTAGTTCAATTCGGACTCCCGGTTTGAGCTCGGCACTCAAAGTCACTATAAATAAGTTAGTTTAGTTTAGAAATAAAAAACTTAGGTTTGTGGGTCTTATTCCAATAATTACATATCCGATTTGAACGATGGACGAATATGCAAGCATACGTTTCATGCTTGTTTGAGTAATAGCAATGAGATTCCCGAATATCATGCTAAGAATAGCTAGGATTTCCAGAAGAAGTTGCCATTCATTTGATGAGAAATAAAAAGGAATATCGAAAATTCGCGTGGCTGAAGCTGAAGCAGCTACTTTTGAAGTAACAGAAAAAAAAGCAACGACCGGAGTAGGAGAGTCAGAGTCGAAAAGAGGATTCCTCACTTCTTTCTCTCATTCAAAACCGTGCATGAGATTTTCATCTCGCACGGCTCCTAAGTGATAAAAATTAGAAATACTCATCCGATTGGTGTCCGGTTTTTTCCAGCACGGCCAGGGCGATGAGTGTGATTTGTGGAAACCGACGAAGTTCAATTCGGACTCCCGGTTTGAGCTCGGCGCTCAAAGTCGCAATAAACAAGTTAGTTTAGTTAAGAAATGAAAAACTTAGGTTTGTGGGTCCAAAATTAAAAATACTCATCCGATTGGCCTCCGATTTGTTCCAGCACGGTTGGGGTGATGAGTGTGACTTGTGGAAACCGACGGAGTTCAATTCGAACTCTCGATTTGAGCTTGACGCTCATAGTCACAATAAAAAAGTTAGTTTAGTTTAGAAATAAAAAACTTAGGTTTGTGGGTCCAAAATTAGAAATACTCATCCGATTGGCCTCCGGTTTGTTCCAGCACGGTCGGGGCAATGAGTGTGACTTGTGGAAACTGACGGAGTTCAATTGGACTCCCGATTTGAGTTTGGCGCTCAAAGTCACAATAAACAAGTTAATTTAGTTTAGAAATGGAAAACTTAGGTTTGAGGGTCCAAAATTAGAAATACTCATCCGATTGGCCTCCGGTTTGTTCCAGCACGGTCGGGACGATGAGTGTGACTTGTGAAAACTAACGGAGTTCAATTCGAACTCCCGATTTATGTGACAATAATATATAGTGCGATCAAATTATTGACCGAAAGTGAGTGAATAAAAATTTATGAAATTAAATAATTTATTGCTTATAATAGTATTTAATTTATGCTTCTAAAATAAGTTATTATTTATAATAGTATTTAATTTTAACTTATTATTGTTATATATGTATTGTAGGTTCCTTCTTCAGGTGGAGTGGGAGGAGACGAGCACGAGGACGAGGATTCATGATTTTCATTTCATTATTATTATTGTTGTAGACATTTTTATTATTGTTGTTGGCATTTTATTATTTTGATGTTGTGGATATTTGTATTCTTATTGTGGACATTTTATTATTTTGAAGTTGTGGACATTTTATTATTGTTGTGTTGTGGATATTTTTATTATTGTTGATGTTGTGGACATTTTATTATTATTTTGTTGTGGATATTTTTATTGTGGACAATTATTATTGTTGTGGATATTATTTATTTTACGCAGGTTATTTTCCTAAAAATGTAGTGGATATTTTTATTCTGGACAATTATTATTGTTGTGGATATTATTTATTTTACGCACGTTATTTTCCTAAAAATGTATATATTTTAAAAAAAATATTTTAAAAAATAGAGACCGATTAGTGACCGATTATAATCAGTCACTATTCGGTCCCTATTTTAGGGACCGAATAGGGACCGAATATTCGGTCCCTATTTAGGGACCGAACTGAGTTGGTCCCAATTCAGTCTCTAATAATAGGGACCGAATAGGGACTGAATCAAGTCGGTCTCTATTTAGGGACCGAACTTATTCGGTCCCAGTTCGGTCCCTAAAATAGGGACCGAATAGTGACTGATTATTTCGGTCCCTAATAGTGACCGAAACGATTCGGTTAGGGACTGAATTGGGACCAACTCAGTTCGGTCCCTAAATAGGGACCGAATATTCAAAGTGTATTTTCGTCCCCTAGGGTTTCATGGCATGTATACAACACTGTGCGCAGTCGGAACAACACTAACATGTAAAGTTGGGTGCTCAAGAACAACCTCCCACGACCCCAACAAAGTGTATTTTCGTCCCCTAGGGTTTCATGGCATGTATATATGCATCTAGTGGGTTTTAGAAGTCCCATTGGGTGAAGGAAAGGCAAGGTGCGGTTTTGGCTTTCCACCTTCCATATTTTGATGATTTCTCATCCCAATAGTGTGTGTGAGGCTTTAGGAAACCTCCCACCATGGCTAGGCACGAAATTGGGTTGCCAAAAAAGTCTAATTGCCTTGGGATTTGCCCTAATCACCTCCTTCTATTTTCAGCTCAATTAGGGTTGCGAATTTCTATGTATTTTTCTTGCTCCCTTTTATTCTTGGGCCAAAAGTGATCCATTAACCCAATTACGATAATGGGTCATCAATACATGATGTTGGACGTCTCTCCAACATGAGTATTTAATTTATGATCGTGTTAACGGTTTTCTGACTTAGTTTCCTAATTTGGATAATTAGTCACATTGTGACGTACACTTGGTCAATCGGATTTTTTCGTTGCAAGAATTTCTTCGTGGAACATTTAAGAATAATGTTTGGGGTTGGTTTATAATTTTTACGGAATTTTTCGATTTGTTCTCGCACATATGATAGTGGTACGTATGATCTACCATTTTGATAATACGGAAATTATTTATTTCCATTTATTTAAAATTTTAAATTACTGAATTTTTCGGGCTGCTACACCCGCCCCCACTTAAGAGAATTTGGTCCCCAAATTCATAGATCATTAATTGGCTCTTGATAATTATGGTCCTTGAGGTCGTTTCGGGTTTAATTCCTCTAACTTGTTTCAACATTCTAACTCATGGATGCTAGTTCATCATCTACACCTATGGCCACCCGTACTATTCATTTGGTTCCTTCCACTCCTACTTTCTTCCATGGTTGTTATAACTCCATCTTAATCCACCATATGAACTATGGTGTAACTACTAGATTATTCTTTTCCAATTTCTCCTTAACCATCTCCCCCACTTAGAAATGTACTAAAAAGAAAAGCATCAGAAGATCAGTATAGGGGTTTAACAATCATACCTCTTTCCGAGAGCTCCACTGGAGTTATTGCATTAACACTTCCTTGACGCTTCACCACTCTTTGGTTCCTTCCAACTTGGTCTCTTAGCATGGGACAGTTTGGTAAACAATGTTCCTGACTCCCACATCGCTGGCAAGCCCCGGCCTTCTTCCAGCACTTGTCCGCTTGGTGCCCAGGCTTGTCGCAAAATTTACATTATTCCACTGTCGTTGTTTCTTCTACTTTGATCCTCTTCTCCATGCCATAGTCCTTCCTAGTGGTTGGCCTTTTGTTGTTGTTGTAGTTGTTGTTGTTATTGTTGTTGTTGGGGAAAGTTCCAGTTATATTGATTGCTCCCCTTTTTATAAAGGTTGGCTTCGAGATGTCCTTCCCCCTCATGCCTTCCACCTTAGCCATAGTGTCTTCTACCAGTTGCGCTCTTTGGACCATCTCAGTGTAGGTTTGAATGTTGTGAGGTCCGAGCTTCTCGATAAACATGGGCCTTAGCCCATCCATGAACATGTTGGCCTTCAATCTTTCTGTGCCCACCAGGTGTCAGGAATACACAGCCAGATTAGCAAACTGAGCTTCATACTCAGCCACGTACATGCTCTTTTGCTTCAATGCGGTAAACTTCCCTGCCTTCTTTTCCTTAACCCTCTCAGAGAAATACTTTCCCCGGAATATCTCCAAGAATCCAGTCCACTCTAGTTCAGCTACATTAGGCAGACGGGTCGATGTGGCCTTCCACCATGCTCGGGCATCCTTAGTAAATTGGAAAGTGGCCATTACCACCTTCTCTCTATTAGTGTATTGCGAAACTTGGAAAATTTGTTCTATTTCTTCCTGCCAGTTCTCTGCCTCGTCTGGGTCAGGGGATCCAGAGAAATGAGGAGGGTTCAAACTCCTAATGTAGCACCCCAGAAAATTTAATTACATAAAAATTCAAATAAATGGAAATAAATAATTTCCATAATATCGGAGTATTTAAACATACATATCATTATCGAATGTGCTATAACACATCAAAAAAATCTGTAAAAATTATAAATCAACCCCACACATTATTCATAAGTGCTCCACAAAGAAATTCATACAACAATAAATCCGATTAACCAAGTGTGCATCACATGGTGACCGATTATCCAAATAAGGAAACAAGACGGAAAACCGTTAACACGGAAATACGACGCAATCATAAATTAAATAAAAATGTTGGAGAGACTTCCAACATTATATATTAATGACTCAATATCATAATTGAGCCAATGGACAACATTTTTCCGAAAAATCAAATGAAGCAAAAAATACATGGAAATTCGTAACCATAAATAGGCTGAAATTAGAAAGAGTCAATTAGAGTCGAATTGGGATGAGATCAAGCACTCTTGGCAACCCAAATTCGTGCCTAGCTATCCTTTGGGATTGCTTGATGGCCAAGGCACTCAAATGGCGGAAGAAATTCTCAAATTAGGAAAGTAATATGCTAAAACCACAACCCTAGTTTCCTTGTTACAATAGGACTCCTAAACACCATAGATGCTTAAATACTCTTCACCAAACTCTAGGGACAAGTTTTTAAACTTGTTGAGGTCATGTGGAGGAGTGCTGGGTGGCTGGGGAGCTGTGGAATGACCAAATGAAGTTCATCATCTTCCCCTTTTTGTCTGCTTCAGCCCGTGCAACCCATGCCCTTGGAGTTGAGCAAAGGCAGGGTAAACCTAAATCTCATCATGAAAGGCTTATACCCCTAGAAAGAGGGTCATGTGTACCTCCTAACCCAACTAGAATGCACAAATTTCATGCAGTATTCGGGGAGTATTAGGCATTCTTCAAACAATGGTCTGAACAAGGGATTTCTGGAGAATGAAACTTCATCAACACAAAAGGTTGGTTTTCTCGAGCCAAACATTAAAAAATCATATAAAATGTGTAGATCATCAAGTCTAGTTTCATGTCCAATTGGTTTCATCGAATTCCAATGAGTAGATTTTGAGTTATAGGCGTTTTGCCAAAGTCGCGCATGTCATGGACTTTTTGTGTTCATGTTGATTTATCACACATCTCAAGGTCGTTTAAAATTATTTGAAAATTATAGTTTGCATCTATTCCATGTTCCCTACAACTTCCTTGTTGACACTTTTGTCCAAAAAGCCCTAGTTTAGAAGGTATAAGCATTTCATGGATCAAACCCTAGTTTTCTGCATGTTTTGGCGTTTTCGGTCTGGGGTTTGAACCGCGTCCGGTTCAGGCGACGCTTTTAAAGCGTCTGGAATCACGTCACTCAATGCCGACGCGATTAGGTGAGAGGCATCTGCGAGACCCGATGCGTTTAACGCGTTGATGAGTCAACCCGCGCATGGGTTTGCGCATCGCCTGGGAGTCTGCGCCAGTCTGAATCGCGGCGGGATACCCCGACGCGTTTGAGGCAGTTTTCCCATCCAAGCCTTTATTAAATGAATTTCCTTTAACGTGTCTTTTCTCATTGATGCGATTCAGTTATGAACGCGGCCACAATGGTGGACGCCATTTGGAAACTTCACTGTTTCGCTGGCTTTCGTTGTACATTGTGTTTTAAAGTGCGTCCACTATGTTGGACACATATTTCAAAGCTTACCCGAGGTCTGTTTAACATGGTATCAAGTGTGTGATTTGCACGTCTTGAGTCTGATCATTACATGATGTCTGTTTAATGGCTTAAAAGTGTTTAACCCATTTAAAAGTTATAATTACATGAATATTATTCTATTTGCTTTCTTAATGATATGATCATTCATGAAACTTGTGATTCGCTCTTGTTACTATTCTAGCTTGATTAAAATGATAATTTGTTATCTTAAAATCTTGCAAACCATGATTAGTTAAAGTGCATAGTTTCATGTCATGCCATCATGTTAAGTGCTTTCCGCAAGTTTGAAACCGGTGGATTGTGGATTGAGATGCGTACAACACTACACACTTGCACATCTAGGCAGCCCTTTCTTGGGGATTTAGAAGTTCTCTATCGGTCATTCTGAATCGGTAGACTAGTGACCTTTTCTATAAGACCTCTGTAAATCTCCGTTCTCCATGGATTCCCACATGGAGACCAAGTTGGTTGTACCATTGAAGTTCCCTGGAGATAGCATACACTTCCTCTCTCATCTTGTTCTCGTGAGTGTGATTTACAATCTAGACTAAAGCCATTAATGTAAAGATTGAATTAAAGTATAAATCGTACCGTTATACTGCCAAATTTTTCTCTTGACCATTGTTCTCATGAAATCATGTTCAATTTATTTATTACTTGTTCTCATTATCATTTTGAACATGACATTACACATGCTTACTTATTGAAACTCTCATAGGCCATTATTAATGACTATGGGTATCTACATTTAAAATTGAAGTGAGATATTGACCGGGCACGGAGAGTGTCCAAGGGCTCCAGTCTAGCCCCAATGATGGAGAGTCATAAATATACTATTAACCATGGGGTATAATGATTACTGGAGTTGCATCTGCACTGGGAGTCGTGCGTGTCGTGTTGAATGATAGATACAATAACCACATACACGTGTCCTAGTGTACATTCTTGGTGGATCTTCCTTGGTGTACATTAGTGTCTTCGTGCCTGATTAAGTGAATCGTGTTAAAAGTTCATGATCGTGTGTGCTTGCTTGCGTTATATGGCCATCCTGCATTTAATGCAATTAGTGATATCTCGCGTTCTTGAAAGCTATTGACATCAAGCGAAATCTTGCGTGCTTGTACAAAGTGATATATTGCTAGTTCTATCTTGTTATATCCTTCTAGATCTTGCTCTATCATGATCACTCTATCTAGCTTGTGTCATGTTTTAATGGGTTTTATTCATACATACATATCATGATAATCATCGTACTTACCTAGTTCTAAATTGTTAATCACTTATATGATTGCCCGCACATTGAGATATAAATCCTACTGGGCTAGTTTGCTCATCTCCTACTTTTAACCATTCTAGGTGATTATGACATTCAAGAGGAAGAGCAAGTCGAGGATGGGAATGCGTCCGAGTGATGAGCGTTCCAACTATGAGTTTACTTATAGTAGTTTGCTTTAAGTGTTAGATTCATGTAGTAGGAAGTGTGGAATAAATGTACTTTTTTTTCTTTTTATTGAGTCTTAGTCCTGTATTAGTTCCTTTGAAACAAATATGAGATTTGAATACAATTTCCATTGAGTTCAATATTAGGGCCCTATGCTGATGTATGTTGTTATACATTTAGTGCGTGCTAGCTAGAGGCTTATTTACCAACTGTTCACGTCTCGAGATATTGACTCGAATTATCTGAATTAAGATCCACTGCGTAATTCTCGGGACATTACAGTTTAGTGGTATCAGAGCCTAGGAAAACCAAATAGGATATATGTCTCAGGATTAAGAGATACCTTTGAAACCTAGGTCATGGAATTTAATTATAGTACCTGGTGAGAAAGGGGTAGAGATTGGGAATATGATAGAAAGAATCAAACACTTCAACCCATTGACTCTTATAATGTATCTAGAGACATTAATTGGTTTCCATCCTTTTTCTCAAGAACCCTCGTAACTCTCTCACTTCACTGTAATGTCTCGCAACTAATGGCAAGCTATGCAAGAAACAGTGGCAAGACTCACACAGGCTCTGCAAAATGTGGTTCAGGCTGGAAATCAGGCTGCAGCTGCAAGGAACGGAGCCGGTGATCTACGCCGTAACTTTAGGAGTTTGAACCCTCCTCGTTTCTCTGGATCACCTGACCCAGACGAGGCAGAGAATAGGCAAGAGGAAATAGAAAGAATTTTCCAAGTGATGCAATGCACTAATAGGGAGAAGGTGGTACTGGCCACTTTTCAATTCACTAAGGATGCCCGAGCATAGTGGAAGGCCACATCGACCCTTCTGCCTAATGTTGACAAACTGAGTGGGCTGGATTTTTGGAAATCTTTCGAGGAAAATACTTCTCTAAAAGAGTTAAGGAAAAGAAGGTGGCAGAATTTTCCGCACTAAAACAAAAAGGAATGTATGTGGATGAGTATGAGGCTCAGTTCGCGGGTTTGGCTATGTATGCTCCACATCTGGTGGGAACAGAAAGATTAAAGGCTAACCGGTTCATGGATGGGCTCAGGTCAATGTTCATCGAGAAGAACGGACCTCACAATATTCAAACCTACACTGAGATGGTCCAAGGAGCTCAACTGGTAGAAGACACTATGGCTAAGGTGGAAGGCATATAGAGAAAAGACATCTCAAAGCCGACCTTCATAAAAAGAGGATCAGTCGATAAAAGTGGATTTTTCCACAACAACAACAATAACAACAAGTACAACAACAACAAAAGGCCAACCACTGGGAAGGACTATGGCATGGAGAAAAAGATCAAAGTAGAAGAAACAACGATGGTGGAATATTGTAAATTTTGCGACAAGCCTGGGCACCAAGCGGACAAGTGCTGGAAGAAGGCCGGGGCTTGCCTGCGATGTGGGAGTCAGGAACATCGTATACTAAACTATCCCATGCTAAAAGACCAAGTTGGAAGGAACTAGGGAGTGGTAAAGCGTCAAGGACAGGTGAATGCAATAATGTAAGCGGAGCTCCCAGAACGAGGTATGATTGTTAAACCCCTAGACTAATCTTATGATGTTTTTCTTATTAGTACATTTCTAAGTGGGGGAATAAGATGGAGTTATAATCATTAAGGAGAAATTAGAAAGGAATAATCTAGTAATTATACCATAGTTCATATGGTGGATTAAGATGGAGTTATAACAACTGTGGAAGGAAAAAAAGAGTGGAAGAAACCAAATGAATAGTACGGGTGGCCATAGGTGTAGATGTTGGACTAGCATCCACGATGTTTAAACAAGTTAGAGGAATTAAATCCGAAATGACCTCCAGGATCATGACTATCAAAAGCCAATTAATGACCTATGAATTAGGGGACCAAATTTGGGAAGGTGTAGCACCCCGACAAATTTAATTACAAAAAAATTCATATAAATAGAAATAAATAATTTCCATAATATCAAAGTATTTAAATATACGTATCATTATCGTATGTGCTATAAGACATCAGAAAAATCCGTAAAAATTATAAATCAACCCCACACATTATTCCTAAGTGTTCCACAAAGACATCCGTACAACGAAAAATCCGATTAACCAACTGTACATCACATGGTGACCGATTATCCAAATAAGGAAACAAGTCGGAAAACCGTTAACACGGAAATACGACGAAATCATAAATTAAATGAAAATGTTGGAGAGACTTCCATCATTATATATTAATGACACAATATCATACTTGAGCTAATGGAAAACATTTGGCACAAAAATCAAATGAAGCAAGAAAATACATGGAAATTCGTAACCATAAATAGGCTGAAATTAGAAAGAGGCAATTAGAGTTGAATTGGGCTGAGATCAAGCACTCTTGGCAACCCAAATTCGTGCCTAGCCATCCTTTGTGATTGCTTGATGGCCAAGGCACTCCAATGGAGGAAGAAATCCTCAAATTAGGAAAGTAATATGCTAAAACCGCAACCCTAGTTTCCTTGTTGCAATAGGACTCCTAAACACCATAGATGCTTAAATACTCTTCACCAAAATCTAGGGACAAGTTTTACAGCTTGTTTGGGTCGTGTGGAGGAGTGCTGGGCAGCTGGGGAGCTGTGGAACGACCACAAAACGCTCATCATCTTCCCCTTTTCGTCTACTTCAGCCTGTGCAACCCGTCCCCTTGGAGTCGAGCAAAGGTAGGGTAAACCTAAATCCCATCATTCAAGGCTTATACCCCTAGAAAGAAGGTCAAGTCTACTTCCTAACCAAACTGGAATGCACAAATTTCATGCAGTATTCGGGGAGTATTAGGCGTTCTTCAAACAGTGGTCTGAACAAGAATTTTTGGAGAATGAAACTTTATCAACCCAAAAGGCATGTTTTCTCAGGCCAAACATAAAAAAATCATATACCAATGTGTAGAGAATCAAGTTTGGTTTCATGTCCAATTGGTTTCATCAAATTCCAATTAGTATATTTTGAGTTATAGGTGTTTTGCCAAAGTCGCGCATGTCAGAGACTTTTCATGTTCATGTCAATCTATCGTGCATCTCTAGGCCGTTTAAAATTACTTAAAAATCATAGTTTGCATCTATTCCATGTTCCCTACAACTTTCATGTTGAGATGTTTGTCCGAAAAGCCCTAGTTTAGAAGGTATAAGCATTGCATGGATCAAACCCCAGTTTCCTGCATGTTTCGACATTTTCGGTCTGAGGTTTGAACCGCGTCTTGTTCAGGCGACACTTTTAAAGCGTCTGAAATCTCATCGCTCGTGGCCGACGCGATTCGGTGAGAGGTGTCCATGAGACCCGATGCGTTTAACGCATTGACGAGTCAACCCATGCGTGGGTCTGCGCGCTGCCTGAGAGTTAGCGCCGGTTTGAATCGTGGCGGGATACCCCGACACATTTCAGGCAGTTTTCCCGCCCAAGCCTTTATTAAATGAATTTCCTTTAACGCATATGTTCTCACTGACATGATTCAGGTATGAACGCGGCCACAATGGTGGACGCGATTTGGAAACTTCACTGTTCGCTAGCTTTCGCTGTACACTGTGTTTTAAAGTGTGTCCACTGTGTTGGATGCAAATTTCAAAGCTTACCCGAGGTCTGCTTAACATGGTATCAAGTGGGTGATTTGCACGTCTTGAGTCTGATCATTACATGATGTCTGTTTAATGGCTTAAAAGTGTTTAACCCATTTAAAAGTTATAATTACATGAATATTATTCTAATTACTTTCTTAATGATATGATCATTCAGGAAACTTGTGATTCGCTCTTGTTACTATTCTAGCTTGATTAAAATGATAATTTGTTATCTTAAAATCATGCAAACCATGATTAGTTAAAGTGCATAGTTTCATGTCATGCCATCATGTTAAGTGCTTTCCGCAAGTATGAAACTAGTGGATTGTGGATTGAGATGCGTACAACACTACACACTTGCACATCTAGGCAGCCCTTTCTTGGGGATTTGGAAGCTCTCTATCGGTCATTCCGAATCAGTAGACTAGCGACCTTTTCTCTAAGACCTCCGTAAATCTCCGTTCTTCGTGGACTCCCACATGGAGACCGAGTTGGTTGTAGCATTGAAGTTCCCTGGAGATAGCGTGCACTTCCTCTCTCATCTTGTTGTCGTGAGTGTGATTTACAATCTAGACTAAAGCCATTAATGTAAAGATTGAATTAAAGTATAAATCGTACCGTTATGCTGCCAAATTTATCTCTTGACCATTGTTCTCATGAAATCATGTTCAATTTACGTATTACTTATTCTCATTATCATTTTGACACATGCTTACTTATTGAAACTCTAATTGGCCATTATTAATTACTGTGGGTATCTACATTTAAAATTGAAGTGAGATGCTGACCAGGCACGACGAGCGTCCAAGGGCTCCAGTCTAGCCCCAATGACGGAGAGTCATAATATACTATTAACCATGGCGTATAATGATTACTGGCATTGCATCTGCGCTGGGAGTCGTGCATGTCGTGTTGAATGATAGATACAATAACCACATACACATGTCCTAGTGTACATTCTTGGTGGATCTTTCCTTGGTGTACATTAGTGTCTTCGTGCCGGATTAAGTGAATTGTGTTAACAGTTCGTGCTCGTGCGTGCTTGCTTGTGTGATGTGGCCATCCTGCATTTAATGCAATTAGTGATATCTCGCGTTCTTGAAAGTTATTGATATCAAGTGAAATCTTGTGTGCTTGTACAATGTGATATATTGCTAGTTCTATCTTGTTATATCCTTCTAGATCTTGCTCTATCATGATCACTCTATCTAGCTTGTATCATGTTTTAATGGGTTTTATTCGTACATGCATATCATGATAATCATCGTACTTACCTAGTTCTAAATTGTTAATCACTTATATCATCGCCCGCACATTGAGATATAAATCCTATTGGGCTAGTTTGCCCATCCCCTACTTTTAACCATTCTAGGTGATTATGACATTCAAGAGGAAGAGCAAGTCGAGGATGGGAATGCATCCGAGTGATGAGCGTTCCAACTATGAGTTTAGTTATAGTAGTTTGCTTTGAGTGTTAGATTCATGTAGTAGGAAGTCAGGAATAAATGTACTTGTTTTCTTTTTATTGAGTCTTAGTCCTGTATTAGTTCCTTTGAAACAAATATGAGATTTGAATACAATTTCCATTGAGTTCAATATTTGTGCCCTACGATGATGTATGTTGTTATACATTTAGTGCGTGCTAGCTAGAGGCTTATTTGCTGACTGTTCACGTCTCGGGATATCGACTCGAATTATCTGAATTAACATCCGCTACGTAATTCTCGGGACGTGACACTTAAAGTTACGGTGCAGATCACTGGCTCCGTTCCTAGCAGTAGTAGCTTGGTTTCCAGCTTGAACTATATTTTGCTGGGCCTGTGTGAGTCCTGCCACCGTTTCGTGCATAGCTTGCCATTGGTTGCGAGCCATTGCGGTTGAGGGAGGGAGTTATGAGGTTCCTAAGATAAGGATAGAAACCAATTAATGTCTCTAGATACATTATAGAGTCAATGGGTAGGATTGTTTTATTTATGACATATTCCCAGTCTCTACCCATTCTCACCAGGTACTATATTTAATTTCCTTGACCTAGGTTCCATATGTATCTCTTAATCCTGAGACATACATCCTATTTGGTTTTCCTAGGCTCTGATACCACTAAACTGTCACGTCCCGAGAATTACACAGCGGATATTAATTCGGATAATTTGAGTCAATATCCTGAGACATGAACAGTCGGCAAATAAGCCTCTAGCTAGCACGCACTAAGTGTATAACAACACAACATCATCATAGGGCCCAAATATTGAACTCAATGGAAATTATATTCAAATCTCATCTCATTGTATCAAAAGGAACTAATACAACTCTTAAACATTGTATAACATGACTAGGACTTGATAAAAGGCAAAGTACATTTATTCCTCACTTCCTACTACATTGTTCTAACACTCAAAGTAAAGTAACTATAGATAGACTCAAGTATTGGAACGCTCATCACTCGAACGCATTCCCATCCTTGACTTGCTCTTCCTCTTGAATTTCATAATCACCTAGAATGGTTAAAAGTAGGGAATGAGCAAACTAGCCCACTAGGATTTATATCTCAATGTGCGGGCAATGATATAAGTTATTAGCAATTTGGATCTGGGTAAGCACGATTGTCAAGATATGCATGTAAGATTAAAACTCATTAAAACATGATACATGAACAAGATAGATAGAGTGATCATGATAGAGCAAGATATAGAATGATATAACGAGCAAGAGATTATCAATAGTGAGGCATGTAGCAAGCACGCAAGATATCACTTTAAATTGTAATAAATGCAGGATGGCCATATCACGCAAGCAAGCAAGCACGAGCACAGACTTTTAACACGATTCACTTAATAATGCACGTAGACACTAATGTACACCAAGGAAAGATCTACCTTGACATGCGCACTAGGACATGTGTATGTGGATATTGTATCTAGCACTCAACACGCACGACTCCCAGCACAGATGCAATGCCAGTAGTCATTATACCCCATGGTTAACAATATATTTATGACTCTCTATCATGATGATCAATTTTTCCCCATGTAATTTAAATTAATTACATATTTAATTTGGTGATTAACAAAACTAAGATATTATTTAAATCTAACATATTTACTATGAGATTTGAGTATAGAAAATGAATGAGTCAAGGAATAACAAAACGAACGGGTAAGTATTATTTACTCTGTAGCAATGCAAGTTCTAAGAATGACATTTATCTAAACACACATTGATTTTCTATATGCTGTAACGATTTCCTTTCCCTCACATCGATTTTAGTTTCTCAACGACTCATTAAGTATTCACAACGATTTGCTCTCACATCGATTTGATAAGTGAGAACAACGATTTGCTCTCACATCGATTTTATAAGTGAGAACAACGATTTACTCTCACATCGATTTGATAAGTGAGAACAACGATTTGCTCGCACAACGACTTGCTTTCATAACGATTCGTTAAATATTCACAATGATTTGCTCTCACATCGATTTGATAAGTGAGAACAACGATTTGCTTTCATAACGATTCGTTATGTACACACAACGATTTGCTCTCACATCGATTTTATAAGTGAGAACAACGATTTGATTTCATAATGATTCATTAAGTATTCACAACGATTTGCTCTCACATCGATTTGATAAGTGAGAACAATGATTTGCTTTCATAACGATTCGTTAAGTATTAACAACGATTTGCTCACATCGTTTTGTCTCTGACAACTTGCTCATAACGATTTGCTTATTGAGTCATAACGATTTGTCTATATAACGATTTGTATGTGCATCGACTTGCTTATAAGTGTACAACGATTTACATGTATAACGACTTATTTGCATAACGATTTCATAAGTCATGCAGGTCACGATTTTATGGAATATAACGATTTAATATTTGAACTCATTTTGAGTACGTTGAAAAGTCAAAGTCTCCACGTATATGCTTCTGACAACCATGCATTTATTCTGACTGAACGTATCACTGCAGTGTATGCAAATGATATCTTCTATTCTCATGCTTATTTTGTAAACATATTTTTAGAAGAACTGAATGGAACTTCTACTTCTGTATAAAATCAATCTAACGTTGACTGACAACAAGAGGCAGCTTAGCTGTCTATTGTTTAGCATTTAATTCGTGCAGGTGTTTGACAGTGCATCTCAATACAACGTTGGATAGTACGGAAGATAACGAACATCATCGAAGATTCTCTCTCTTGTTGCGTGCATGGAAAGCTAAGGACTGCTGAATAAGAAGCTCTACAGAACCATGCAGTCTAACGTAAACGAGAGCCTAAAGACAACGGTCATTTCAACATTCGAATTTCAAATAGAAGATATATATATAAAGAAGACTGAAGCTCCATAGACCAAGCATCGGCAACAATGATCTTTAACAAGCTTTTCTGCAAGCTTCTGATAGAGTAAAGCCTCACTCCTCTGATTGTCTAGCTCTTAGCTCTCTACGTTCATTGGGTTAGTCTTGAGAGCTTCTGGAAACTGAGAGTGTCCCTCACTGTACATCTTTTCCTCTCAGTTTTAGCTTCAGATCCAGCATTGTTTAAGCTTGATCTAGGGGCTTGTTTTTATTAACACTTTTCTTGTGTTTGTTCCCTTCGAGTAGAAGGAAGACCTGAGGGTTTCCAGGGTGTTTGTTCCCTTCGAGTAGAAGGAAGACCTGGTGGTAGCCAGGGTGGTGTATGTCCTCTTCGGGTTGTGAAGAGAAGACCAACTGTGACTGGGTGTGTAAAGGTCCATAAGGGGGACTGTACCCTTAGGTAGTGAAAGCCTGAGTTGTTGCTCAGAGACTGGACGTAGGACTCCTGTGGAGAGGAGGTTCGAACCAGGATAATTCCCTGTGTTGTCTGTGTGCTTGCTTTGCGGTTAGTATCTTTCTTTACTAACTCTAACACCCATCGAAGTGTGTTCTGTGTGACTGTTTTGTAAACGGGTTTAAGGTACTCATTAATTTTAAAAAATCCCATTCACCCCCCCTCTGGGCTTGCTAGCTGGGCAACAAGTGGTATCAGAGCTAGTCTCTTCGATAAAGAAGAAGATCAAACGATCTGAATAGAAAAAATCAAATGGCAGCCCAAGGTCACTCCGAAGGTCAGTCAGTCAACAGGCCACCAATGTTCGACGGAGAAGATTACACCTACTGGAAACCAAGAAAAGAACACTTACTACAAGGATTCGATTTTCAAATATGGTCCATAGTGGAAGAAGGAGATCTAGTTGTTCTAAACAATAGAGACAACTGGATAGAAGATGATAAAAAGAAGATATCTCTCAACTGCAAAGCTAAGAGCATATTATGCTGTGCACTTAGCAAGAAAGAATTCAATAGAGTTTCAGCCTGCAAATCAGTGATGGAGATGTGGGAGAAACTAAGAATCACATACGAAGGTATTGACAAAGTAAAAGAAACCAGAATCGACATTTTGGTGACACAGTACGAGAGGTTTCAGATGCAGTCAGGAGAAACTATTACACAGATGTTCAGCTGATTTACAGACATCACCAACGGGTTAGCTGGATTAGGAAAAAGCTATGAGATGGGAGACATGGTAAGGAAAATCCTTAGATCCCTACCATCCTCTTGGACTCCCAAGGTGACAACAATAGAGGAAGCAAATGATTTGAAAAGAATGTCTTTAGAGAAACTAATTGGATCCCTTATGTCCCATAAGATTAACATGGAAAGGTTAGGGGTATCTTCTAGTAGAATGAAGCACTCCAACACACTCAAAGCTGAAGAAGACTTATCAAAAGAATTTTCAGACAATAATGAAAGCAATGAAGACGACGAAGACGAAGAAGCGATGTTATCAAGACGGCTACAAAGAATACTAGAAAAGAAGAAAAAGTATCAGTCCAGTAGAAGATATTTCAAGAAAAACAAAGACTTTAAGAAGACAGAAGGAAAGGATCAAAAGAAAGCTGAGCCTACATGCTATGAGTGTAAGAAGCCCGGACATATGAGAGCAGAATGTCCGAAGCTGAAGAAAAGTGAATTCAGAAAGAAGGAAAGTTCAAGAAAACCAAGAAGATACAAGAAGAAAGCTATGGCAGCGGCTTGGGACAACAGTAGTGACTCAGACAGTGAGTTAAGCTCAAGCAGTGAAGAAGAAGAAGCCAACATGGGACTCATGGTCAACACTGAAGAAAAGGTAACATCAGACTCATCTTTCTCTTCCTGTAATGATTCAGATTCAGATAATTTGGAAGAAGCTTTTAACGAACTTTACAGCAAATATAGAGAAGTATCTAAATTACTAAAAACTAGTAAGAAAAATGTTGCATGTCTAGAAAATACAAATTCAGATTTAAAATCAGAAAATGGACAAATGGAAAAACAAATCACTGAACTCAAGAGAAGAAATGAGTTTTTATGCGAAGATCTAAAAGATAAAAATAAACAAATAATCAAACTAGAAAAACAAGAAAGTTTAGACAAAATGAAAAACGGAAATTAAAAGACTAACAGAAGAAAATGAAAAACTATCTAATACTTTAGAAAAATTCACAAATGGGAAAAATTCTCTAATACTAAAAGGCGCTAGATGGTCAGGAAAGAAGAAACATGGAGTAGGCTATCCACCCCCAGATAATGAAGACATAACAGTATACCCTAAAACATATCCAACTCCAAAATTCATACCTGAACAAGACGTAACATATAAATCAAACTTTAAATATGTTCCATATGAAAAGGTAACTTTAAAAAAAAAAAAAAAAAACGGTCCTCAAAGGCCTATCTAGGAGAGTGCACCTCCCCCAGAGGGGGAGAATGGTCCCACTCCACCAGAAGGGAACTCTGGGCCAAAATATATATCTGAAAATATGGGCCAGATACAGAGTGAGTAGGCTAGCTCAGCCTAATGTTCATAAGACCTGATTTATCAATGAGAAGAGGTCCTTTACAAGCATAAGGCAATCTATTAAAACCCCAAAAAACCTCATTACACCTGGAAGAAATTGCATGATTAGCAAGCCGATCAGCTACTTGATTAGTTTCCCTAAAGACATGAGAGAGAATAGTAACATTTCCCAGTAACAAGTCCCTAGAAGGACACCACCAGTGTTGAATGTGCCAATTGGAACACTTCCCTTGCTGCATAGAATGAATAAGAGTAGACGAATCAGAATATATTGCAGAGAGGCAGACTCCCAAGAAATGAGCCATGCGCAGGCCATCACACAAAGCTCTTGTCTTCGCAATAATACTGATCCCAACGCCATAGAAATTAGCAAAAGCCAGGAGAATAGTTCCATGCTTATCTCGGATGCATCCCCCACCGCCACAGAGGCCTGGATTCCCTTTGGAAGTGCCATCCACATTTAAACAAAAGTCCATTAGAGGAGGACTCCAGCGAACCAGCTTCATCCTTTTAGCCATAGTATGATAAGTAAACCATAAGATTGAAGGAGCTGATGGGTAACCAGAGACTGATCAGTTTTAAACATCATTTTTCCAAGAACAAGACCAACATGGAGTTTGATGCTCCGAATAATTTATGCAGGCCGTCTTCTTTGCTGATCAAACCTTGCTGTACAACGGGACTTCCAGATCTCCCAGAGCTTGAGAATTAGGCAATATATGGAGATAAACCCAAGGGGAGTCTGAACATTTGTGTTATGAATGAAATTCCAGATCCTAGTAGTAAGTTGTGAGTGAAGATGAATGTTATTCGGGACCAAAGGAAGGAACCATCTCCACATGTGATTAGCAATGTCGCTGCCAATAAAGACATGATTAAGATCTTCACACTGAGGAGCAGCACAACAGTTGCACTTGGAAACCACTGGAATACCACTCTCAAGAACTCGACCATCAACAGCCACAGCTCTGTTAAGGAGTCTCCAACATAAAAGAGATGCTCTGGGATTAAAAGCATGATGCCAAATATTGAGGATAGGAGGCCTGCGTATACCATTCTGCCTGACCAAGTCATTAGTGGATTTAGTGGAAAACTCCCCAGAAGAGGAAGGAGCCCATATGCATCTATCTTCTTCTTGCGATAAGGATAAACAAATAAAGACCTGAGGAGGAAGTGACGATCGAATGGGATGAGATAGATCCATCACTACTTCTTGCAAAGAAGTGCTTGTTGGCAACGGTCCCTGGAGGCTCTCCGCAAGAGGCCGTTCCCCATACCAAGTATCATTGAGAATATAAATTCTATCACCATTGCCATGAATCCACCTGGTATTAGAGTTGATAATAGAATTAACGGCCAAGGTGAGATGTTTGGGCATACCAGGAATCTGCAAGTAGTGATTGGCAGCAAAACGACTTCTAGCATAAGCAGCCCATAAAGAATTTCCATGACGCATATTCCACATTTGTTTCACTGTAAGGGAGGTTTGAACATGGTGAATATTCCAGATGCCTAAACCCCCTTCCACTTTAGGACACTGAATCTTATCCCATGCAACCCAATGACGCCGACGAGTACCATCAATACCATTCCAGAAAAAGGCCGCAGAACATTTCTCAATGTAGGAGATGATACCTTTAGGAAGGTAGGAAGCAGCAGCCAGATAAACATGGAGAGAGGCTAACACCGAATTGATGAGGACAATGCGACCAGCTTGAGATATGAGTTTGGCCTTCCAACCGCCCAGAGTAGAGTTGATTCTATCAATCAGCATTTTATAATCAGAGATTAGGACTTTACCAGATCGGAGGGGAACACCAAGGTACTAGAGCGGACCAGTCATATTAGTATAGCCAGTCAAATTCCTGATTCTTTGGATGGACAGAAGAGACGCTTTCCTGGAAAGCATGAAGGAGCTTTTATCTGCATTAATAAGTTGACCAGAAGATAGAGAATAATTCTCTAAAAACCTCATTAACCGCTTCACATTGTTGATACTGCCATTGGTAAAAATCAGACTATCATCCGCATAAAGCAGATGTGAAGGTGGCAGACATCCCCGAGGACCAGCATAAGGAGTTAAAAGACCATTGGATATCATATTCCTCAAACCACGGCTAAGCAGTTCTTCCATAATAATGAAAAGGGCAGGGGCAATGGGATCACCTTGTCGAAGACCTCTGATGGACTTAAAGAAGCCAGCATGCTCTCCATTAATCAGGACCGAGAACCAACAGTTTGAGACTAGCATACCAATATAAGAGACGAATCTAGATGCAAAACCAAATTTCTTCAGGACAGCTAATAAGGAATCCCACTCCACACTATCATAGGCTTTCCGAATATCCAACTTAAAGATGGCATTTCCTCCTCTGATTTTACGATCCACATCCCGCACCAGTTGACGAGCAAGGGATACATTATCAAGAATGAACCTCCCTTTGACAAATGCTCCTTGTTCCTCGGAAATAATCCCAGGAAGAATATCAATCAGTCTATCACAAAGAATCCTAGACACAATCTTATAGCAGAAGTTACATATACTGACCAGCCTGAAATCATTAAAGGAGTCAGGATCTACTTTCTTGGGAATCAACGCAATAAGGGTAGCAGTCACCCCTCTAGGAAAAGCATAACCTTTGAAAAACCCAGAGACAACATTGAAAAGATCCTCTTTGATAATATCCCAGCAAGAAGTAAAAAAGAAACCTGAGAAACCATCAGGGCCAGGGTAACTATTACCATTCATGCTCCAAACAGTATTTTTAACTTCCTCCATAGTGGGAGAAGCACAAAGAAAGATATTCTGATCATTAGAGATTAGCTGGGGAATAACTTCCATAAGGGAGTGATCAACTGAGTGACTGGAAGATTGCATGAGATTTTGATAGTACCGGGCACCCTTTTGTTGGATAACATCCTGGTTCTTCGTCCAGACTCCATCAACTTGAATTCTGTGAATTCGGTTCTGTCGCTGATTGCCTTGCACCACATCATGATAAAAAGTAGAATTTCTGTCCCCATTTTCTAGCCAATTCATCCTAGCTTTCTGAGCCCAAAATGTATCCATGTAGAGAAGCGCTTTTTTATAATTCGCAGTGGCCTTGTTGAGAGCAGATTGATTCTCCTGTGAAGGTGAACAATCAAACTGATCCTGTTTGATACCAACATCATGTTCCATCAATTTGACATTTTCTTCCACATTGCCAAAAACCATTTTATTCCATTCACGTAACACTTTTTTAACAGCTTTAAGCTTCATGAAGAAGGTAGTGAAGGGGTTAGGATGCCAAGTAGTATACTCATTCCAAGTCGATTTAATAGAATCGTGGAAGGATTCATGAAAAGTCCACATGGCCTGAAAAATAAATCTTGCAGGGGTACGGGGTTCATCGACAATGGAAGCCAGAAGAGGAGAATGATCCGAGTTGCATCTAATGAGGTGCCTCACTCTAAACCCTGGGTAGGTATTAAAAAATACACTGTTGATGAGAAACCGGTCAAGTCTAGCTTTAACAGACGCCTGTCCCTTGCGGTTATTGACCCAGGTATAGTGAGAGCCAACGTAACCCGCATCAGCTAGAGAAGAAGCATGCATAAAGGCATTAAAATCCACCATGCACTGCAAGTTTCCAAACCGGCCTCCAGACTTTTCAGTAGGAGTGGAGATGCAATTAAAGTCGCCTCCTATGATCCAGGGAACCGCAACAATATCCGATAAAGCAATGAGCTCATCAAAGAGGCAATGTCTAGTTGCGACATTACAGCTTGCATACACAAATGTCACCATCATAATAACCTGACCTTTCTGGATAACAGATAGAGTAATATGTTGATCAGAAGAAAAGGAAATCTGCAGAAAGACATTACGCCAGAAAACCCATAATTTAGATTCTTCTCCAGAATTTCCAAGAAAGGCCTGCATACGAAGGGATCTACACAAAGAGTTTGCCCAGCTTAAGGGAATCATAGGCTCAGCAATAGCAACAACATCAGCTTTATTAACATTCACAATCCTACGCAGGGATCGCCTAGAGGCATTGTTAGAGATGCCCCTAATATTCCAGTAAATAATAGGGTTCTTCATGAGGAAACATATCCATGTTGAGCACCTGCAGCCTTGGTCTTAGACCTAGTATTAGTCCCTGTCATTCTTTTGCTATGAGTATCTTCCGTATTAAGAATTTGAGGCATGTAAATATTCTCCCTAGCAGCGATAATGGAAGCCTTCTGAAGCTGTTCGTCTGGAGGAATAGGAAACAACTCAGAAGAATCAATACCTGCCAAAACAACGCTTCCTTCCTCCACCACCGTCACTGGAGAAGATGGCCGGATCTCCTCCTCCGTAACCGGAGTACGGGTCACGTGGGGTTCAAGGGCACAACCAGACACAGTGCTTTTTGTATGCTGCTGCCCTCGTAGCGAATCATCACTTTGCAAGTCTGTCACCTCAACATTGACATTATCCTCCATTGCAGACTGCTGCCCACGTAACGTATCCTCGCCATGCAAACCCTCAACAGTAACAGCGTTCTCCGGGACAGACAAAGTTTGTTGAGATGAAACCTCCATATTAATGGCCTGATTCCCATCATTTTCTTCGTCACCCTCCTCAAGAACTGAGAACCTATTTCCAAAAGTCGGATTAATAGGTTTGTTCTGAGAAATTTTCTATCTCCAAGATCTCTTCGTAAACACTTGCATGGGGACATCCTTCTGAATCTGTTGCACTGGTGGATTCTCCTGCACTTGCCCATCCGAAGACTTATTCTTTTTATGACACTCAGAAGCTTCATGACCCAGCTTGTGGCAATAGGAACAAATCGCAGGAATACCATAGTAAATAATATTTTGCCAGAAACCCTCAGCACCACAACCTATCCATATCCTCTCCGGCCTGGTCTTAAGGATATCAAGTTCTATACACACAAATGCTTCCTTTGTCTGCGTGAGAGCCATGGTAGGTTCATATATTCTTAGAACATGTCCAATATTACCAGCAATAGACTTCAAGAAATCCTCATAGTAATAGTTAACCGGTAACATCGGTAAACCAATCCAAATAGGAATAACAGTAGGATCAGCATTGAAATCAAAGTGAGGATCCCAATTAAAAAACCTGTGCAATAACCCCTTAAGATATAGGCTCCTGCGCATGATGACCTTTAGGTAATCATCCTCGTCTTCAAAGCGCAACAACAAGTGCCGGTTATTGAGAACACTGACTATATAGTCGCCTTTGAGCAGTAGCCTTTGAGAGAGAACAGACTTGAAGTCCAGGATAGAACACCGACCATAAGGACATCGAGTAATCAAATCCAGTTTTAATGTTTGTATGGATTTACTAACCTCTTCTCGAGAGAAGAACACGGCCGGTTCCCCAGAATCAGTGAAACTTGGAGATTTGATTCCTATGGATATGGCTGGCGGCGGCTTGGTAGAAGAGATGATCTGTGCATAAGACCTCCGACCAGGATCAGAAACACCATCCGAAGATGTAGCCAGAGCCACCATGGCCAGGAGACAGCCGCCCCCGCCAGCCCCCAGGGCCGGCGGCAAGCAGAGAAGAGAAACCCGCAGAGACCAGAATCGCAGAGATTCTCTCTCTAGAAAACTAGAGAGAGAAAGCTGAAAATAACATGCACAACATGCTGGGTAACTAGAACAACATGCTACAGTCACTGCAACAAGCTGGGTCACACCAAAATAACATGCACAACTAAATATAAAAGAGGATAATCAAAAAGAAAATAACGGACACTAACCAACCTCCTATGGAGAGAATGGAAAGGGACTATGATTGGCAGTAGTTCAGTAGGCAGCAAAGGAAAAACAGTCATTGATGATGTTCTATGTGTCAAAGGTCTGAAGCACAACCTCATCAGCATCAGCCAGTTATGTGATAGGGGACATCATATAAAGTTCCAAGAATCCAAGTGCAGTATCATGAAGGATGGAGTAGTCATCTTTGAAGCCAACAGAGAAAAGAACCTATACGTACTTTACCTGGAAGAATTAAAGGATCGGGATATTTGTTTAGCAGCAAGTAAGGAGCAGTCAACTGAGCTGTGGCACAGAAGATTGGGCCACTACAGTTTGGATAGCATGAGAAAGCTGATCAAGAGAAGCCTAGTGGAAGGTCTACCAAAGGTCAACACAAGGATGGATGGTGTCTGTGGACCATGTGCAAAAGGGAAACACACCAAGTCATCTTTCAAGTCAAAGACTATGGTAACAACCTCTAAACCCTTAGAACTCCTTCATATGGATTTATTTGGGCCAATGAGGACCACAAGTCTTGGAGGAAGGAATTTTGGATTCGTTATAGTAGATGATTATTCAAGATTCACATGGGTATCCTTTCTGGAACACAAGGATGATACGTTTGATAGTTTTGTGAGCTTCAGCAAAAAGGTTCAGAAAGATAAGAAGTACTGCATTGTTGGAATTTGGTCAGATCATGGAGGAGAGTTTCAGAATGAAAAGTTTGCGAAGTTCCATGATGACCAAGGAATTGAACATAATTTCTCAGCACCAAGGACACCACAGCAAATGGAGTTGCTGAGAGAAAGAACAGGACTTTATTGGACATGGCAAGAACAATGTTATCTGAATATAATTTGCCAAGATACTTTTGGGCTGAAGCAGTCAACACAGCATCCTACATCATAAATAGAGTAATGATCAGGCCAATTTCGAAGAAAACAACATATGAGTTGTACAAGGGAAAGAAGCTGAAAATTAGTCACTTCAAAACATTCGGATGTCTATGTTTCATCCACAACAACAGCAAAAGAGATATTGGTAAGTTAGATGCCAAATCAGATGAAGGCATCTTCATGGGGTATGCTTCTAAATCTAAAGGTTATAGAGTATTTAATAAATGATGAACCTAACTCTTCCTCGAGAAAGGAAGTCGATAGTGACATTGATGAAACATATAAGTTGTCTAAAACATTAAAGAACACATCAATTGAGGACAAGGAAGATCCACCTCTGGAAGACCTACAATAAGGGATATCTCTCATGAAAATCTTCCAAAGGAATGGAGATACAATAAAGATCACCCACCTGAAAACATTATTGGTGATCCATCTGTAGGGGTAAGAACAAGAGGTAATGTATAATCCCTTGTGATTATCTAGCTTTTGTTTCTCAAATAGAGCCTAGGACAGTTAATGAAGCTCTTACTGATGAATCTTGGATTTTAGCCATGCAAGATGAGCTGAATCAGTTCAAGAGAAACCATGTATGGTCACTTGTTCCTAGACCATCAAATCATCCAGTGATTGGCACCAATTGGGTGTTCAGAAATAAATTGGATGAAACTGGTGTGATCTTAAGAAACAAGGCCAGATTGGTAGCTCAAGGCTATTCCCAAGAGTAAGGCATAGATTTCGATGAAACCTATGCACCTGTAGCTAGACTTGAGGCTATTAGAATTCTACTTGCATATGCATCTGCATTAGATTGAAATTATTTCAAATGGATGTCAAATCCGCTTTTCTAAATGGCTTTATCAAGGAGGAAGTCTATGTAGAACAACCTCCGGGTTTTGATAATATTGAATTTCCGAATCATGTATTTAAATTACACAAGCTTTATATGGTTTGAAACAAGCACCTAGGGCCTAGTATGAAAGGCTTAGCTCATTTTTATTGAATCATGGCTTTACTAGAGGTCAAGTAGATAGTACACTGTTTATCAAATCTAAAGTCAAACATATATTGCTTGTACAAATTTATGTAGACGATATAATATTTGGTTCTACTGATGAATCTCTTTGCAAGTACTTTGAGAAGCTTATACAGGGAGAATTTGAGAAGAGTATGGTGGGGGAGCTCAACTACTTTCTTGGATTGCAAATCTAGCAAGGAAAAGATGGCACCCACATCTGTCAAGCCAAATACACCAAAGAACTCTTAAAGAAGTTTGGATTCGAAAATACCAAACCACTGTCAACCCCTATGAGCACATCAACATGTTGGGTTCATATTCTGGAAACTAAGTGAATTCACATTCTAAATGATAAATGATAATCAAACAATGTTTTTAATGATGAATGAGTTGAATTGAGGTTTCATACATGTCAATTAACATGATACAATATTTGGTTACCTATGTCTTCATTATACCTAACTGTATATGTTTTATCATGTAGGTACAAGTGCATATAACCAAGCCTTCTCAAATCATGAGAAAATGATCACAAGTACAGTGTATACATGTACCTGTCGAGAGACCCAAAGGCATATGTCGACAGATGCCACAGTTGTGATCAGACAGAAAAGTACTGAGAGCACCTGTCGACAGATGCTCAGAAACCTGTCGACAGATGTCACAGACAGAAATGCCAGAGTTCTGTGTTTTGGAAAACTGACTCTACCTGTCGACAGATAGGTGTCGCCTATCGACAGATGCCACAGGCCAGAGCAACCTGAAGTTGTCTATGCAAATCAGTTGCAATCTGTCGACAGACACTCAGCACCTGTCGACAGACGCAGAGGATCTTCAAATACGAAACCTTCCTTCATATCCAAGATTGTGTTTTCAAGTCCCACGACTCTCCACATGAAAACACAACTATATAAGCATCCTTTTGAAGAGAATCTCGTACAGAAGCAGCCACAACCAAAAACCCTAAAGCCAAGTCCAAGAGAAAAGAGTTGCTGCTGCTTTGCTTCAAGTCTGCAGTGCAGAGACCGAAAGATCTGTTGATCCTGCAGTACTGAAGATAGATCGTCGTGGATTCAACCTTCTCTATCAATCCAAAGCAGTCAAGTCGAAGTTTGAACTCCATCCAGACGTTCTCAGAAGAGTTCCACATCAGGATTTACTCCTATACTCTGAACTCTTCCTGTTTCACAATTCTTATCAATCGTGTGTGTGTTTGTGTGATTCAAGCGTCTCTTGTGCTTGAGATCACGTGTGTGTGTTGTTCTGATCGTGGGTGCACATCAGAAAACACGTGTGTGTGTGAGTTGTAGTCACCGAACTCGCTCATAAGCAGTTTATTCTCTGTGTGTGTGTGTGCCGTAGACGTAGGATACACTGTTGTGTACTCTGAACCACGTAAATCTGCGTGTCTCGTGGTTTGATCGTCTTTACGATAGATGTTTGATAGGCACGTTGCATATTCACACGCTAGATAGGTTTCTACTTCATTTACACATAGTTTAGATCTTGATACTGTCTTGTTAATCCGTGCAATAAGAAAAAGAGCGTGATAATAGTTTTTAAGAGACAGTAATCTATTCAACCCCCCTTCTAGATTACCATATTGGGAATTCCGCAACCCTTCAATTGGTATCAGAGCCGTGGTTTCTCTGATTTATTGCTTTATCTATTTGATCTTACGATCAGGAGATTCACGGTCAAATGGAATCTACCAAGGGGTATATGGCCGAGGGACACTCTGTGACCAGGCCACCCTTCTTTGATGGCACTGACTATCCCTATTGGAAAAACCGCATGCAGGTGTTTCTACGAGCACAAAACTTTGAATTGTGGAAGATAGTCAGAACAGGACCATATGGATTGCCTCAAGATGAAGATACATGGACAAGGACCAGATTGCCAAAGGGACACTCAACTGGAGCGCCCTCAACATGATGCAGTGCGCGGTCCACCCAAAGGAGTACTCGAGAGTCTCCACATGCACCTCAGCAAAGGAGATGTGGGACAAGCTCGAGTTGATATATGAAGGTACGTCTGAGGTGAGAGAATCCAAGGTAAGCATGCTAGTCTCAGAATATGAAATGTTTAAGATGAACCATGATGAGACAATTTCTGACATGTTTGCTAGATTCATGGTACTTATAAATGGATTGAAAGGTCTTAAGAAGGAATACTCAGAGAGTGATTTGGTGAGGAAGATACTTCGGTCTCTTCCATCCTCTTGGAACACCAAAGTCACTGTCATCGAGGATTCCAAGAATCTTTCAACAATGAAAGTGGATGAATTGATTAGATCTCTCATGACTTATGAACTAAATGTAAAAAGAAATGAAACTGAAGAGAATCCAAGGAAGTCTATTGCCTTGAAGGCTTCCAACAAAGCATCTTCAGGTTCCAAAAAGAGTGCCCAACAGGAAGGTTCTGAGTCTGAAACCTCTACTGATAGTGAGAATGACGAGATGGCCATGCTCACTAGACAGTTTAAGAAGTTCCTTAAATTCAAGAGAAGAGGTTCAGGAAACTCCAAACCTTTCCAAAAAGGCACCAACAGGGTTGTCACGACCAATAAAAAATCTGATGTTGTGTGCTATGAGTGCAAGAAGCAGGGACACATGAGAGGAGAGTGCCCCGAGCTCAAGAAGAAACTGAAAAAGGACAAGTTCGTTTTCAAGAAAGCCAAAGCAATGCTGGCTACATGGAGTGATGAAGACGATGATGAAAAAAGTCAAGCTACCTCAGAAGATGAAGAGATTCACTGTATGGCAAGGAGTGATGACTCCTCTGAGCTCTTCCTCCTTCTCTTTTTGAATCATTTTCTACTACTGAATGGGAAGAAGCTTACACTGTCCTTTTTGAAAAATTCTGTCAATTCAAATCAGAAAATAAAGCACTCAAGAAGAGAGTTAATTCCCTTGTTCATGAAACTGATAATAATGATGAAATTGAATCTCTGAATAAGGTAATTGACATGATGAAAATAGATGAACAAACACACAGTGAAGAGATGGATAGCATGAAAATTAAGCTTCAAGAAGTTCAAAAGAGAAAGATGATCTAATGAACTCTCTTGAAACTCTAAACAGTGAGCATGCTGATCTAAAAGAGAAATTGGAAAAAGCTGAAAAGGAATTAAATGGCAAATCAAAGGATCTATCTAGTTTTGTCAAGAGCAAACAGAATCTAGATGCAATCTTAGGATCCAATGTGTTTGTTGCTAGACATGAGATTGGGTTTCAAAATCATAAGCCAAAGGAAATTGGCAAAAATCTGTTGACTGATTTCATTGATCCTACCCCAAGTTCTAGCAATCAAAATCCCTCAAAGAAAAGGAAAAATCAATCCAAGGGTAAAAACCAGGAACCTAAGGCTACCAAATTTGTTCCAACTAAGCTTAAGGAGTTTGCTACTAACCCCAAACAGGGATGTCCCAAGGAAAAACAGCAAGTCCCTAAAGCTAAGTTCACTAGACAACAAAAGGGTAAGATGCCTATGCATGCTCCTAAGAATCCAAAGACCACTGTTGTTCATAAGCCATCATCATGTAAAATCTGTAAAAAGATTGGGCACAATGAAAAACAATGCTGGAACAATCCAATAAAATAGAAACTCAAACAAATTTGGATTCCAAAGCATTTACTGTTTGGCATGAATGATAAAACGGCACCCAAAGTAATTTGGGTACCAAAACCTCTTGTCTAATCCACATGTGCAGGAATGCCTAGCAGCTCACAATCAAAACAAATGGCACCTGGATAGTGGCTGCTCGAGGCATATGACGGGCGATAAAGAAAAATCCAGTTTGCTCATGGAAAAAGACAGAGGTCACGTTGTCTTTGGAGGTAACAACAAAGGCCAGATCATCGGCTCAGGTAAGGTAGGTAAGTTTGCCTCCAACTCAATAGATAATGTACTATTAGTTGATGGTCTTCATCACAATCTGCTTAGCATAAGTCAATTGTGTGATAAGGGCCATAAAATTGTTTTTGAATCAAATTCATGTCAAATCCTTGATAAGGAAACAGGAAGTCTCAAATTTTCTGGAAAAAGAATGAATAACATCTACATGGTTGATTTAGATGATCCAAAAATAATGATTTATGTCTTGTAGCAAATAAACAGGATGAGCTTACATTGTGGCATCGTAGGCTTGGACATGCGAGTTACAATGTTTTGCACAAGATTATGAGGCTCAAACTTGTAAGTGGACTTCCTGAAATCCCATTCAATAAAAATGAAAATTTCTGTGATGCATGTGCACAGGGAAAACAGACCCGAAAATCCTTCAAATCGAAAGCACCGGTAAGTACTTCCAAAGCTTATGAACTGTTGCACATGGACCTTTTTGGACCTACTAGAACACTGAGTCTCAATGGCAAAGGTATGGCTTTGTCATTGTAGATGACTTTTCTAGGTTCACTTGGGTGAAATTTCTGGCTCATAAGAATGATGCACTTAATGTTTTTGAAGAATTCTTCAATAAAATTGAGCATGGAAATGTCCACAAGATATGCTCCATCCGCACTGATCACGGGGGAGAATTTGACAACAACTCCTTCACTGATTTCTGCAGGAACCAAGGAATAGAACACTTGTTCTCCTCCCCAAGAACTCCAGAACAAAATGGGGTTGTGGAAGGAAAAATAGAACCTTGGTGGAGATGGCTCGTACGCTTCTGGTCGAAAATCAACTTGCCAGAACCTTTTGGGCAGAAGCGGTAAACACGTCATGCTACATTCTTAATCGAGCCATGGTAAGACCGGTATTCAAGAAAACTCCCTATGAGCTTCTGAAAGGTAAGAAACCATCCCTTGGATACTTCAGAGTTTTTGGTTCAAAGGTGTTCATACATAACAATGATAAAACTGATTGGACAAATTTGAAGCCAAAAGCGACAAAGGTATTTTTCTTGGATACTCAAACACTCTAGAGCTTATAGAGTGTTTAATCTTAAAACCAGAAAAGTGGAAGAAACTCCACATGTTGTATTTGATGAATCTCAAACCAAATCTAACAGTCCTAATCCTTACAGGTTTCAAGATGACACTGAAGATACAACACATGAAGAACTGCAAAGAAAACCAAATACAATCTCTAAGTCAGTTCCAAAAATAAACAGTGGCTATCTACGCAGGTACAATGATGAAGATGACGAACTTCTGTTCAGAAATGAAGATGAAGTACTTGCACAAGATCCACAACACGAGGATGAACTACAACATGAAAGTCCTCCAGCCACCCCTCCTCCAGAACAGTCTTTTGAAGTGCAAGATCAACCCGGTCCTTCAACAATCACAAATGTGAGGTACTCTAAAGCACATCCACTTGAGAATGTCATAGGTAACATAAATGATTCAGTTCAAACTAGGTCTCAAGTTCATCAAATAGTTGAACAAGATCATTTAGCCTTTGTCTCTCAAGTGGAGCCTAAAAATGTTGAAGAAGCCTTGAACGAAAATTCGTGGATTGATGCTATGCATGAGGAGCTAGGCCAATTTCAAAGAAACAATGTCTGTAGTTTAGTTCCTAGAACCCCCGAAATTTCTGTAATTGGGACAAGATGGGTCTTTAGGAATAAACTAAATGAAGAGGGAAAGGTGGTGAGAAACAAGGCTAGACTGGTTGCAAAGGGTTATAATCAGGAATTTGGTGTAGATTTTGAAGAATCTTTTGCACCTGTAGCTAGACTAGAAGCAGTCAGAATCTTGTTAGCTTATGCATGTTCAAACAAGTTCAAACTATATCAAATGGATATTAAAACTGCTTTCTTAAATGGCTACATCAAAGAGGAAGTTTATGTCTCTCAACCACCTGGCTTTGAACTTCATGACAAACCAAACCATGTATATAAATTGCACAAGGCTCTCTATGGTTAAGCCAATTTCTGGTAAGCAAAAACTACTCACGAGGTAAGGTAGACCAAACTCTCTTTACAAAGAAAGTTCGCACACACATCATTGTTGTTCAAGTGTATGTGGACGACATAATCTTTGGTTCTACTAACCCCTCACTGTGTGAAGAATTCTCACATCACATGCACAGTGAATTTGAGATGAGTTTAATGGGGGAGCTCCAATTTTTTCTTGGTCTGCAGGTCAAGCAAATGGAAGATGGCTTCTTCATAAACCAAGAAAATATGTCAAAGAGCTTCTCAAGAGATTTCAGTTTGAAACTGCAAAACCTGCCTCAACACCGATGAGCACAAGCATTAAGCTAGAAAGTGATGAAAAGGTAAACCGGTAGATGCTAAACACTTCCGAGGTATGATCGGCTCACTCCTCTATCTTACTGCAAGTAGACCTGACATACAATTCAGTGTTTGCCTCTGTGCTAGATATCAATCTAGTCCAAAGGAAAGCCACCTAATTGCAGTTAAGAGAATATTCAGGTATCTCTCAGGTACACATGACATGGGTCTTTGGTATCCAGCAGGAAGTAGCTTTAACTTAATCTCATATTCTGATGCTGACTATGCTGGATGTAAAATTGACAGGAAGAGCACTAGTGGCTATTGCCAGATGCTTGGTGGTTGCATGGTTTCGTGGGCATCCAAGAAGCAACATTCGGTTGCACTCTCCACTGCAGAGGCAGAATATGTTGCTGCAGGGAGTTGTGCAACACAAGTGTTGTGGATAAAAAGTCAGTTGTGTGACTACGACATTGACCTTGGATGCACACCAATCCTATGTGACAACACTAGTGCAATCAATTTATCAAAAAATCCCATTCAACACTCTAGGACAAAACACATAGAAATTCGTCATCACTTCTTGAGAGATGAGGTAGCCAATAGAAATTTGGAAATTAGCTTCATACCAACAGAACAACAACTAGCTGATATCTTTACAAAACCATTGGCTGAGGATAGGTTCACATCCCTTAGAAGAGAATTAGGCTTATGTAAAATTCAGTAACACAAATCCCAAGTCCTTGATGAATGTTCCTTGTAAGCAACAACTATGGGGTATATCAAATGGTGATTTGTGGAAAAACAAGTTCGGCTTGTTTGGAAACCTTCATTATGCGTGAGAAAATATTCTCCGCCAAGTACCCGTAGTTGGAGCCCATGAAGGGACATCATGTTGGATAAAGGGGTAAGTTTCTTTTCATTAGCCAAATTACTCTGAAAAACAAACAAAAAAAATCATAAATTAAAAAATTACCAAAAATAGTCTCAATTCCATGAATGGTCTGCTGAATACATGTGTGCATATCTTGCTTGAATTGAATTGCATTGCTTAATTTTTTAGTCTTCTCATGAGCACACATTATGGGGGAGCTAGTTCAAAAGATGGGTGTTATTGTGAAGGAAATCATTTCTCCTTGCTGTTCATTAACTCCTTCACATGGGATGATCTTTTCACATTCCCTTCTTTCTCTAAACTGGCCTTCAACAAGGATCTGTCGACAGCCCCTTCCTTCCCTGTCGACAGATAGGCATCCACAGACCACAGGTTCTGAACTCTGTGTGCATCTGTCGACAGTCGGCCATGCATCTGTCGACAGATTTCACAGGTTTTGTCCTCCCCGCACAGCCTACAATCTGTCTGTATGTAGCTGTCGACAGACACAACTTGGCTTGTCGACAGATAACACAGTACTCTCAACTAGCTGAACACCCATTTATATGTCTGAGTGTACATGTCGACAAGCTCAACTTTGCTGTTGACAGACACATTTCTACTTGGCATTTCAAGCCTATTCAATCCAAAACTCTTTGAGCTGGTTTCCTTAAAAGTGTCTAAGGTGTTTATATGGTGTTAATAACATATATGATCACATCATGTGCATAAGATATTAAAGCAATTTTCAACAATCTTGTGATTTTTACAAATACTCAAGTTGAGTCTAGGTTCCATCATTCTGGAAACATTTCACTATTTTCAAAAACTTAACACCTAACTCTTCTTCATAATTTACATGTAGGCAAACATGATTCTCTTTTGAAAGGTATTATGATCACTGAGTTTAATGTCTACAATTGATGGATAATCAATCACTATATTGATCTTGGGTTATTAAAACAATACTTGGAGAAAAGCTACCTATTTCTAAACAATTTCATTCCATTAGATTAAAATGACTTAAATTTGGAAAAATGCAGAGCAATGATGAGTTCTTGCTAAGTAACCGGGGAGTGGGCATCACAAATGTTTGCCCTCGTGTCAAAAGGCTAATTCATCAACTCTGTACAACAGTATGATGGACACTTTCACTGAGTAACTGGGGGTACGGGCACGAATAATGTCTACCCTCATGTTCAAAGGTGTGAAGTTATCTTAATTACCTCTTTTTCCCTTTGCATTAAAGAATGGCAAATAACGAAAAGTTGAAATAGTGTGAAGCCTCCACTGAGTGCTAATTCTCATGGGTCATTGCTGTTTTTGAATGTCTTGGCATTTAGATATTTCTCTCCTTGATCATTTGAACCTCAACTATGAGGATTCTGTTGTCCTACACTCTAATTAACAACGAGAAGAGTAAAAGTGTTTCCTTTTCATATAAGTGACTGTTTTCTTCGTGCTTCAACTTCAGACTAATTCAGTATTATGTTTGAACCATTAAGATAGTTGAAGTGGCTTTTCATCCACATGTATATGATAGGTTCTTATATATGTATTCTTCATCTATTCACCTTAGGTAATCAGTTAAAAACCACTGCTCAAGAGTTAACTTTCAAATTACACACAAAAATCCAACAAGATGACATTCTGAAAGCATCTGTCGACAGATAAAATTCTATCTGTCGACAGACGGCGACTACCCTGTTTGGAAGTCCAACGGGCACGCCGTTTGGGGCTGATTTGGTGGGCCATTGCCTTTTAAACTTCCCCTCACTTCCTTATATAGGCATCTCCGGCCCTTCCACCTCCAACACCACCCCAATCTTCTCTTCTTCCTCTCTCAAACACCTCCTTCCCTTTCTGGATGGGAAACCCTACCTCCATCCCCCTGGCTTCATACCCTTGCTCCTCTCCTTCTCCAGCCCTCCTTCCTATTCCTCCATCTTTGCCTCATCCCATCCATGGCTCCCAAGGCGAAGAAGTTGGTCTCACGTCGTCGTCCCGCCTCCTCCTCGCCCTGCGAAGGATCCAGGGCTCACGATGAACGCCGGACCAAGCACTGGGATGATCGCCTTCCAGAGTTGGTCGTACCTCCCCGTCTCCATCTCAAATGGGTTCACGGTACATTCACAAAGTTTGTTCCTCCACGTTATGTGGATTTCCACTCCTTGGCCGATCTCTTTCCCAACCTCCAACCCCTGTTCGATACCCAGGGTTGGACAGTCTTTCTCTACGCTCATACGACATACTCTCCCACTGCGTAACTGAGTTCTTTAACAACCTCGCTTCCTCCGATGAGGCGTTCTACACCTCTGTGAAGGGCACTCCCTTTAAACTCACTGCTAACCTTTTTAGCATAGCCCTCCAGATTCCGAACACCGGGGCGGATATTATTGATCATCATCCAGACGCCTTTGTCTACTATCCCCTTCTTACTGTTCAACCCTATGATACAACCAAGGAGATTGCTAAGCTCAATGCCAACACTTTCCCTCCCCTCAACCGCATGATTCACCAAATCTTCACCACTTGCATTGCGCCGAAGCATGGCAGTCGTGAACTCGTCACCAATGTTCACAAATCATTGTTTACCTTCATCCTTAATTGTGAACCCATCAATCTTCCTCTACTGATGCTTCGCTTGATCACCAAGTGCTTCTACCAACCAAGGAGATCCATGCCCTTCGCATGCCAAATTACTTCTCTTTTGAAGTTTATTGGCATTCCCATTCCTGAAAGTGAGTGTGTCTCACTCAACTCCCGCAACAGTTTTGATATCACTGCCGCCTCACGCATGGGATACAAGCTAGTGGAAGGGGTTGTCACCCGGGAACTCAAGGGCAAGGCACCTGCTGCTGCCGAGGATGAAGACTACATTGGGGACGATCAAGCTGATGATGAAGAAGATGCTGAAGAAGGTGATGAAGACTCCTAGTCAGAGCCACTAGATGCTCCGGGAGATGCTGGTGTTGATGTAGCTACTCAGCCCTCCATTAGGGACTTGATAGCGCAGCTACAAGTCCAGATGACACATGGCTTTGAGAGGCTGAATGCAAGAATGGATAGCTTGGACACACGCATTGACAGACTTGCCACAGAGCGTCATGTCCCTCATCAAGCTCCTGAAGATGATGCTGCTTAGATAGACTTGATGTCTAGGAGTGGGTCATGTCCTGTATTTTCATTTCAGTCTGAGCAATGTCGTTTCTCTCTTATGTTATTTCATGTATTTTCATGTATTTTCTCCTTCACTTCATGTTACTTCAGTCACACTTTTGTCATGTGAATGCTTCACTTTCCTATGAATGAAATCACATGTTCTGTGCCAATCTACAAATGTGATTGTTGTCTTTACTTTTGATGTTGTCAAAAGGGGGAGAAGAAACCTCAATTTCATGAGCATTAATTGAATAATTTTGTCATCATCAAAAAGGGGGAGAATGTTGGGTTCATATTCTGGAAACTAAGTGAATTCACATTCTAAATGATAAATGATAATCAAACAATGTTTTTAATGATGAATGAGTTGAATTGAGGTTTCATACATGTCAATTAACATGATACAATATTTGGTTACCTATGTCTTCATTATACCTAACTATATGTTTTATCATGTAGGTACAAGTGCATATAACCAAGCCTTCTCAAATCATGAGAAAATGATCACAAGTACAGTGTATACATGTACCTGTCGAGAGACCCAAAGGCATATGTCGACAGATGCCACAGTTGTGATCAGACAGAAAAGTACTGAGAGCACCTGTCGACAGATGCTCAGAAACCTGTCGACAGGTGTCACAGACAGAAATGCCAGAGTTCTGTGTTTTGGAAAAACTGACTCTGCCTGTCGACAGATAGGTGTCGCCTGTCGACAGATGCCACAGGCCAGAGCAACCTGAAGTCTGTCTAATGCAAATCAGTTGCAATCTGTCGACAGACACTCAGCACCTGTCGACAGACGCAGAGGATCTTCAAATACAGAAACCTTCCTTCATATCCAAGATTGTGTTTTCAAGTCCCACGACTCTCCACATGAAAACACAACTATATAAGCATCCTTTTGAAGAGAATCTCGTACAGAAGCAACCACAACCAAAAACCCTAAAGCCAAGTCCAAGAGAAAAGAGTTGCTGCTGCTCTGCTTCAAGTTTGCGGTGCAGAGACCGAAAGATCTGTTGATCCTGCAGTACTGAAGATAGATCGTCATGGATTCAACCTTCTCTATCAATCCAAAGCAGTCAAGTCGAAGTTTGAACTCCATCCAGACGTTCTCAGAAGAGTTCCACATCAGGATTTACTCCTATACTCTGAACTCTTCCTGTTTCACAATTCTTATCAATCGTGTGTGTGTTTGTGTGATTCAAGCGTCTCTTGTGCTTGAGATCACGTGTGTGCTGTTCTGACCGTGGGTGCACATCAGAAAACACGTGTGTGTGTGAGTTGTAGTCACCGAACTCGCTCATAAGCAGTTTATTCTGTGTGTGTGTGTGTGCCGTGGACGTAGGATACACTGTTGTGTACTCCGAACCACATAAATCTGCGTGTCTCATGGTTTGATCGTCTTTATGATAGATGTTTGATAGGCACATTGCATATTCACACGCTAGATAGGTTTCTACTTCATTTACACATAGTTTAGATCTTGATACTGTCTTGTTAATCTGTGCATTAAGAAAAAGAACATGATAATAGTTTTTAAGAGACAGTAATCTATTCAACCCCCCTTCTAGATTACCATATTGGGAATTCCGCAACCCTTCACAACAAGGATGGACAGTGGCAAGGATGGTAAGAAAGTAGATCAAAAGATCTACAGAGGTATGATAGGCTCCCTACTTTATTTAACTGCCAGTAGACCTGATTTATTGTTTAGCGTATGCATGTGTGCTAGGTATCAGGTAGACCCAAGAGAATCTCATTTAATTTCAGTTAAAAGAATCTTTAGATATTTAACTAGAACACTTGACTTAGGTCTTTAGTATCTAAAATCATGTCAAATCAATTTGGTAGGATACTCTGATGCTGACTATGCAGGATGCAAAATAGATAGAAAAAGCACCATTGGTTGTTGTCAATTTCTTGCAGGATATCTGATATCATGGTCCTCAAAGAAGGAAAATTCAGTAGCATTCTCTACAACTGAAGCTGAGTATGTGGCTGCTGGAAGCTGCTGTACACAACTCCTATGGATCAAGCAACAACATGAGGATTATGGGCTACATATCAAGACAATTCCATTATTATGCGACAACACCAGTGCCATAAATTTAACCAAGAATCCAGTCCAGCATTCAAGAACAAAGCATATTGAGGTTAGATATAATTTCATTCGTGATCATGTAGCTAATGGCAACATAGATATTTCCTTTATTGATACCAATAATCAGTTAACAAATATCTTCACAAAGGCCCTACTTGAAGAGAGATTTACTTCTCTTAGAAGGGAATTAGGCATCTGTAAATTGTGAAAGAATTATCTGGTTAAAACTGAAATATTAATTCTCAGAACGTCTATTATTTTTTTTCCTCAAATTTGAGCAAAATTCCAACTATTGCCCCTCTATTTAAATATTCTTGACTGTTCGGTATCTTATAAAAGTTTATTTCTATTGAACTGGTCATTCTGTCATTTTCCGCCACTATGGCGTCTCTAGCTTCGAAAAGTTACTTTATTTTTGTTGCTTTTATATCGAAATCTGTGTGGCAACGATTCGTCTCCCGCCTTCGTCTCCTTCCTCCTACCTGAGGCGATAACCTAACGACTTCGGCATTGACTCTCCAAAATTTTCAAGCCTCCATCTCCTTCCTGCGAAAAATCTCTTGAGTGTTTCTGTTCCTTTCTTCATCTCAACCCTCTAGAAACTTTCCTCGTTCAAATCCATGGCTGCTTCTGCTGTTTCCGGCAGCATCGGAGGCTACAGGACTGAGTTTCTCACATAAGAACAGCAAGAAAGATTCACCTCGGTGAAGATCAAGGTTTGTGGAAACAAAGCAGTGGACGTTGCAGATTTACAGAAAAATGGAATGGGCAGTGTGATTGCAGTAATGGAAAGGATGAAATGGTCCAAGATTGCTACTCTATCAGAGGTAAGCTACGCTAATCTTGTGAAGGCCTTTTACGTATGCTTGAAGACTGAAGAAGATGGGTCCTTGACATCATCAGTCAAAGGTACTCAGATTAAGATCACTCATGGACTCTTGGAGTCCTTATTTGGAGTTTGCACATCCAGTCACAGTGGGGTACACACTGTGGACCCCCAGGCAAAGGGGTTAGGGATTGTTGGTCCTGAGTTCAAGATTAAGGATGGGAAGTTGGATATCAACCAAATGAATGCCTTCAACCGTTTACTGCATTTTATTATCTATCAAATATTGGTCCCTAGGAGTGCCACGTTCTCAACTTGTACTAGGGCAGATTCAGATATGATGTACTGGACCATCCAGAATCAAGAAATAAATATGGCAGAAGTTATTTTGGAAAGGATAAAGTTCGCATCTGCTCAACTTTGGGACAAGAAAAACAAGTTGAATGTGTCCCTACCATATGCACATCTACTCACCAAAGTTTTTCAACATTTTGGCATTAGTTTGTCTGGTGAAGTGTTAGAAAAAATGGGACAAGCTATCCGCAGCAGAAATCTGAAGAAGAGCGGATTCTCTTGGTTAATGGTATTTGGACCAAAACTTCTGTGACTGAGGGTGAGGCCATCATTGGCGAAGCCCATGATGTCCAAGAAGAGCCAGCAATAGCAGCAGCATCAGCAGCCGCACCAGCACCAGTGGAAGAAGCAACAGCAGTAGAAGTCAGAGTAGAAGAATCCTTGGTTTCTGGCAGCTTAATTGAAGAAATTCCCTTAGAAAACATTGTGCCAGCTGCGGAAAACTCTGGAGCAGTCTATCCTACAACTGTTGTAGCATCTATTCTTAGAGATGTGCTAGAATCCATCCCTAGCACTCAGGGGGAGCCTGAGCAATCAAGTAAACCAGCAACACAAGAAGTTGTGGCATCAGGCCACACTAATGAGATAGTTATGGATGAAGCTCCTAGTCAGGGGGAGCAAGAAGTGACTCATGATGATATAGTCATGGACGATGCTCCAATTCAAGGGGAGCAAGGAGTTGATGAGCAAATAGCTCCTTAGGGGGAGGACACTGGAAGTGTTCCCTTAATCAATGAAGAGCATGATAGTTTCGTGGAGCCCAGTGAAAGGCCAAGTGGCAAAAGGAAAAGAAATGCACATAAGAGGTCTAAGAAGAATCAACTGAAGGTTAATCTGAAGCCCATTGTTAAAAGACTGAAAGAGCAAAGCGCAGCTCTTTCTTCTATTCAATCTGATATTTAGTCTATTATCAGTAACCAAGCCTCAACAGCGAACGACATTGGAGCCTTGTCCACTGAGGTACACAGCTTGAGAGATGATTTTAAAATGTTCAAGCAATTATGCAAATGGATGAAAGGTGAGTTCGACAGTGTCAAGGAGCTTATCTCTTCGAGGGAGCAATCCACCTCTGCCCCTCCAGCTCACTCACCTGCTGAACCGGTTAGCAGTGCAGGGCCATCAGGGCCAAGGTCAGCAGAAGGAAATGCAGGGCCATCAGGGCTAAGGCCAGCAGAAGAATGTGCAGGGCCACCAGGGCCATTGATCTCCGAGGATGTGTCCCTAAGAGCAGAAGTGCCTGCAGCTGCCCCCAAGGCCCATGAGTCTTCATCTCTTGCAACACCAGCCCCTCCTTCACCACCCTCTTCATCCACAGCACCTCCAGCACCCATCACCTTCAAACAACCCATGCCTCGCACCATCTCTTCCCTAGCTCCTTTTCCATCTCAATCCACCTCTCCTCCTGCCTCCTCTACATCCATTCCACCACCTACTTTCATTTCTGAAGACCCTCCAGCCTCATCATCTGCTGGAGCCTCCTCTTCCTCTGTTCCTTCTTTAGATGGACCATCGATCTCACCTTCTTCTACTCATCAAACAATTCTCCATCCTCCTACTCCTCCTTCCTTTGTCACCTTCATTCTTGAAGGTGCTCAACTCGAAGGTCCATTTCTAGAAAAATTCGAGGATGAGTTGGAAATCTCCACCATCCAGTCTGTTCTGTCAGTTGCCTCTCATGTCCACAGGACTGACTCCTCTAGTCCTGTCTCTAAAAAGAGGAAACTCTTCACTGCTCTTGCTCTTCCCACCAACCTAAAATTTCCTCCTCTTTGGTTTTCCCTCACTATTGAAAAAACCACTCTATCGAGAATATCTTCAAAAATATATTCCTGCCACCATTTTTAGTGTTCCTTTTCTGAATCTGACTAATCACCTAAATGTTGTCCTTCCCTATAACCACTTCTCGAAAGTTGATCAATCCAAAATCTTCAAAATGGCTGAATGCAAATCTGAAGATCAGTGGGCCAAAGGGCACTCAGCTCTCTATAGGAAATATCTTCTTGCAAAGTCTGAAAGGTTTCCACCCAAGGACTCTCCACTCACTCTCTCTGAGTGGTTTGTCATTCATCACAAATCCATCTGGGCCCCTTTCCTTCAAAAGGAAGTGAAGCTCATCAGGTACTTTCAGTTATTCAATGATTACCTGTATCTTCACAAGTTACCTGAAGTCCAGTTGGGTCAGTTCCAGGGAGTGGTTGCTTCATTAAAAATCCAGTCAGCTGCTCTTTCAAAGTGGATTTCGCCACCTTACAAATTCCAGACTCTGTATTCCTTCCTAAGCTGCATTCCTTGGTCATGGACTCCTCAGTAGGTCCTGTTATCTTTGAGATATTCGCTCGCGTCATGGGAAGGATATCAGCTCAACAGGGTTGACTTCCATCCTTCCAACGGTTTATCTTCAGAGAATTTCACCTATACCATATTTCCTCTGAAGTCCTTGCTCCTCTGCTGTCAGAATGTGAAAGGCTTTCTCCCACTAACTGGGAAAAGCACTATAATCAGTCAGCTCTTCAATTGGAAGCCTTGAACAGCTCCTTATTTAAGGCCGGCAAGCCTACTCTCACAGCTGAAGCATTCTTGGACCTAAATTCTATCAATTTAGTTTAGGACTCTTATCTTCAGTGGGTCGAGCGGTACAAGCTGTTTGTGGCACTGAAGCAAGATCTTCTGCAGAATAAGTTATTCTATCCTATCAAGATCAACCAATTTCTTCGGTTCGCCAGTTTTGGTTCATTCAGTACCTACAAACTTTCCTTTGGCACCGATGAATATTGCAATTTTCTGAGTACTCGGCGGCAACTTCATATTCAAAGGATGTTGCCTGACATGGGCCCATCTTACGCTATTTCTTCTGGGGCGTTTCAGGCTTTTTTTGAGGTGCAAGAACGACAGGCCTTGCCCATAATTCGTCAGCACGCCTCTCTTTTGTCTCCTATTTTTTACATCCCTGTAACTCCTCAAGACAATTAAATATATCTCTCTTGTTTTCTAACAATCTTTTCTCTGTCTTTATCACCTTGTGATATTTTTTGCTTAATGACAAAAAGGGGGAGAAAATATAGCACTTCTGAAATATTTTTCTTATATTTCCGCAATTTCATTTAGATTCATTTCAGATCATCTATGCTCATTGTTGAGTTTTATCATCACCAAAAAGGGGGAGATTGATGATCAGTTTCTCCCCATGTAATTTAAATTAATTACATATTTATTTTGGTGATTAACAAAACTAAGATATTATTTAAATCTAACATATTTTCTATTATTTAAATCTAATATATCTCTCTTGTCTTCACATTTCACATACCCACATTTTCCTAGCTTGGAGTTCCAATTTTTTCTCTCATCCTAGCCTTAAATCTGTCTTGTACGAGCTCCTGTCGACAACACTAATCCATTCTATAGACAGACATGCCTCCATAAGAACCCAGATTTTGAACCCTATGTGCCTCTGTCGACAGTCCCAAACCCATCTGTCGACAGCTAGGCACAGTTTCTGATCTCCCCGAACTCAAAAACTTATGTCTGTGTGCATCTGTCGACAGCCAAAAATCTATCTATCGATAGCTTTCTTCAGTCTGAAACTAAAAATCTCCAGCTGTGTACATCTGTCGACAGGGTCCCTTTAGCTGTCGACAGATATCCACTCTCCAAGCAATTCCTCCTTCTTTGTCAATATTCTTCATGAGCATACTTCACTACTGTATTTAAGGTGAAAAATTGGTGACTTACTTGTGTAATAATCTTTCATATCCATATAATATCAATGATATTGTCTAAATCACAATGATTTTGACATACTATTCTTCTGTGAGTCTAGGTTGCATCATTTTGAGTACGTTTAACAAATCACATGACTCTAACCTAACTCACTTGAATAACTCCCTTGTGGAAAATTAATTTTCAAAGTCATGTGCTAAGTCCAAAGGTCATTGAAGGTTATGTCTTGCATTGGCTCTTACATCTTATCCACTTCTTGACCTTGATTTTTAAAACAAATAATAAAAAAAAGGAGACAAGCTACCTATTTCAAAAAAAAAAACAACAAACGTGTATCAAATTTAATAGAGAACAAGGTAGAGCAATGCTGAGTATTTCTAAGTAACCGGGGATATGGGCATCACAAATGTTTGTCTTCCTGTCAAACGGCTTACTCATTATCTCTGTCTAATGGTCTGATGGACACTTCCACCGAGTAACTGGGGATACCGGCATTACCCATGTCTATCTTCACGTAAAAAGGTCAAAGTGATCCTAATTATCACTTTTTCTCATCTGTTCAATAAGAAACAAAACATAACAAATGAAATAGAGTGTAGCCTCCTCATTTTTCTTATGAAGGCCAATTTGATGTTAATGATTAATTGCCCATGTAGACATATTTTTCATACACCTTTTTGACTGTCACCCACTAAGAAATATATTTTTCTGCAATGGCTTTATTCAAGAGGATTATCTTATTTTCATATGTTTTTGTATAATTTATTCTTCATGACGCAACTTGAGATTCCGGGAATATTATTTCACAACCATTGTAGATGCTTGACGTGTCCCAATTATTAGTGGGTATGACATTTTATCATGAGTATTTTCCTAATTCCCACCTTATATACACATTGGATGCTCGTTACCTTCAAAAATCTGTCACAATACCCTCACTGGCACATTTCTGTAGGTGCCTGTCGACAGATGATTGTTCACCTGTCGACAGCCGGCATCAGGGTTTGTTTTAGAAGCCCAACGGGCGGCTCGTTAGGGAGGATTTTGTGGGTCCCTGTCTCTTCAAATCCCTTCCCACTTTCTTTAAAACGGAACCCACAACCCTTTCCTCCCATTCTCACTTCCAAAAACTCCCTCCTCCTTCCTTCTACACCAAACCCCTCTTCTCAAGAGAGCCAGAGCAAAGTCTACCTCTCCCTGGTGTCTCCTCCTTCTCGTGTCTCCTTCCTTCTTCCGAGTTCTTCTCTACTCCAGGATCCTTTCTCCTCATGGCTCCCAAGAGCAAGAAGCTTGCCTCTAGTCGCCGTCCTCATTCTCCCCAAACCGATGAGGGTTCCGGGGCTTCTGCCGAGCGTCGATCAAAGCATCGGGATGATTGTCTGCTGGAGCTACTTATCCCTCCAAATCTGCAGTTCCTAAATGCTCATGGCACCTTCACCAAGTTTGTTCAACCTCGCTACGTTGATTTTGTCTCATTGGAGGACATGTTCCCAGATTTGCAGATTCTTTTTGATGTCCAGGGTTGGTCTCCCTTATGTTATTCCCACAAGCGCTATTCTCCAGCCGCTGTGACGGAATTTTACAACAACTTGAGGATCACAACGACTGGTGATCTCTACACCAAGGTGAAGGACAAGTCTTTTAGACTCACTCCTAATCTTCTTCCTCGTGCTATTCAAATTCCAAACTCTAGCATTGACCTCATGCCCCATCATCCATTGTCCTCCGAGTACCATATTCTCATTACCTTGCAGCCATACGATTCCTCAAAAGATTGTGTGCAGTGGAATGCCAACTCCTTTCCTCCTCCTCATCATCTCATCCACCATATTTTCACCACCATCATAGTCCCAAAGGATGGTAATCGGGAACTTGTGAGTGTCATTCACAAATCCCTTTTTCACTCCATTCTTAATGGTGATCAAGTCAACTTGCCTCTCCTTATGGTTTCTCACATCCGGCTATGCCTTACCAGCTCCAAATGGTCTATGCCTTATGCTTGTCCTATCACTTCTCTTCTCTTGTTCATCGGCATTCCCATTCCACGAGAAGAGATGACTGTTCTCAAATCTCGCAGTGCCTTTGATCTTACTACTGCTCATCGGATGGGCTATAAGCTGATTGATGGGGTTGTTACAAGGGACCTCAAGGGTAAGGCACATGCAGATGATGAAGATGAATCTGCTGAAGATGATGCTGATGAAGAATCCCAGTTCAAGCCAATGGATGCTCTCGGAGCTGAAGCTGATGTTGCTGCTGATGAACAAGCACCTAATGAGCTCTCTCTTCGCGATTTCAACACTGCTCAAATGACACAAATGCAGCTCCAAATGACCACTGGTTTCGCACATTTAAATGCTCGACTGGATAACGTTGATAGCAGCTTGGATGCAATGGCTGACACCCAAGTCCAGTTACAGATACGGCTTACCAGCTCTCCACAGAGCTTCATGGTTTCTATCAGGCCTCAGCACCACCTGGAGATGACGATGTCTAGAAAGTCTAGGTGTCCGTTTTGTGGTCTCTACTTTGCTTTGGTCAGGGTCCTATCACTGTTATCTTTGTTTGCTTTCACAATCATGTTATTTCCTTTGTCATGCTATCACTTCATTTTGTAACTGTGTAATGAATGTCAATTCAATGACAATCACAGTTATATGCTTATGTTCTCTTCCTGTGTGCATGACGTGTCCTTTTCGTTGTTGTCAAAAGGGGGAGAAAAACATCAATTGTCCATAAATTGAATTTTGTCATCATCAAAAAGGGGGAGAATGTTGAGTTTACATGAGATTGTCAGATTTACAATTGAAATGGTTATTTTTGATGATGAGCATTTCATGAACAATACAAATTGATGTGATGCGAATGTGTGAAACATGATAAGAATGACAAGTGAAGCAATTGTTAATCAAGAAACACATGTTTAATTTGATCATTTATATGTTCATAATATCTCACTAACAATGTTCTCAAATATAGGTGAGAAAGTGTGCAAGTCAAAGCACCAAAGTCAAGAGCAAAATATCAAATGAAACACAAAAGGCAAGTGCCTGTCAACAGCACCAAAAGGTGCTTGTCGACAGCCAAGCATAGGGAAGTGAAACAGACTTCAGGACAAGTGTCCCTGCCGACAGAGGCAAATCGCCTGTCGACAGCCACTAATAGGAAACTATCTCCCAGGAAGCCTAGTCTTCTGGCTTTTGTAATTCTGTCAGCACCTGTCGATAGATGCACTTCTTGCTATCGACAAACGAAGAGAAACTTCAGTTTCGAGATTTCTATGTGTTTCCTATATGGGTGTTTCCATTTATCATGACTCTCCATACTTGAACACCCATATATAAGGAACCTTCTGAAGGTATTTTCGTACAGAAGCAGCCACCATACCAAACCCTAGCAAAATCTCAAGAGAAAAGACTCTGCTTGCTGCTCTGCTTCAACCTTCTGTCTAGGGAACGAAAGAGCCATTGTCTGAATGGAATTAAAGCTAGGTTGTCCATCTCTCAAGCTTCTCCATCAACTGATACCTGTCAAGATGGAGCTTGAAGTTCATCTGGACGACCATCGTGAAGAGTTCAATATCAAGATTTGATACTTCAACTCAGAACTCTTCTTTGTCTCTGTTTTTCATATCTTGTGTGTGTGTTGTTGGGTCAAGCGACTCTTGTGCTTGATTCACATGGGTTACATTGTTCTGATCGTGTGTTTACGTCAAACAGCGTGGTGTGTGTGTTGTAGTGAGTGAACTCGCTGATAAGCAGTCGTTTCTGCGTGTGTGTGTGGACGGTGGACGTAGGATACAAAAGTTGTATACTCCAAACCACCTTAAATCCTCGTGTCCTATGGTTTGCAGGTTTTCACGATAGTTGATTAGCAGGCACGCTAGTTTTACACACGTTAGATAGGTTGTTCACATTTTATTCATAATAAGCACACTAACTGAAAGTCAAATCAAACTTGAATCTATTTAAGAATTTGATAAGTTTGTGTTCTCGTTTAAAAAGAAGTCAATCATGGTTAAAGTTAGTTGTAATCTATTCAACCCCCCCTTCTAGATTACCATATTGGGCAATTCTGCACACCTTTCAACACCATCCTCATCCCGAGCAATGCCCGCCTAGCCCACTAACTCCAGGAGTGTAGGATCGGTCTTCTGCTGCTCGATCACCTCATCCATCACAGTGGACCAAATGGACAACTGAGCTACAAAAGCCTGACATAATAATGGCTCTAACTCAGTCCTCCAACATCTTCCATTCCTGCTAGAGTAATGACCTCTTCCTACTAAGAGCATTTGCTACGACATTCGCCTTTCCAGGATGATACAGAAGATCGAAGTCATAGTCCTTGACGAATTCAATCCATCTTCTCTGCCGCAGGTTTAATTCCTTTTGAGAGAAGAGATACCTCAAGCTCTTATGGTCAGTGAACACCTCAAATCTGACACCATAAAGATAGTTCCTCCAGATCTTTAGTGCATGAACCACTGCGGGAAGCTCCAAATCATAAGTTGGATAGTTACTCTCATGCTCCTTCAATTGACGAGAAGCATACGCCACCACCCTTCCCTATTGCATCAACACACAGCCTAAACCAATCCGAGACGCATCCGAGTGAATGGCAAAGACTTCTTCACCACTCGGTAAATTTAATACCGGTGCAGAAGTAAGCTTAGCCTTCAATAATTGAAAGCTACTCTCACACTCCTTGGACCAAACAAACTTCACACCCTTCCTAGTTAACTTAGTCAAAGGTGCAGCGATAGATTCAAACCCCTTAATAAATCTCTGATAATAGCTTGCTAAACTAAGAAAACTACGAATCTCTAATGGAGTCCTGGGAATCCCCCAATCTAATACAGCCTGGACTTTCGCAGGATCAACTGCTACACTAGCGCCGGAGATAACATGCCCAAGGAAATGAACCTCGCGCATCCAGATATCGCACTTGCTGAATTTAGCATACACCTTGTGCTCTCGGAGAACTTCAAACACTACCCTCAAATGCTGATGGTGTGTGGCCTCATCCAGAGAATAGACCAACACATCATCGATAAACACTACGACAAAACTATCTAGATAAGGTCTAAACACCCTATTCATGAGATCCATGAACGCTGCAGGGGCGTTGGTCAGACCAAATGGAAGAACTAAAAACTCATAATGTCCGTAACGGGTTCTAAAGGCCGTCTTGGACACATCTTTGCTTCTAATCCTTAACTGATGATAGCCGGACTGCAAATCAATCTTGGAAAAGATCGATGCTTTCTACAACTAGTCAAATAGATCGTCAATTCACGGTAATGGGCACCTGTTCTTTACAGTCACCTGGTTGACCTTTCTATAATCGATGCACAACCTTAGTGAACCATCCTTCTTCTTTACGAATAACACAGGTGCACCCCAAGGAGATATACTAGGGCGAATAAATCCCTTGTCCAGCAAATCTTGCAACTGCTTCCTCAGCTCAGCTAATTCCGCAGGTGCCATCCGATATGGAGCCTTTGAGATAAGAGAGGTGCCCGGAAGCAACTCTATAGTAAACTCTATCTCCCTAACCGGTGCCAATCCAGACAAATCATCGGGAAATATGTCTGGAAACTACCACACTACATCAATCTCCTTAAGGGTAGGTGACTCATCAGCCTTTGGTACTAATACCACGCTGGCAAGAAAAGCGTCACATCCCTTGTTCACCATTCTCATCGCCTTCGTGGCGGAGATGACAAACCTTCCCGCTAAGTTCCTTGGCAATGGATGTGAAAACTCATCCTCAACAGGAATATGGAAAATGATCTTCTTCCCACGACAATCTACTAATGCATAGTGCTTCTGTAGCCAATCCAGACCAAGAATTGCATCATAGTCCTTCATCTATAGAAAAAAGAAGCATCTATCTAAGACTAGATCCTCAATGCACACAGGTAATGACAGAATACACTTCCTAGTGGATACCGTTTCCGCAGGTGTGTGCATAGACAAAGGGACCTCTAACTCCTCAGCCTCTAATCCTAACTCTACAGGTAACTGACTAGCAAATCGCTCGGAAATGAATGAGTGAGTGGCACCCGTATCAAAAAAAAACCCGAGCATGCACACCCATGAAAAGAACCGTACCTTCGGTGACGTGCTTCGCCTGATCAGCGTCCTCTCGCGCTAAGGAAAACACTCAAGCTTGGGCTCGAGGCCTTCCTAGTCTTCCTATAGTTGGCGCTGCTGCTGCTGCCGCTGCTGGGGCTGGTGCTGCTTGCTGGACTCCCTACTGAAGCCTGGGACAATCCCAGATTTGATGCTCGCTGCTCCTGCACTTTAGGCACTTCCCTACCATCTTCCAGCACTCAGTACCACCATGTGCCCTTCCATAGTGAGGGCATTCCTTCTTGTCGTTGGACCTACTACCAGGGGACCGCTGAGAAGTTGCCTGCTAGTTGGTTGTTGCCACGGGACGCTGCGGTGACTGGTACGCCGCCTTCTTCCTATCTTATCGCTCGAATGGAGGCGCAGACCTCTTCTGAGACCACTTCTTATCTTCTAGGTACTACTCCATCTCGCCCTCCTACCTACAAGCAGCACTAAGGGCCTCATCCATGGTATGATGGTCAAATGCCCCCAGCCTTGTCCTCAGTGATGGCTTAAGGCCCATCACAAACTTCTTTGCCTTCCCGCGCTCATCAGCCACAATGTGAGGTGCACATTTAGACAATTCTGCAAACCTGGCCTCGTACTCAAGTACGGTCATGCAAACTCCTGCTCCATCTTGTCTTGAATATGCTCTGGGATGAATTTGGCCCTAAAGAGCCTCACGAACTCATCCCATGACACCTCAACAACACCATCCTCAAACCGGGTACGCAGTAATCAGGACCACCACACATCGGCTCTCTCCGGCAAAAAACCATCTATAAGCACCAATCCAGAAAAATCTAGTCTAGATATAGCTACATGCATAATTAACTAACACATACCTATAGCATATAGGTGGCCAAGATGACCTTGTCCTCCTCGGCACACCTAATAGCTCGGAAGATCTTATCGATCTCCCTCATCCAGCTCTCCCCTAGCAATGGATCACTCTCCTCCTTAAAAGAGGGTGGAGCCATCCTCTTGAATCGCTCCATGATGGAAGGACGACCATGGCCATGCTCCTGGGAAACTAGAGCTGGAGCCTGAGCCTGCTACAATAAACAACATAAAGAACATATATAACGCATAAGCAACATAACAATCATACATTTTAATTAAAGCAGACTACTTCTATCTAACATTTCTAACCTAAGCCTCCAGCTGAGCCTGGAGTGCGGCCTGGGTATGCGCCTGCGTCTGCATAGCCTGCACCAGGCCTTGCATGAACACTCCATAATCTACTAGTGGTGGTGGAGGGAGTACAGTAGGACCCTGAGGCACTGGGGCGTGCTGCTCAACCCTATCCTCTCGCCTCTGCTCATCCTCACGAGCAGGTGCACCACGGCTACCACGAGATTCCGTAGCCTGTAAAACAATTAGACACTATTAGAAACTAAGTTATTTAATTCCTAACCATTTTCTTATCTATCTTTCTTTCATTATTAATCATTTTCTACACATGTGGACAATTCTATAAAGACTTAGCATATTATGAAGATGATGACATATATTCATGTACAATCTCAACCATCTCTCTGATACAAATCTATGTAACGACCCTCCTTATACCGGTACGATTATACCAATCTACGTCGGTATAATGAACATCGTCACAGTGGGACATTGACCCAACACTAAACTGTAGATTGAGATATACATGAATATTAAAGAGAACAGCGGAAATAAAAGTTTTTAATCTTATTCCATCATCCACATTCTATCCACAGTCCATATAGTACAAAAGAAAAGCTAAAGTCCACAATTATCATTCCAAAATAAATTACATTGTCCAAATGAATTACAAAAGTTTATTCATTACATACTATGAAAAGGAAAATACAAGAAGAGATCTCCACAATAAATGCTACTCCTCTCGCTCGGAGTCACTCCTAACTATCTCCTCAGAAGAAGTAGAGACACCTGCATCTATACGCCGAAGCAAGAATGAGTCTAAATAGAACCAGCAAGCAATCCATATACATCATCCTTACACACATCATATGCACATGCTAACATTCAATGGAAGTAATTAACACATATGGTATGGTTCATACAATTTAAATTACTAAGCATGGAACTTATAGCATTAGAGACACATGATACATGCTTATCTTACTTCCAACAATTAAGTATAAAACCTATAACATGCTTTCTACACTTTTTCATTGACATGCTTAAACAATTCCAATGTCATTCAAATCATATTATAGTGTATACAATTTAAGCATGGAACTACACATAAAGTAAGCATCACACCTAGCATGGATTCTATTTAAATTCTCATGAATTTAACACAATGATACACACATTTTATGTGATGGAACGCCTCATTCAAGCCAGTTAAACTTGTAACGTGCTTGACCCGAGTCCGTCTCCCGCAAACGGGCCGAAGCCTCGCAAGGGATACCACACACTAGTCTGTGAATACACAAAGGAGCACACCATTGCATTTATAATATACAAGGTTTTACATAGCCAACTTCAAATGAAATAAAGGAAAGTACACAAGCCTGGGGCATACCCCGAGGTACAACAGGTACAACTGCAGAAAGAAAAGCTACACTGCTGGAGGCGCTGGGCCAACACCGCTATGTCGCGGCTCCGAACTGGACGACAGTAGAGAAACCTCCTCCTCGCCCTCGCCTGTGGGGAGTAGGGGTGAGCCTCTCTAATCACTGGCTCAGTAGGGAACTCCACCAACACCGAGCAAACCAAACACAAGTGCGAAAGTAGTAAACTATGCTAGCAATTTATAGCACAACTAAATAGGATATTAAAGCTATAAACAAACTCACCGCTAGCTGACTGCGTAAAATAGCTGTAATAAATAAATGGCAAAACTCCAACACGTGTACGAGCTACGGTAGAGACCGCCACACTCGAGCCACGTACACGGGTTCGCGACACCAGCAACAGACTCGGACAAACTAACATAGGTCTACCTCTCAGTCTCGCAGCCACAGACGAAAGGTCCAGCTTCCTCTCCACGTTAAAAAGACAAACAACTGTGGAGACCAACTAACCACACGGTCACAGGCCCATGCCTAGCACCTCTAGACACCCTACTTGGGCTCGCTAGAGTGAGGCACTGGAAAAGGACTAGTCGGGGACCAGTGTCGACAACTGGTGTCCGTACCCCCAACTAAGAGCGCGCTATAAGTGACTAAAAACAAACTCAAGAGTCACTGTCCCACTGTCGTCTTTCCCTCAGCCGGACGTACAACTCAAACTAAGGAGTGAGGATGTCCAAGTCAGACGACATAGACCTCGACGGTACAGCACAAGTACCGGGACAAAGCCCCGAGCTAACAGCCTGGCTCACAGAGAACCTGTGGCACCCAACTGGAGAGGTAAACACGGTAGGCGTCTACTACCTGACACGCACACAAAAACCACGTGCGCAGTGCACAAACCACATGAAACCTCACGTAAACCTCGTGTACTAGCGGTCCACAACATGTGAACACCACCTGCCTCGTGTGAACACTATGTCCACAGGAAAACTACTAGCTAGCTACGTAACCTATGAGCTAGTCTCGTAAACCACGTGCTTCCCAGAGCGCCACAAGTGCCAATGCACGGCTCACTAACACTGAGCATACCAATAATGATAATCGAATAGTCACATGTGTAAACCATGCACAAACAGGGCCTCTTGGGCCAAGTCACGACAACCCATGGGTCGCCTTCAGAAGGCGTCGCCACGACATGTCACCTTCAGGTCCAGAACGCGACCAACTTACCTATAGCCTCTTGATCCTTAACGGGACACATCGCTGTGTCGCGTTCAGGACGCGACATAGGGATCCGCCGCCTTACCAAGTGGGAACCCTAATCCGGGCTCTCTCCATGACAGCCCATTCCCAGAATACAAACCACCCTTAGTTCTTCATTTTCATGCTTTTGTGAATACCTAAGCATGCTATCTATTGTTAGAAATGCATTAAACTTATTGGAACCCTATCCCATGCGATTTACACCCTGAAAACAGGAAGAGTTCACCTACCTTCGCGATGAACGCACTATGCAGCAACCTCCCGGCATTTCCCCTGCTTCTCCCGGACTCCCTGCAGTGAGGACATGCCAAAGATGCCAAATCCCAGATGAAATCGCCACAACACCTCCCCCTGGCCGAGCAGAAACCTTGAGCATTCTGCTTGGCTGGGGTTACTTAAAAACCTGCTGCGGTTCGGGATGCGACGCATCGCGGCGTCGCGACCAGGTCACGACGAACTTGAGCGTCGCCTTCGCCACTCCCGCTGCCCTGGGCGCTACACGTGGCGCACATGCAGATGCTCAACGCACCAAGGCGGCCGCATGAACGCGACGGCCACCTCTGTCGCGTTAAGAATGCGACAGACCTTTCGGTGGCGATGACAGGCTGAGAGATCTAGGGTACTGCAGGCCCAAAACGTCGGGCCAGTGAGCCCCAGAAACACACACACACGACACACAAACCACATTGGCCACCACAAGCACTAAACACACGATCCACAAGGATCTGAAAAATGCGCGACATTACATTTTACTTGCTGTTTTAACATAAATTAATGATATTCACAATGGTTTACACTTGTTCACATGATAACACATTCATTTTACACTTTCACATGCTCATTTACACATTGCACATTTCACAATTCATTTACACATATTCACATTTTACACTTAGTTGCTGTGACGCATAGTCCAAACCACCACTAGAAGGACACACATATACACATACACTTATCCATCACCTAGGCAACACAGTAATGAATTTTGGTTAACTGTGCAGAACCGGGAGAAACACTCTTCACCCTAAGTAGTGGAACTTGTCCACCTCCAGGATTTCATCCTAATTGCCCTTAGGATATCAATCACATTGAACCTTCCCGTAGGGACTTTACTACGGTACAGTTTCACAGCCCTCCATGGTAGCAGTGTCGCACATGGCACAATTTATACACTTTTCACATTATCACATTGTCATAGTATTTACATACACTTAACTCACACACATGCATTTTAACACATATACATGGATCAGTTTACATGGTATACTTTTACTATTTCACAATGAAATTAACTCTTAATACAGACCTAAACATGCTGCTAACAATTAACTTCATACAATTAACATTAGCATGCTTAACATGTCATTTTTTCTCATTTAACTCATGACAGTACCTACTGTTATCAAAATGCAATGATATTTTAATCACAGGTTCCCAGCAGTAACCTTATTAAATGCTCAATTTCTCATATTTTTCAGATTTGTAAAATAATTTTAAGAATTAAAACATGCTTCAATCACATTTACCACTAAAATCCACTACACATGGCCCACAACAGTACAGCCATGTATATCAGTTTCAAAACCTGTTGACAGTCATTATACAGTCATAGTAATTTTCTGAAATTCTAATTCAACATGGATCTATTTAAACATAATTTCTCAATGCTAAATCATGCTCAATATTTTGTTACAAAAATTATAATAACTAGCACCGTTGACAAAAAATTGACCTAATCACATGGCATGATCTACTGAATATACTTGACATATAAACTTTTTACAGTAGGCAATCATGTCCAAAAATCCAGAAAATATGCCACAAGGATCAAATAAGCATTCTGTCAAATCCTGATGAACTTGGCGGCAAAGAGGCTGCCGCCAACATGAATTAATAGGCACAAGAAGTGGCCGCCAACCATGGATCTTAACGACATCAGATGCTGCCGTTAAGTTCCTGCCTGTGCAAACACAGACTGAACGTAGAAACAATGATGAATGGGGGTTCCAAGACACGAGGAAAATTCCCAAAAATTCCCTAGGACCTAGCTGACATGTATAGGGTTAATGTATAAGAATTACTTACCTGACAGAAAATGCTAGACGCGATTAATGTTTCAGAGAAAATGTCCTTGGCCAAGCCAAGAAGCCTTCCAATCTCCCCTCGATCCGGCTTCTGTGTTGATGGATGAAGCACGCCAGAGTCGGGGAAGCTTTACTGATGTTCCAAGTTCCTTCCAGTCGATGAAGATTGCCTGGGAATGCACCGAGTCGCCAGATCTAGACCGTCAAAGTTCAAGGTTCGCACATAGTTTCTAGGGTTTTGACAAAAAGCCAAAAGGACCTAACTACGTCCTAGTTAAGGTATTTTATAGGCTAAAGGATTAGGGACGCGTTTAGAAGGGAATCTAACCGTTGGAAGACGGTTTCCAAAAATTGGGGTGAAGAAATCGCGAGCGTTTCCGGATTTGAAACTGCAACAAATCTAGGAGATAGACATCCACATACCTAGCCGCGTACCAGGAGTTAACGTCCATCGATCTGGACGCTAACATCCCCATGCACGTCCATGCATGTTGATGCCAACTGGTCTTTTGGCCAGAACACAGAAATATCTAGAATCATATATATACACTATATACATTCATGAAATTGTAATGTATACTTAAATATTATAGATACTATGTAAATACAACAATATGTACATAGTAAGCTCATATAACATCATTTGAATACAATATGTACAAAACAATTACATATACTTATATAGATACATACACATATACACAAGGCTATATACATGACAACTAACCATCACTTGGTCAAACATCTAAATAAAAGGGCAAAATTCGAGGGCCTTACTGAAAATTTAATAGAGAATCCAGACAGGGAAATTCTTGATAAACTGGCAAGAGCAACACGCTTAGAGGCAAACTTTCTAATTCAGATTGGAATGGGAATTTCTTGTTCTGAACATGGAGAACAGTTGGGCATTCATCAAGAACTCATTATTATCCAGAGATGAATCATGATAGTTCAAAACATACATGATGTATGTTGGGCTAAAAGAAAAGAAATTATAAAATCAAATGCAAAGAAAATGAGAAAATATAAAATAGATCAAGGATAATATTTCTAAACGAACAGGAATGGGTCGAGAATCTTCCTATAACTGTTGTGTAAGACAGAGTCCATCATCCCCAAACTTATCCAACTTAATGGCTTGTCCAGTGATTAACAATGTGCACCTAGATCATCACTGTTCTTGATGAAGGAGAACTCATATCCCAGAACACATTGAGAACTAGCCGATCCTTGAAATGATATAATAAGTAGGCTAACATATAGTAATGCAAGGGAATAGGGATATGAAGATCATACTTGAACTTACCTGTGAGGCTCCACTTTTTTTATTTTCTGACTTTTGTGATTTTTTTTTATAAATAGACGAACAATAATTGACTGAAAGTAAAAAAAAAATTGTACAAACAAAACATCAACACAAGCAAACTATGCATAGACACAATAAAACATAACATGTATTAACGCGATGCCTCGGGGGGTCGCGATAATGTTGCAGCGCCCATGGAAGTCGTGGCCTTATCCCGTCAAATCAGGGTGTCACGACATTATTCTGTGCACTAATCCCCGAAACCAAGCCCTATCCCTATCCTAAGACTTATCTTATTGGCTATTGAACTCCTAAACACAAACATAATGCAACTCTAACCCCTAGGTACAAATTGGAGTGGGATTGACCCCCCCTAGAGCTCTATAAATAGGGGTGGAAGGCTCCAAATTCGCAACCCACCCTCTCTCTCTTCTTCTCTCTTGGTTTTCTCTCTCTCCAAGCCATGAAGAGATCTTCTTCCTTCATCCAAGCCAACCCTCCCCCCTACGGCGGTCCCAAGGCAGCTAGGACAGCCCATGAGGAGCTCCATCGCCTCACCTCCGTGCCAGGACATGTGAGCTCAAGGCAGAATGTTCAAGTAAGTTCTTGTACATCATTTTATAGTCTTTCTCTCTTCTCTTCTTCTTCTTCTTCATCCAACCTCTTTCTCCTTCTTCTAGTTCGTCCCAGGTGGAAGACGTTATTCAAAGATTCCATGGATGGGGCCTATGATAAAGGCGCTCCCTATAGTGTCCATGAATCTTATGCGGGAGTGGAATTTGACGACTGTCTTGGTGCTAGCGAGGAATTATCACAAGATCATGCACATATGGGACAACATTACAGCACTTGTGGACTTGTGGCACCCGCAGACGCACACCTTCATCTTCACTTCCTTTGAAGCCACGATTCTACTGGAGGAGTTGGAGATCATGCTGGGGCTCCCCAAGGACAAGAAAGGGGTGGAGCACCTCATCCCACTCACTGTAACCCCTGTCGACTCCTAGGCGAGATCACCACCAAGACCTGGGATCTGAGTACCATGACAAGCCCAGGCTATATCCACTTGATCCCCCTCTCTCAGTCGATCGCCTCACAGTGCAAGAGGAAGATAGAGAACTATTTGGCCATTGCCAAGGCCGCCGCCATCTGCATATGCAGCGTCATCCTCTTCCCTATGTAGGATCATCTCTTATCTGCAGCCAACCTGAGCCTCATCAGTAGTGCGTGGGAAGGTATGCCTATCTCCCAAGCCATCTTAGGTTATTTATATGTTGGACTATCCTCTGCAGCCACTGGCGGACACCTCTTTGGTTCTGTGATCACCCTGGAGTGCTGGATGAGCATGCACATCTACTACAAGGCGACGAACGACAACTCCATGAAGTGTATAAGCATGGTTCATCACCCTCTCTCCTTTGTTGGCGCTCCATTGCACATGACCGCCCAGGCGTGGTGCAAGACTGCAGGAGTCCACGGATTGAAAGAGTGGAGGCTATATCTGAACACACTGTAGGTGGAGCAATTCGAGATGCGCCTGACCTTCCTCCACAACATGATTATCCGCCTTCATTAGCGTGTCGGCCTAGACCTGCGGTTGATAGGGAATGAAGCACTAGTCCTCTATAACCCCCACCGATGTTACCTTCATATGGCATAGCACACACGGTTGTACCAACTCTCTCTCACTGACCGTGTAAGGCCCTCGAGCTTTGTTCGCATTACTTGAATTTTGTTCTTATTATGCTTAATTATATAAATATGATAATTGTTGTAAATATCAAATTTATTTAATTCCTTATGTGCATATGTATATACATGTTTATTTCTATATATATTGTCTTTATATAATTATGTGTATATTGTATTTAAATAATGCATTGCATATTGTATGTAATTATTGCCCAGCTAAGAAGCCCAGATGGGGGGGGGGGGGGTGAATGAGATTCTTAAAATTAATGAGTACCTTAAACCTGTTCACAAAACAGTCATACGGAACACACTTCGATGGGTGTTAGAGTTAGTAACGAAGGATAGTAAACGCAAAGCAAGCACACAGACAACACAGGGAATTATCCTAGTTCGGACCTCCTCTCCACAGGAGTCCTACGTCCAGTCCCTGAGCAACAACTCAGGCTTTCACTACCTAAGGGTACAATCCCCCTTATGGACCTTTACAGACCTAGTCACAGCTGGTCTTCTCTTCACAACCTGAAGAGGACATACACCACCCTGGATACCACCAGATCTTCCTTCTACTGGAAGGGAACACACACCCTGGTAACCCTAGGTCTTCCTTCAACACGAAGGGAACAAACACAAGAAATGTGTTAATGAAAACAAGCCCGTAGATCAAGCTTAAACAATGCTGGATCTGAAGCTAAAACTTAGAGGAAAAGATCTACAGTGAGGGACACTCTCAATTTTTCAGAAGCTCTCAAGACTAACACAATGAACGCAGAGAGCTAAGAGCTAGACAATCAAAGGAGCTAGGCTTTTTGCTCTATCAGATGCTCGCAGAAAAGCTTGTTAAAGATTGTTGTAACAGTTGTGTCCTTTCTGGAGCTTCAAGCTTCTTTATATATCCTCTATTTGAAATTCGAACGTTAAAATGTCTGTTGTCTCTAGGCTTTCATTTACGTTAGACTGCATGGTTCTGTAGAGCTTCTTATTCAGCAGTCCTTAGCTTTCCATGCATGCAATAAGAGAGAGGATCTTCGATGATGTCCGTTATCTTCCGTACTATCCAACGTTGTATTAAGGTGCGTTGTCAAAGACCTGCACGAATTTAAATGCTAAACAATAGACAGCTAAGCTGTCTTTTGTTGTCAGCCAACGTTAGATTGATTTTATACAGAAGTAGAAGTTCCATTCTGTTCTTCTAAAAAGATGTTTATAGAATACGCATGAGAATAGAAGATATTGATTGCATGCACTGCAGTGATACGTTCAGTCATAATAAATGCATGGTTGTCAGAAGGATATACGTGGAGACTTTGACTTTTCAACAAACTAAAAAATGAGTTCAAAAATTAAATCGTTATATTCCATGAAATCGTTACATGCATGACTTATGAAATTGTTATGCAAACAAGTCGTTATCCTTGTAAATCGTTGTACACTTATAAGAAAACCGATGCACATACAAATCGTTATATAGACAAATCGTTATGACTCTAAAAGCAAATCGTTATGAGCAAGTTGTCAGAGACAAAACGATGTGAGCAAATCGTTATTTGCTGAATCGAATCGTTACAGGGATCAAATCATTTTGAAACTTGATGAGTCGTTATGACACTGAAGCAAATCGAATCGTTCTTTCTTAAGAAATCGATGTGATCACTTATCGAATCGTTATGGAAGCGAATCATTATGAATACTTAACGAATCGTTATGTAAGCAAATCGTTATGATCACTTACGAAATTGTTGTGAGGGCAAATCGTTGCGATCACTTAACGAATCGTTGTGAGTGCAAATCGTTGTGATCACTTAATGAATCGTTGTGAGGGCAAATCGTTGTGATTACTTAACGAATCGTTGTGAGGGAAAATCGTTCGGATCACTTAATGAATCATTGTGAGGGCAAATCGATGCGATCACTTAGAGAGAAGTCATCCTTTGAACTTGCATTGCTACAAAGTAAATAATACTTACCCATTTGTCTTGTTATGCCTTGATTCATTTCCTGTACTCAAATCTCATAGAGAATATGTTAGATTTAAATAATATCTTAGTTTTGTTAATCACCAAAATAGATATGTAATTAATTTAAATTACATGGGGATAAACTGATCATTAATCTCCCCCTTTTTGGTGATGATAAAACTTAACAATGAGCATAGATGATCTGAAATGAATCTAAAAAAAATTGCGGAAATATAAGAAAAAATGTATGTCAGAAGTACTATATTTCTCCCCCTTTTGTCATTAAGCAAAAAGATACCACAAGGTGAGAAAGACAGAGAGAAAAGATAGTGAGAAAACAAGAGATATATATTCAATTGTCTTGAGTAGTTACAGGGATATAAAAAGCAGGAGGCAAAAGAGAGGCGTGCCGACGAATAATGGGCAAGGCCTATCGTTCTTGCTCCTCAAAATAAGCTTGAAATGCCCCAAAAGAAATGGCGTAAGATGGGCCCATGTCAGGCAACATCTTTTGAATATGAAGCTGCCGCTGAGTACCTAAAAAATTGCCATATTCATCGGTGCCAAGGGAAAGTTTGTAGGTACTAAATGAACCAAAACTGGCGAACCGAAGAAATTGGTTGATCTTGATAGGATAGAATAACTTACGCTGCAGAAGATCTTACTTCAATGCCAAAAACATCTTCTACCGCTCGACCCACTGAAGATAAGAATCCTGAACTGAATTGATAGAATTCAGGTCCAAGAATGCTTCAGCTGTGAGAGTAGGCTTGCTAGCCTTAAAGAAGGAGCTGTTCAAGGCTTCCAATTGAAGAGCTGACTGATTATATTGCTTTTCCCAGTCAGTGGGAGAAAGCCTTTCACATTATGACCGCAAAGGAGCAAGGACTTTAGAGGAAATATGGCCAAGGTGAAATTCTCTGAAGATGAACCTTTGGAAGGATGGAAGTCGACCCTGTTGAGCTGATATCCTTCCCATGACGCGAGCGAATCTCTCAAAGATAATAGGACCTACTGAGGAGTCCATAACGAAGGAATGCAGCTTAGGAAGGAATACAGAGTCTGGAATTTGTAGGGTGACGAGATCCACTTTGAATGAGTAGTTGACTAGATTTGCAATTTTTAATGAAGCAACTGCCCCCTAGAACTGACCCAACTAGACTTCAGGTAACTTGTTAAGATACCGGTAATCATTGAATAACTCAAAGTACCTGATGAGATTCACTTCCTTTTGAATGAAAGGGGCCTAGAGGGATTTATGATGAATGACAAACCACTCAGAGAGAGTGAGTGGAGAGTCCCTGGGTGGAAACCTTTCTGACTTTGCAAGAAGATATTTCCTATAGAGAGCCGAGTGCCCTTTGGCCCACTGATCTTCAGATTTGCATTCAGCCATTTTGAAGATTTTGGATTGATCAGCTTTTGAGAAGTGGTTGTAGGGAAGGACAATATTTAGGTGATTGGTCAGATTTAGAAAAGGAACACCAAAGATGGTGGCAAGAATACATTTTTGAAGATATTCTCGATAGAGTGGTTTCCTCCGATTTTCAATAGTGATGGAAAACCAAACAGGTGGAAATTTAGGTTCGATGGGAAGAGCAAAAGCAGTGGAGAGTTTCCTCTTTTTAGAGACAGGACTAGAGGAGTCAGTCCTGTGGACATGAGAGGCAACTGACAGAACTGAATGGATGGTGGAGATTTCAAACTCATCCTCGAATTTTTCTAGAAATGGACCTTCAAGTTGAGCACCTTCAGGAATGAAGATGACAAAGGAAGGAGGAGTAGGAGGATGGAGAAAATTTTGATGAGAAGAAGAAGGTGAGATGGATGGTCCATCTAAAGAAGGAACAGAGGAAGAAGAGGCTCCAGCAGATGATGAGGCTGGAGGGTCTTCAGAAATGAAAGGAGGTGGTGGAAT